>JARKIC010003352.1:0-25254 GCA_029378375.1 Mycena olivaceomarginata | reverse complement strand
GAGTTCGTGAAAACACTCGGGGAGCAGAAAGAGGTAAGGCTTCGCTTCGTCCCGTCCTTGACAGATGCTAAATGGCCACAGATGAGCACCTGCACTGGCCTTGCTGCCCTTGACCACGCCAACACAAAGTACTCCCAAGGATACGCCACGACGGGCTTGCGGGATGGTGACTTGTTGGCCGCCACGAGGTTGTTTGCAAAAACGGCGTCAGGGATCTCCAAGCGGGGAGAAGTCAGTTCGTCTCAGCTTCTGATCGACCTCTCCTAACCTTGCTTCTTCTCTCAGATACGGAACATGGACTATATCGTCGCCAGTGCCTGGCGACACCTCCGTGACTTGTTATTTTTCTTGCTCTCTTACGATATCATGTGCCAATGGGTCAAGAATTTACGTGAGCGCCTCCTGAAATCTCCTGCCCATCGTGCGATTCCAGCTCGCACATTACTTTCATCAAATTCGTCATTCCCAAGCTCCACATCCTGGGCCACCTGAAATTTTGTCAAGACTTCTTTTTTCGTTACTCTACATCCTAGGCGCTGCTCAAGCCGACATGGAGGGGATTGAGAGGATTTGGTCAATCCAGCGGGTTGATGGGGCGAGCACGCGTGAAATGGGACCGGGATCGCCGCCAGGACACAACTGGAGACGATTTCTGGCACTATTGGATTGGAACAAGGTGGTGGGAATGGTAACCCGTCTCATATTTGATAGCTGTGTCCGCCGACTGATTTTTCTATGCTTTGTTTAGGCACGACACTCCGTGGACGGCTGCTCAGGGCCAGGAAAGAACTCGCACGGCAAGAGGAGGGCGCTCGAGGAGTTCACTGCACACTGCAGCGCAGGAAGCGGAAGCTCCGGCATGGGAAGAAAAGCTGTGGATGAGTATGAGACCGGCGTGTCGTCGGTTACCCAGACCAGCTACCTCACAACCGGTAAGCATAGTTCTCTGAAAAGGTCCGTTCCCTGTGGCTGATGGGCTGTTTCTCCCCGCCAGGCCCCACGTTGCGAGACATCGAACTTGAAGCTGATGCGCGAGGAGCAAGAGCGCGAGCGTAGCGCTCCCACTGCGCTCGACGCCGAGAACGACACCATGATTCATTACTTGATGCTTGGCCTGGAAATTGAGGGACAGCAGTACGTGTTTTATTTATCTATCACTTCTGCTGCCTGTTGCTGAGCCTTTGCGTGAGACGACAACTTGCTGCCGACCTGCTTAACAACAAACACCCCCGCCTCGAAGGAACTGACCGACTTCGTCACACGCCACACGCGGATCTCGCACCAGATCAGGAGGGCTGCGGCTGCTGCAGCGCGTATACTCCCCTGGAGCGCTGCAACACCTTGCCACCGCTGAAGATCCTGTGGAGCCTGCGGAATCTGAGCGGGCCCCCCTTCTCCTTCCTTTAGGCCTATTGCCAGCCCAAGCGGCACCGCCGTTGTCTGTCTCTGGCCTCGCCGCTGCCGAGGCACGGCTTCGTGACGGGCAATGTGGCAAAAGCTTGGAAGCTATCCGCCACGGCCTCATTGTCAAGAGACGTCTGCAGACATACAAGACCCTCAACCTCCCGCCGCCAGCACCAGAACCAACGCGTTCAAGAACGCTCGTCGATGTGGCATCAGCAGAAAATCGACCTTGCGGCCCGGAAGTATCGCCAGGCACGGGCAGCGCGCCTGGCGCTCGCTCCAGCTCGCGGGGGGAGTGCAGCTGGTCATGCGCTCGAGAAAGTCGGACCTTCGCTCCCTGAGGATGAGGAAGAGCGAAGAAGAGGAGGCAGCGGGCAATGAAGGGGAAGCGGAAAGAGGCGGCGCAGGTGAACAAGAACGGGGAGGTGCGCGGGGTTCCAGGCATGGGCGAAAAGAACCGCCTCGTGTCGTGGATTTGGTATGGTGCAGGGAACACTGGAGGGCGCGGTGGGAGATGTCATGCATGACAGCGTGCGGGTGGAATTTCGAAGGCGTATGCACGGGTGAAGCGCTGGCGTGAGGAGACGCGCCTCTTGCAGGAGGAGAATGGCGCGGTGTCTGCTCACGCTCGAGTGGCAGGCAGCCCAGTGGGATCTCCGTACGATGCCGACGTATTAACAACGGCCAGATACAGTATAGTGCCGTGCATCTGCACGGCGCAATGGCGCTTGCAGCAAGACAGGCCGCTGTGCGGCGGAAGCTTGCGCATCGCTTCCGTCGAATGTGGTGGCGCCTGTCGGATAGGGTTGCACAACCGCAGAGGGGGAGCTCTGCACAGTCGTCTGACGAGGAGGAGTGGGACGACGACGACGAGGGGCCGGATGCAGAAGCGGTAGAGCCGGGCAACAGTGAGGAGCATGGTGTGGGGGGCGAGGACGGGGGATGGGGAGGGGGGAGGGGGGCGATGTTAGACCTGCGGGAGAGCAGCAGGGGTGCTGCAGAGGAGGAGGAGGAGGAGGAAGGCAAGGCAGAAGACGCTGAGGGGCACCGGGCCAGAATGGACGAGCTCCTCGCCATTCAGACCACCTCCCTGCAGCAGTACGACGAGCTCTAGAGGTGCTTTTCCTCCTCTTTTCTGGAGGCGTGTTTTTTGGCCTGACCCCGCTTTTTTTTGCCTAGCATCGCGATGGCCCCGTTTTTCGCCCTAGGGCTGCTGGTGGGCTACCTGTTCAGGGAATCCCTCCCCCCTGTCCTTCCCCCCCCCGGTGGCTGCTTTTCTGTTTTTCTGCTGGGTTATTTCACTGTTTTTCGGGCTTTTCGGACCTTCGGCCCCATATATTATTATATAGCCAATATATTCATTTTGACCGGTACAGTGGCGGGAGGGGCCGATCGGCTGGGGGGCTACCGCATTTGGATGGATGTACGGCCCAGATGGTAAGCGGCGGCGAAAGATAACACCTGGATATCCCATTTGGGGAAAAGATAATATTTAGTGTGATTCTTTGCAAAAGTACCGACACTAGTAAGAGTACGTTTTTGCAAAAGTGCTACGTGGTCTAGTGGCTTTGCACCAGCCGGTTCCTCCCCGCCTGTCGCGCCCTCCACCGGCCATGGGTCAGGAATACCAAGTGTACCAGCCATACCCTCCCGCGATGCCTCAGCCATACCACATGCCCCAACTGCACCATCTGCCTCCCTCAAACATATTGCCTCGTCCTCTGCGCGTCCCTTTCGTTATCCCTCGTGCTCCTCCCTCGTCCTCTGCGCACCCCTTTCGTTATCCCTTGTGCTCCTGCGCCACCTAGCTTCCACCAGCCGTCCGCTCTACTCTACCACACCAACCCGCTGTACCACATTCCCACGTCGGCGTCAGAGCACATCGCGGCGGTCGGTCCGGTCCCGCGGGTCTTCCCACTTCCACGGCGAGCTGGAAAGACGAGGAGAAACTCGCGTACGAACACGACAACTGCGTGAGTATTCTACCAAGGTGGAGAACCAACTTGGGATGATCCCCGGCGCCGCGCGTTTCCTGGAGTCGACCGAGGCAGACCCGAACCCCTGCCCATCTTTCCATATGTACCCGGCCCACCACCGCGCCTGGCTGTACACGGACCAGGTCGTACGCGCGTTTCTAAGCGACACTCTTATGGTCATGGAGCGCACACACATCTCCCACTGCACCACTGCCGCGGACACCTGGGCAACGCTTCGCTACCGCCATCTTGTGCGCGGACCGGCGGGCCAAATCTCGGCGCTGAAGCGTTTCACGAATATCACGTACGCCTCGGACCCGGGGACATTCACCGCGACGACCACGTTGCTCATGCAATGCAACGAGGCCCATCTGGCAGTGCGGTGTGCCGAACCCTGAGCTATTCCTACACAGTGGTATCATCTCGGCCCTGGAGGCGAACCACAGCACTATTGCCTCCACGCTCCTCACCCAACCGAACCTCGACCTCGCAATGGCGATTGCGACGCTCGACGCGAGGCAATGCCGTCCCAGCGCATCCACCGGGGGCGACGTTCTCGCAGTCTCGGGCTCGACGCCGACCTCGTGCGCAGCAACAAAGCATGCCCTAAGCCGCTGACGCACACGTGGCCATACTGCACAACCACGGGCGGTGGCATGGCGGGGCACACCATACGGGACACTAAGGTGAAATATCGCGCGGACGCGGGTTCTACCTCCGCTTCCCCTCGCTGCGAAGCCGAAGCCGCCCCCAGGTAAAGCGCGACAGTACGGGACGGGTGTACGTCACCCTCAAGGGGACGGACCATTACCTCGTCCCTGCTGCTGCTGCTACACCCCAGGCCCTGTCAGGGGAACCCCCGCTCTTCCGGCCTTTCCGGCTATATCTCTGGCTATCTTTCCGGTTTCCGCTCCGGCTTCCGCTCCGGCTATTCCTCCGGCTAATGCCTCCGGCTTTCCGCCCGCCCGTTCTCGTTGGCACGTGCTATGCGACCAGGCCCGTGATCATTGTAGATACCTCCGGACACGTGCTACTGGGTAGTTACTGATTCATATATAAGGTTTCACCTAGCATGGGAATCCTCATCCTTTCTTCTCTTCGGATTCCCCTGCTAGGTGCGTAGTATTCCCGCTCCTGTATTTAGTACCCATATTTATACTTCGGATTCCCCCGCTAGTTTCCGCGCCCCGCGCTGAGCTTAAGGTTGCCCTTACAGGCCCCCGCATCTGCACCCATCCCTGCTCCTGCAGCGCACTTCGCGGGCGCCGCCGACACCCCTCCTCACTGACACAATCCCGGCCAGTGTCGACCCGATCTATGCGCTGGAGGCTTGGCTTGCCGAGGAGGAACCACACGTGTCCATTGATTGGAACGCGCCTATGGCGATGAGCGCAGAGACGGGCGACTACGAGTTTATTTGCTGACACTGGCGCGAACATCCACATATCTCCTTGCCGCGCCGACTTCACCACCTTCACGGCGATCCCACCGCGCGCCATCAAGGGATTCCAGGGCAGCTCGATCAATGCTCTGGGTGTAGGCACCATTATAACGGACAAGCTCACCCAGGAACTCGCTTTATACGTCCCCGATGCATCTGTCCGCCTTCTCTCCGTTCTGCGCGTATGCCAGGCCAGCAAATACACTTTCCATTTCGACGACAAATCTGCGTGGATCACCGACGCTTCCACCAACGTCATCTGCTCGGCTCAATCCACCCGATCCGTAACCTTTACTGCCTGCATACGCGTCCTGTCTCTCTCGCTCCCAACACGTCTTCCGCCGTACCTCTATACGCAATGCCGCTTCCATCTCCGCCTGCGACCTTCGCCACTGCATCTCTGCCTCGGTCATGCCCACATCAAGCTGTTGCCGACCTCTTCACGAACGGCCACGCTGACGGTATGGACCTTGACCCGTCTGTCCCCGCTCCCGCTTGTGACACTTGCATTCGTGGAAAACAGGCTCGCACCAACGTTCCAAGAGCGCGTGAAGGACACCCCACGACGTGCATATTGGAGAGGGTTCATGTGGATTTGAGTGGGCGGATCGCGACGAAGTCGAGGAGTGGGAACGAGTACACATTTGATATCGTTGACATGCACTCTATGCACGGCTGGGCCTTTCCCGTTCCAAATAAAGTGTCTTGTTTCAAAACCCTGTGTGCATGGCAGCTTGAAACGGAATGTCGCACTGGCGAACGTGTGGGGACGTATATCGTCGACAACGGGGAACTGAAGTCCGACGAGTTCATCGAGTGGTGCCGAGGGCACGGCATTACCGTTATCTGGACGCCTCCCCACGTCTCCAAAGTCAACGGCAAGGTCGAGCGCTTCCACCGAACGGTACACGGCAAGGCCCGTGCTATGCGTCTCGAGTGTGGTGCGCCACCGAACCTATGGGATGAATTTTGCGTTACGGCCGCTTATCTTCACGCCAGAACCCCATCTAGAGCCTTGGGCGGTAAGACACCTCACAAAGGTTTCGGAAAAGTCAAACCGCACCTCAGACATCTACGGGAGATAGGCTGCCGCGCTTTCGTCCTCATCGAAACTCACAACCCGAAGGTGTTCGCGCGCAGCATTGAGTGTGTTCTCATCGGCTACACACCCAACTGCAAGGCATATCGATGCTGGCAACGTTCGACGGGGAAAATCTTCAACTCAGGCAACGTACGCTTCATAGAATCGGGCCAAACGAAGGAAGTCCACTACGACAAGATGTTACTTGCCGAACGACTTGCTCGCCCGTTGGTCGCCATCGACGCATCGACCACAGTGACCACCGAGACGCAGGCAATCCCTGTCGTTGCTTGGGGCACTCCCTGCTCTGCAGGCAATCCCCCAGCAGGCGGCGGTCCCGATACCCCTCCCCTCCGTCGATCCGAGCGGCGCCGCATCCCGCGTTCCGCCGTTGCCCAACTAGCTGCAAGCCCTCGACGAAATCGAGGTAGACAATGTCGATGATGACAGCGAGCGGGACATACTACGTGGCATCCAACACGCAGTTGCGGAATCGCCGGAGGATGACGATGGAGTGGAGACCGCTCTGCTCGCACAGTTAACCACTTATCTTGCCGAGAACCCTATTAACGTCGAATACCCAGACGATCCCCGCAACTACCGGGAAGCGATGGCCGCGCCCGACGCCCCCCGCTTGGATCGACGGCACACTCAAAGAACTGAAGGGCCTACAGGACCTCGGCGTCTACGAATTGGTACCCCCAACTTCCGTTCCGTGCGACAAAGACTATCCTCGACTTGAAGGCGGTGTACACACGGAAACGCAACGAGTTCTCGGAGGTGGTACGACACAAGGTGCGGTATTGCATATTGGGGTGCAGACAACAATACGGCCGCGACTACGACCAAACGACCCCGCCTACCGCACGACTCGAATCCTTCCGCGCCGTACTGCACGTAGCTGCATCTCGGGGGTGGGACATCCAAAAAATCGATGTGAAGACAGCTTTCCTCAACGCGACCCTACCTCCGGAGGAGATTCAGTACTCACGTCAACCCAAACACTTCGAGGTGAAGGGGAAGGAAGGGTGGATGTGGAAGATTGTGAAGGCGTTGTACGGTCTGAAACAGGCGGGTCGCGCGTGGAACCGCGCCCTTCACGACGCGATGCTGGAGTGGGGATTCAGGCGGCTGCCGTGTGAGTGGTGTGTCTACGTCCGGGTCACTGATGGGGCCACGAATCTCGTTGCCATCCACGCCGATGACATGATTGTGGCGGCTAGTAACGCGTCGGCGAACGACATATTCAAAGCACAGCTCCGCTCCAAATGGGCGATATCGGACCTGGGCGACGCCAAGTTCTGTCTCGGCATTAGCATCGTCCGTGATCCCGAGCAGAAGACCATATCCTTATCATAGACAGCCCTGATCGACCGCCTCGTCTCTCAGTTTTTCCAGACCGACGCGGACTCACCTCGCACGCCCATGGAACACAGGATTGCCCTACAACGACCTGTGTCCGATGACCCACCCCTGTCGTGTGAGGACGCTGACCGTCTCGCCGCAACACCGTACCGATCTCTTGTCATGTCCATGATGTACCTCGCACTGGGAACTTGCCCGGACATTGTGTTCGCCATCAGCAAGCTATTGGGATTCCTCGATTGCTATGGGACTGCACACTGGCAAGCTGCCATCCGCGTTCTACGCTACCTCAAGGGGACCCCGGACGATGTCTCTCACGCTGGGCGGGACTCAACCTATTGCACTCGTTGGACATGGCGACGCTGACTACGCGAACGACGCCAGTCACAAATCGATCATAGGCTACACATTCTCCCTAGGGTCGGGTGCTATATCATGGGCTTCGCGGAAACAGAAGGTGGTCCCGCTATCATCTACCGAGTCTGAATACATCGCAGCTTCGGAGGGTGCGAAGGACGCCTGCTGGCTGCGAATGCTCCTTCGAGGACTTACTGTGCCGGTCAATTCAGCGACGCCTCTATTCTGTGACAACAACTCAGCTATTGTTCTTGCGAATGACCAATCCCTACACATCCGTGCTAAACACATTGATACCCGTTACCACCACATCCGCGATTGCGTCGAGAAGGAAAGATCCGCCTGCTCCGCGTACCCACCGATGACAATACCGCCGATACTCTGACGAAGGCTCTACCTCATCCCGCATTTGTTCGCCACCGATCTGGCCTTGGTATCGCTTGAGGGGGTGTTCTGGCGTGAGGGGGGTGGGATTTATGGCCGTCCATGTTGTGGGGGTGAGTGGGAAGTAGGGTTATGGACGCACTAGACCATGTAAGACTTTTGCAAAACATCCACTTATTAGTGTCATATCTTTTGCAAAAGTTTACACTAGTGAGCGTACCGCCACCGGATGGTCCCAATTGGGAAATGCAAATATAATGTCACTAGCCGGGATTGAACCAAAAACCCTTAAGTGATGGGCATCATTTTTCCCTCACTATTACCATTACACCATCATAGCCATGTGAAAACCTCTACAAAGTCAGGTTAGTCTAACAGGAAACTCATAATAAGCCTTGCACTCACCTTGTACAGCCTGGTTAGGGCCTTGTGTGACGGATCAGGTGACTCGGGTTTAACAGTAGCTGGTTACCCCGGCTGTGGTTGGACTTCGCTTATCAACTATCCGATCATTGTTGCCATCCTGATTTGGTTACTTGGACCAGGCCAGGACAGTAACTCGCATATCTCCACAACCACTTGACGGTTTGGGATGATTAAGGTACTGGCTCAGAGCCAGTACCTGCGTCTACCTAAAACTGAAGGTCCTGAACGGGGGACAAGAGGATAGAAGATGGGACTGTCTACACGATCAAACAGGAAGCAGTCACACCGGACACACTCAAGCATTAAGGGGTCGACACACGAGGATCCTATATATTTACCCACACATGATTAACTACGGACACCTTACTCATATACCAGCAAGTAGACTAATCATTGTATTGTAAGCGTAATTGTACAGTATATAAGGAGGAGGTTTTGGCATGGATAGGCACTGAACTTTCTGTCCCTAAGAGCAGTAGCCTTTACCGGATACTGCTTGATAAACGACGGAGATTCGGGACTTGTCACCCAGGACTGGCTTCGTTAAGAAGTTTTGTTTTGTCTGCACAAGTAACTCAATATCAATTGTTGACTCGGGATCTTGGGATTGGAAACGGTTAAGAAGCTAGAGAGAGCTTATTAGGATTGAGAACACGGCACTGTACTACAGTAGCCTTGGAAGGCTTATTATTTGGGATTTGGGAGAACACGGCATCTTGTTAAGGATTGGGATTGTTGGCTCAAGCTTCTAAAGCTTTAAACTCGATTTGTTGGCTTAGTCACTTGTTTGGCATTGCTCAAAGAGGTCTAATACTCTAAATCAAACCTTGCATTTCGGACTAGACCTCTTAAAACAGGCTTGTTCCTCGCAACCTCTGTTGATTTATCTGTGCTCCTTGAACCTTCTCAAAGGGTTCAAAGACCCGTACTCGGCGGCACAGTCTAAACCATTCAAGGGGAAAGTAGTTAGGATTTGGTTAGTAGTTATGTTTTTGCCTTAATCAAGCAACTCGCATTCTGCTCGTTGGGTCTTGATTAAACTAGTACTGCTGTTGTAGACACCGAGCAAGCATTTCATTGTCTGCCTCCTTTGTGCCAGGCGAGGCCATTTCTTCTCCTCCTACAACCACAATACATTTGAGGACGGTACCCCCCTCTACTGCCGAGCCGAGGGAACTGCCGACCTATAGGTGATTCAATCTGGGGCAACACTATGTTGGCTGTGGAACATCAAGTGCACCGCCGCCTCCTGCATGCACAATCCCACTGCCCGCGTGCACCTTTGCTCCTTCTGCGGCAACAAGAACCACCACGCATTCTCATGGACCTGCCGCTGCAACCTGCCCCCTGCCGCAGCTTGAGCGCGAGGCAGCCTCTTTCTTGGACCACAATTTTCCCCACCCACACTTGGCGGAGCACAATGAGATTCTTAACCACATAACCACCCCCTACGATGCTGACGAGGTCCAGCAACTATTAGATAAACACAGCCTAGCAGCCAAGTACCCGCACCTCGCCCACAATCTCAAGCAAGGCTTTCCTATGGGCAACTTCCCCGATTCCCTCCCGTCCACCGTAATCTCCCCCAACGACATCTCCGTCATTGACAACACAGATTTTGTCAACCAGTACAATCCAAGAGGAGATTGCCGCCAGCAAAATGAGCGGCCCATATACGCAGCAAGAGGCTGAGATGATCCTGAAAGGGCCGTTCAGTGCTCACCCATGCTGGTGTCCGTCCAGACGCAGGGCCCCGGCATCCCGGACAAACTCCACCTCTGCCGCCACCTCTCGAAAGGCAACACACACAACACCTCGACCAATTCTTACATCGACAAGGGAAAATTCCCGACCAAAGTCGGCACCACCTCAAATGTTGGGGACATTGTAAGTACCCGCCTACCTACTCTTGCCCATCACTACCCTATCCTTCCCCTGACATCGTACCCTTGTGCGCTCGTGCCCTACCCCACCCTACCCTACCCTCCATGCTCCTACCCCCCCCCTTTTCTCATGCTTCAGCCCGCCATAGCCTACTCGCCCTACCCCTGGCTTACCCTCAATCCCTACCTTGTACGCTTACCCCTCCACCACTGCAGATCACCATGCTCCTCCCAGAGTGCAGGCTATGGTCCTCGACATTGCAAAATTCCACTGCACCGTCTCGATCCTGCTGGCGCACAAGAAATGGTTTGTCCTGCGCAGCCCGGACGGCCTCTCTACATCGAGCACAATGCCCCCTTTGGTTGCTCGTCCTTGAGTGGCAACACCGGCATGATAGGCGGAGCGATTGAAGACATCTGGATGGCCGAGGGCATAAAGCCGAATAACAGATACGAGGACAACTTCCGCACTGCCTGCTTTCCCTCCTCCATCTCCTCTTCCCCTTCTACGGGTCTCATAACCTACACCTACCCCTATGACCGGGCAGCAGCGCTCACCTGCGTTCGGCGGATGAAGGTCCTGTGGCACCCCGTCAAGTGGCTGGACTTTGACTTTCACTTCCCATACATCGGCTTCAACTGGGACATGGAAGCGAGCATGGTTGCCCTTCCCGAGGCGAAATGCATCAAGTTCCAGGACTGTGTCCGGCGTTCATCGACAGGTTCCACGGCCACAAATGCACGATGAAGCTCGTGATGAAGATCCACGGCTCGCTCTGCCACATCACCTTTGTCCACCTACAAGGCCGATCCCACCTTCCCACCTTCACCAATTTCATTGCCTCCTTCAAAGGCAACAAATACACCACTCGTCGTCCTCCTGGCCCCGTCATCACCGAGCTCACCTGGTGGTTCAACACGCTCGCCATCCCTGGTGTTGCCCGCCCCCTTATCAAGCGCAGCCCCCGCCTCAACAAACACCTCTATGTCGATGCCTCCACTTCCTGGGGCATCGGCATTATGTTGAATGGGTTCTGGGACACCTGGCAGTGGGCAGTGCAAGCCTGGCTGGCACTCAAAGACGTGTCACATCGGGTGGCTCGAGGGTGTCACTCTCGAACTACTCATCTACGCTATCGAGGAGTGTGGCCTACGAGACGTACACCTACTCGTGGATTTGGACAACAAAGGTATCATCGGCACTTTTGATAAAGGCCACAGTCGTAATTTCGATATTAACCTATCCATACGCTGCTCTGCCTATGTCCTTGCATCCCTAAACATAATGTTTGACCTCATCTACATTGAGTCCAAGAAAAACCCCACAGAACCTCTGTCTCGGGGCGAATTTGGACCCTCTTTGCAGCGCCTTTATTCGAGATTTACGTTACCCAAAGAACTGGTCGACTACCTTACGCATGTACCTACTTAACCTTACCGCAATATCAATTCATCTTTCTTGATACCACTATCTGATTCACTGCTGGTCCAGAGCCCCGGTTCCAATCGGATACTCACACACACATAGCAGTGGCTGTGTTGAGAACACGGCCCTTTCTTGTTACCATCCAGATGTTCAATTTCTGGGCCCACATCAACCTTTGTGCTACCGATGACACGCTGGCACCTGCCCCTGATGCAGACACAATGCGTAATTGGTGCAACCCGTTCGGAGCCTCTACACCACCTGCTGCAACTCCGACTGTTCTTCCCAAACCCTCCCAACCCCTCTTCCGCTCCGTTTGTTACCGCCCGCCGACCCTACTGGAGATGACGCGCCGCCCAATGCGCCCCGCTCGCGTACCCAAGCCCAGCGCATTGCAGCCGCTAGTGCCCCCAGAACCTGCCGCCCGCCGAGCACGCCCAGGATGCGAAATAGAGGCCAACGAGTGGCACCTGCACGTACTGGCTCTCGACCACATCCGTACCTGGTCCTCTCCCTACGCTAGAGCTTGTCAGTGCCACCTACTCGCTGTCCTACCTGGCTCTGAATTTGATAAAGCTTACGCCGCGGTCATTGGCCCCACGAGAATTACGCTGTGGGCCTACTCTGTTTCCATCAATACTGCAATACCCACCACATCACTAGACCAAGTAAGTGTTTTGCAAAAAGGCTGGTTATGACTGTCACACCTTTTGCAAAAGCGCTGGCTAGTGAGCGTACAGCCACTGGACATCCAAATAAGGAAAGGGAAATAGAAAGTCACCAGGGGGATTTGAACCAAAAACCTTTGCATGATGGCCATAATTAGATCCATGCATTAACCACTACACTATGATAGCTTTATTGCTCAATGAGTTTGGAGAGGCCATATAGGGGTGGAAAATACAGAATAAGCCTTGCACCACCCCTGTAGGGCCCGCATAGGGCCAGGTTATGGTTAGGGTGGTTAGGGTTAGAGTTAGAAGGTTAGAGTTAGGGGTTAGCTGCCTTGTCTCCCAGGTATATTGGAGTTCTTTGGTTAAGGGTTTGGGTTGGTTAGCTTGGTTAGGGTTGGTTAGGGTTGGTTAGGGTTTTTTACCCCACCAAAACACTGAATAAACTGTGCAAAACAATTTTCAAAGACCTAGGGCAGCTTGCCTGCCCTAGGTCTGGGTATGAGCAGTCCCAGTTAGGTCAAGCCTAGGCTTGACCTAACTGGGTAAGCAACCTAGACATCTATATCCTCCTTGGTGTAATGGTAATGATGCCGGATAATATTGTTATCCGGAGATCAGCCGTTCGAATCTTGTTTTGCGCATTTTTTTTAGGCACAAATTACCATATAAGGTTACCGCTGCGTTTTGCAAAATGTGTGACACTTCTTGTCATGGTTTTTTGCAAAAGTGTTACCATACCGGCTGACCACATTTCCGAGGGTATGCGCATGCCCGCCCCGTATTTCCTCCTTACCGCCTTCATCGCAAACTGGATCGGTCGAGTAGGCGGCAGCACCGTCAAGTCCTGGATGTCAGGACTCAAAGCCTGGCACAACATCAATGGCGCCCCGGCAAGGCGAGAATTGTTGGGGTCAAACTGGTACACCGCACTGCGAACAAGGAAGGACGGCTTTCAAGCATGAACAGCGCGGGCCGGTCACAATCCAGCACTTGTTCGCCCTTCGCTCCCAATTCCACCTCCATGCCCCCTTCGACGCCGCCCTCTGGGCCATCGCCTATGCCACATTCTGGGGATGTAGACACCTCGGAGAGACAACCGTCCCTTCTCTAGCCGATTTCGACTCGAAGTTCCACATTACTCGTGGCAAGGCACCAAAGCACATCACCACCCTGGACAGCGGCAAGGCTTACGCTATCTCTCTCCCCTGGACCAAGTCCACGCACGAGTGCGGAGGCCTCCTCACGATCACGACCACCGACAATGATTTCTGTCCGCTCAAAGCCTTCGACAACCACCCTCCTTGTCAACTCAGCCGTCCCAGCTAATGCACCACTATTCGCCTTCCAAGCCCCCGACGGCTCCTGGGCACCCACAACCAAGACCTGGTTCATGAAGCGCTGTACACAGATCTGGGACACAGTGGGTATACTTCGCGCCTTCGGCCACAGTTTCCGCATTGGCAACTCCACTGAACTCCTACTCGCTGGCGTACCCCCCAACATCGTTGCCACCTCGGGTGGCTGGACCTCTCTCGCTTTCCTCCTATACTGGCACAAGATCGAGCACATCGTGCCCATGCACATCGGCAAGGCCTACAACAAGGCCAAACTCGACAACGTCGCGAAGGCTTTTGAGGCCTTCTGCATAGCGCACAACATTATCATGCCATCAATCAAAGACCTCAGATTACTAAATGATGATTAGCTCGCGCATCCACCACCTTCACCCGTCCCTAGCTCGCACGTCCTGGTCTCTCTCCTAATCCTACCTACCCTACAGATCCGTACCCTCGTACATCAGGGAAAACCACCCGCAGTATTTTTTACAATTTTTCACAAAAATATCTTATAGCAAGAAAAAATTTGCAACTTCAGCTATTTTCAGCAACTTTTCGGTAGATTCAGTGCAAAGTAGCAAAAAAATGTTTGACACTTTGTTTGGCCTGATATATTTTTGGTTATTCTGTCCAAAGTTCCTGCAATTACAGCATTACACCAGGCTCGGTGAACAGTGTTGACCAGTAAGTAAATTGGATCATCCTTGCATGTGTGGCATGCAAGTAGAATAAGTATCACTGAGGTTTCAGCAGCTCGTTGGATAGAAAAACAATACTCTTCTATTGTCATTTCACCCTCCTGCCACCAACTGTGAACTTGAAGACAAGTACAATAGCAGCCGACCAAGAGTTTGCCGAGACTTGCCCTAAATCCTCGCTAATTTCGGTTGCACGGCAACAGTTCTGTTGCATCAATCAATGTCGTGATCAAAGATTTGGTTGGTTGCCACATCACAAACATCCCCTCTCCCTCTTTTCCTCATCTTCCTTCCCCCCACATCCCCTCCCCATTGCACCCTCGATTTATTGACCCCAGTGGTGGCCACACCAAGCACAATTGTCAAGAGTCCTCATGGCCTGTGGCCAAACATTGTATATGAAGAACTTTGAGGCGTGCTACTCAAGTCTTGAAACTCGCCAGTCCACTCCTAAAGTCTTTCTGGTGCCCCCTTCGAACTTCACACCTCCAGTCCTATGCACCTCAAGCCTTGGCCTCAGACTCCCTCTCCCGCCCCCCCCCCCCCCCCCTCAAGTCCCGTCCCCCTCAAGCCTCGGCCCTCAACCTTCTTTCTTTACACATGTTTTCCCACTCAAATCCCGTGCCACTCACTTCAAGCTTCCGTCAAGCTGCCTTCAACATTGTATGGTTCCTCTGTCTTTGGGTGTCTGTCAAGATGTGGACATCGTGCTACGCGGCGCCAATGACTCGTTGACAGACCTGGTATTGGGGCACCCGGGCATTTATTCATATTTGCTCGAGTTGCAACATACTATAATGTACTTCATTACATTACGACGTCATCTCACAAGGGCTATTGCTGGCCTGAGCAGTTAGCTAAAAGGATATAATGTGTCACGAACCATTAGAAAGGCGCTGGACGACAATCCTGGTAAAGGGTTGAAGTGGGAAGTCGCTAATGGAGCAATCGCGGAAAGTGCCTTACCATCCTGGAAACGGATTGGGGCTACTGCACATCCCTGACTAAGGGCATATTACGAGGGAACATCCTTCTGAATCAGAGGGATCATTGTTGGGCACCATCTGACGTCTCCAGAACTGCCAAGAGAGGACTAGACTTGGTCGATCTACCAGTTGACTAAGGAACCGTACTCGGGTACTAGGAAGCGGCGACTATCACGGTTTTCAGACAAATCACTTAAGCGGTTCAAAGCGGAACCATTTGAGCGTATGGTTACCAAGGAGGGTAACAGAGTGCTGACGAGGAGGTCGGCTAAAAGTTGACATATCAACAATATCCCATCACGATCGTTCTAAGCGATGTAGATCTTGACTCATCGTTAAGCTCGGCTCGTTGATGTTCCTTATAAATCTCTCTCAATTTTACTCATCGCTTGATATCTGACAGGAGTTCATCGGCTAGCTGCCATACCACTAGTCATATACCCTGAACCCTATTGCTCGTTTGTATCAGTCTCGTTTATATTTAGAATCCTGTAACGTATTTAAGTGGATGGTTATGGGAGGAACAGTAGTGAATCTCACCCCACCTGTTGGACACGAAGTTACTAGACTTCACGCTTAACCGGTAGAGTAGTCATTCATTCGGAGACACCCAGAAGCTATACCAAGTTTCGTTTGTTTTCCCTGTTTGAATATTATCTGTGTTGGATTTGGATCTTTATAAACGACGCGTGGACATATTGGATTAACGGAATGGACGCGTGGAATATAAGGAAACGGATCAGACTTGACAATTGGTTGTAAATCTCGCAAGGATTAGCAATCACGGATACTATTTGGAATCGGAATTCATAAGAATCACTTGCTTTACGCATCGGAGTATTATCTCCAAATCTAGACCCACATTATACAAAACCGTTGAACATAAAATCTCGTCTGTCTATCGCGATTGCGCCTAGAACGGATCCGAGCAAGTTTTATCTATACGACTTGTAGACCTGTAAAGTCTTGCTTCTCAAAGAGAACTAAAGTTCAAATTGCCACAATCTATACTGGATTGGAACCCCGAACTTGCACGAGGACTATAGTGTTTGAGTTGTTGTAGTTGCATTATCGAACCGCGTATTCATTTACAAGGTTTGTGTTGTGGTTATTTCACCGCCAGCCCCATAGTCAGCGTTTCATCGTCACCTTACGTATATTTTTCTCCCACTGGTTCTTTGCTCAGAACTACGTGGGAGGTGATTCAATCCACCTTATACCTAGCCTATTTTACTTACACAGATTCATTATAGTCTGTACTGACTGTCGTCGTACAGGTAAATATCTAATCCACTGGTTCTTTGCTCAGAACTACGTGGGAGTCTGTACTGACTGTCGTCGTACAGTTCCACGGTTCACAGGTTATAGGGCCCCGAACAGCGCTTATGTCCGCGCGCAACCAGCCAACTAGCCCGCCACGATGTCGGGCACCAAATTCCAGTCCTTTGACACTCTCGTGTACGAAACTGATGGGTCGGCGGACTCATGGCCGACGTGGGAAGCTCAGTGCAAGTCCGCCCTCGTCCTGGCGAATTTGTGGGGATACATAAGTGGACGCAGCATCACTGTTCCGCCAGCAAAGGTCATGGATGGGGTCGTCGCCACCGGTCAAGATCAATAATCCGTTGTACGAGGATTACCTCGACGAGAATCTAATAGTTCTCTCGTGCATTCGCCTACGCATCGGAGCAACAGATCAGCGTCTCATTAAAGATGTCGTCCTCGCTAAAACAGCATGGGACATGCTCAAGGCTGCCCACCAGCCAAGTGGCGCACTCTCGCAGCTCACCATCCTCCAACAAGCCCTCGCCGTACGATACTCTCGTGACGTACCTCTTGCGAAAACGACCGAGAAACTGGACACGCTCGTTGATTCCTTCTTCGCGATCAAACCGCCCACAGAAGACGAGTGGCGGTGTATCATTTATCTAAATGCAATGTCCGCAGTCAAATTCAAAGACGCACGTTCTGCGCTTGATACGCTCCTCAGTACCGGGAGCCTGTCCTCTGCCGCTGTCAGTGCACAAATCAAGCACGAGCAGGTCCGAATCGACGCAGAAAACGCGGAGACTGTCGCAAAACGAGGCCTCCTTTGCTGCCTTTACGAAGCAGTATGAGGCACAAGGTGCATCAGCCAAGTCGTACCCCAACGGGCAAGGTCCTTGCGCAAACCCGCAGTGCAAGGGACGTGCGAAGCAGTTCCACGACTGGGACCACTGCTACGGCCCTGGTGGCCGCATCAAGCCACCGAAAGGGAAGGCGAAGAGAGGAGGAGCTCCGCGGAAAGAGAAAGCCAAAGCAGCTGTCGACAGCTCTGACGACTCTGACGATCAAGCTTCCTTTGCCGATGCCAGCGGATACAGGTCGTTCTTTGCGGATTCTAATTCGCCGCGCCGGGACATCACCTCGGTTGATTGGTCTGCTAACTTGAGTGACACAGCTTTCATTGCACATCACAAGCTGCAGCTGTACCTCGATACAGGCGCTACTAAACCAATTTGGCCCACCCTCGATGACTTCTCCACAATTGTGCCATGCTCTCGCAACATTGGTGGAATCGGTGGATCATCCATCAAGGCAGTCGGTGTGGGCGTTGTTAGAATCCGGATTGGCAAAGGATGTAACCTCATCTTGAAGAATGCGCTCTATTGCCCGCAGGCCACCGTGGCACTGATATCTCTCGGACAGCTTTGTGATGATGGGCATGACACCACATTCACCAGTGAAGGCTGCATCATCAAGCGCCTTTCCGGAAAAACTATCGCGACTGGGAAGCGATCGGGAAACGGATTGTATACGCTCACAGCGAGTGACATCATCACTTCCCCCATTTCCACCTCTTCCGACGATTCTCTGCGCTCCAGAATCCACCATGCAGCTTACCATGTTATGGCAAACGTGGCAATGAAGGCTCGCCCCACCCTCGAACGTGGCACCGGCGGCTCAGACATGTGAACCGCGAGACCGTGCTCGACATGGCTCGTGGATCTGCCATCACCGGTATGGACACCGACTTGTCCCACATGCCGCCTAAGTGTGCTGACTGCGTGCTGGGAAAGCAGAAAAAGAAGCCTATCCCAAAGAAACGTAAAGGGCCACGCTCAACGCGAAAGCTGCAGAAGGTGTTTGCGGATCTGGCTGGACCACAGGCTGTTGCGGCACGAGGAGGATATCTTTACACGCTCCAGCTGATTGACGATTATACCCATGAGCAATGGACAATTCTCCTAAAAAGGAAATCGGATGCGGCGCAGCAAGTTGTCGAGTGGAAAGCAATCGTCGAGGCGGAATCCGGCGAGAAAGTTGGGATTCTTCCGTGTAGACGTGGGGACGGAGTTTGATTCAGCTGGTTTCATTCGCCATCTACGAGAACCAAGGTACACGAAAAGAAACTTTGGCCCCTTATTCGTCGGGACAGATGGGTCTCATTGAACGCACCACACCACACGCTCATGAGCCGTTGCCTAGCTTCGTTGTCATCAGCAAACCTGCCGCGCGATATGTGGGGGCGAGATGATGCTTACCGAGACATATGTCAAGAGCCGCACACTCACCAGCGCGTTCCGACATCCCGAGCAGACCCCACATGAACGTTGGACAGGCACAAAGCCAGATCTGTCGCACATGCGGGAGATAGGCTGCTGTGCGTTCGTGCTAAAAACTCCCAAAGGCTGCAAACCCAAAGATTTACAATCGGTCTATGGAATGTGTCATGGTCGGATACTCGCCTTCCGTTAACGGACACTTACCGCTGCTACGACCGCAAGACAAAGCGCATCCACATCACGCGCAATGTTGAATTCATCGAGTCGCAAGACGAAGTCGCCCGTCCGCTTGCTGCCGTACACTCCTCAAAGAAGACACCGGAGTCTGATAAGGCCGCCGAAGCTGCCAGCGTACCGGACGTCGCGCCGCCGCATGCTGGGGAAGCTGACCGTCTTGACACGGAGTCAGAATTAGGTGAGGAGGAGATCAATGAGGGCGCACCTGAGCCGGTCGAGGATGTGGGACATCCAATGCGCGCGCGGCGGGGTCGTGGAGATGACGGAGCCTTCTCTGACACCCGAAAGGATGCAGGTGTCGCCGAAGCGCGTGAAGCGGAGGCACGGGCGAAGCAGCGACGTGCGGCATCTAAAGCCCAGAGGGTGACCATCAAACAAGTCCCCGACGATGACGATGTCGCAGCCGAGGAGGAGCCTGGAGCTCATGCCGACTATGCCGAATACGAGTACTGGGCGCTCAGCGCGAATGCAGGACCAGACGATGAGCCAAAGACTTGGAAGCAGGCGCAAAACTCACCTTTCTCAGAGGAATGGCGCGAAGCTTATCAAGCTGAGCTCGACTCGATAAAACTCCACGGCATCTATGAGCTCGTTCCCCGTGAATCCGTTCCCGCAGGCCGTAAGGTCATACAATCTCGACCCGTCTTCAAGATCAAGTGTGGAAGCGATGGCGAGATTCTGAAGTTCAAGGCTCGATTAGTGTCCATGGGTTATGCCCAGGTCGCCGGGGCGAGACTTACGCACCTACTTCCCGCTTCGAATCGTTCCGGATGGTTCTGCACCTCGACGCCACCCTTGACTACGAAATAGACCACGTCGATGTCAAAACAGTGTTCCACAACGGCCTGCTTGAGGAGGAGATTTGGCAAGAGCAGCCGAAAGGCTTTGAGGTCCCGGGAAAGGAGAGCTGGGTATGGAAGCTGAAGAGAGGGATGTATGGCCTGAAGCAAGGAAGTCGATCGTGGAATCTGCAACTAAATGCCGCTATGATTTCCCTCGGCTTCGAGCGTATCTCCGTCGAGCACAGCGTCTACTCCAGACAGAGAAATGGAGAGACGACCTTGGTCGCAGTGCATGTGGACGATCTTTGTGCTGCAGCCAGCAGCAAAGGCGAGATGAAGCTGTTCAAGGAGGAGCTAAAGAAGCACTTCGAGATCACGGATCTCGGGCCGGTCAGCTGGATCCTTGGCATTCGCGTTACGCGTGATCGCGTTGCTCGAACTATTTCACTGGACCAACAGACCTACATCGAGAAGATGGCGGAGCGATTTGGTCTCGAAAATGCTCACCCAGTCCGCACTCCCATGGTCCATGGAGAACCTCTGGCCCATTCTATGTCGCCTTCCACCCCCGACGCAAAGCTCGAATGGCCGCAGTTCCCTACCGTGAACTTGTCGGTTCTCTCATGTACACCAACGTCGCAACTCGGGCAGACATAGCGCACTCTGTTGGTGTGGTCAGCCCAATTCTGTCAGAACCCGGGCGAGCTACATTGGCTCACAGCCAAACACATTCTACGGTACCTTATTGGGACTAAGTCCTACTGTCTTGTGCTCGGAGGAAATTCCCCCATTCGCCTCAAGGGATACAACGACTCTAACTATGTGCCTCCCGGTGATTTGGACAAGCGGAAGTCAACATCAGGCTACTGCATGAGTCTCGGAGGGGGCGTTATCTCGTGGAGCTCAAAACGGCAAACTACTGTGGCCACTTCCAGCACGGAGGCGGAATACATGGCCTGCTGCCATGCTGCCAAAGAAGCTGTCTGGCTACGCATGCTTCTGCAGGCCATCGGACATCGTCAAAAGAAGGCCACCGTCCTTCACTGCGATAATCAAGGTGCTCTTATCCTCACCGCCGATCCCTCGTTCCACTCACGGGCCAAACACATCGACGTCCAATATCACTTCTCACGCGACCGTGTCGAACGTGGCGAATTGCAGTTCCTCTACGTTCACACGTCCGAGAACATGGCGGACATCTTCACCAAACCTCTACCGGAACCTCTCTTCAAGAAGTTCCGGACAATGCTTGGGATTCTGGGCAGCTAATCAATGACTGGTTAGACGGCGTTCAGCACGCTGAGGAGGAGTGTCAAGATGTGGACATCGTGCTACGCGGTGCCGATGACTCGTCACCTTACGTATATTTTTCTCCCACTGGGTTCTTTGCTCAGAACTACGTGGGAGGGTGATTCAATCCACCTATACCTAGCCTATTTTACTTACACAGATTCATTATAGTCTGTACTGACTGTCGTCGTACAGGTAAATATCTAATCCACTGGTTCTTTGCTCAGAACTACGTGGGAGTCTGTACTGACTGTTGTCGTACAGTTCCACGGTTCACAGTGTCTCATTGTGTGCGTGTTCATGTGTCTATTCATTTCATTGACACTCATGTTATTTTTAGACTCTCAAGTAGCATAGGCATGTTCCATGCACTGGAGGAGTGTGCATGGTCGTTGTCTTTATGGCTACTAGTCCTCGGTACATGCTATATTGTACTATGTTGCATCATTTCCACTCACTTTGTGTTGACAGACTTGCATATCCTTTCGGTCTAAGAGGAAAGGCCAGTGTGGACATGTGGTTTGGATTCCAGGGTTTACCGGCGTATGTACGTAGTATTACCGGTGTCAGATTGTTTGTAGTGGTAGATTGAATCACTATAGTTTGTTTTTGCACTCTGTTTGGATGTGAATTGAGAAATGTAAAGAGGATTTCAAATGTAAATCTGGTGAGAATCCACTGCAATTTTCAGCAACTTTCCACAAAATTCTGTAATTTCTTCCGGGGGAAACATATTTTCGCACATTTTGCGTATCCTTGCAACTGAAGCTATTTTCGCGAAATTTTGGGAAAAATTGTCGAAAATATCTGGGGGGGTTTCCTGATGTAACCAATTCTAGTACTCTTCTTTCAAACCAAACCTGTCCCTAAGTTACCTTCATTTTCCCCAAACCCTCTTCCCGGCCAGTTTTTCCCTTTGCACTAGCTCTGGTGAGGGGTGGCTGGCACGCACCACAGGTGCAAGCCAACTGTTGGAGCTAGCGTTCTGGGTTGGTGAGTTGGCTTGGGTGGCCTTTGGCGGGCCTCCTACGGCCTCCTTCCCTTTCACCGCATGCTCAGAGTCGGTTTTCCCGCTCAGAGCTGAGCAGAGCTGAGTTGGTTGTGACGACGCGCGGTGCCAATTGCCTTGCGTGTCCCCCTGTCCTCCCCACTCTCCCACATCCGCCCAAAGGGCAGCCGAGCGGAGAGCCTTTGGCTCTTCCCACACCCACGCATTCAGAATCCACATAGGAGCTCTGATTTCTCTCTCTCTCTCTCTCTCTCTCTCTTCTCTCACATGTACCGCTGACAGCGTCTAGCCTATCTGTCGACACTCAATCGATGCCGAAGTGCTCTCGAAGCGCGCAACCCACCAGCTAGCAACCCGGCCGCGTTGCGCTTGCAATCTTCCTACACCAAAGTTTCTTTGTCACCATGACTACCCCTCCATACCACCCCACATGGTCAATGACCTGGCAGCGGACCATGCTCGCATCACAGAAATTGAGCGCCTCGTTTTTCAAATTGCGAGCTGAGCAAGCGACAGTGCAGGAGCGCCTCGACTCTTACAAGTACCCGGTCTTGACTTTGCCCAACAAAATCACGTCTGAAATATTCATAAATTTCGTGCCAAGCTACCCAATCTGCCCACCACTTGTCGGCATTCTCTCGCCCACCTCTCTGACACGCATCTGTCGCAAATGGCGAGCCATAGTGCTGGCTACACCCGCACTCTGGAGGGCCATCGGGCTATCCACTTCACATGTCCCATTGACAGTGCAAGGACATGTTCCCCAGATCTTCGTCAATACATGACTGAGCCGGTCCGGCTGACATCAGGAAAAGCCTCATTTGGCAATATCCTGATATTGCCTCCAAGTTGGACCAAATTAGACCAAATTTCTTTGATTTCCTGGATTACCTTCCTAGTAACAGACCCATCTAGCTACCTCCAATTTGGAGGAAAATCACCTTCAGTTACCTTCCACTTGCCACCAATTCCTCGCAGTTTGGTATCTAAATTTTGACCAATTTCACATTAGAAGCTGCAAAACATGTTGATTCAAGCAGTGTATGTACAGTACACAGTAAACGAAGATAGCCCACAATACACCTCGTCTACTCCTGTGCCGCCCCAAAACAACAATTGAAAGATTGATGCTGTGGAAAGAGGGTGAGTACTGGATGGACAAGATAAACCATGCCTCTTACATAAAGCTTTAGACCAGTGGGATCGGGTTTAAGACGAGAAGAGACGAGGTCAAAGGACTGCAAGTGGCATATACAAGGTGAACGGAATCTGAGGAATATAGCTTACCAGTAGAACTGACCAAAGGGACCTTCAAATGAACTGTCAGCGAAAGCAAAAGAAAATGAACACAGAGCGCACAAATTGAAACATTAGTCAGCTTCTAGCCCACAATTCCGAAGATATGTTAGCAAGCAAGAACAGATCCAAATAAACAGGAAAAGTGTATCTTGTGACATGAATGTCGGCAGTGGTACACCAGCCTCGACGTAGAGTTGTTCCATCAGCACATCTAACAAGTGCAGCATGGCAATCATCACTTACTGAACCCACCCCTCGTGCGGCAGAATCGGCGTTCCTGAGGTGCCGGGGGTTCATGTGACGGTCGAAAGGTTGTGGAGGCAATGCTACAGCAAAATGGGGTGAATGTCGGTGGATGTATTTGACACATTGAATGAACTTACGAAAGCTCGGTCGATCAAAAGACGCTGTCGAAGCTAGACACCACAGGCGGTGCGAGGGAGTTTGGTAGGCAAGCATGATGCTTATAACAATCAAAGTCAGAGTTTGTCGAATGTAATGAACAGCGGGATCAAACCTGATAGAACCTTTATTTTTCATACTCGGAACAATAGAGTGCAAATCCCAGACAGATTGAATGCTATGAAAGAACAGAGCAGTCATGTATGCATAGGCTGGTAGGCACTTAGCTGTTGCTATATCACAAATTACGTGTGGCGCAAGAGAGATTGGACCTGGGGATGAAGACACAGCTATTACAATAGTATTGGCGTGGCTTGCGCCGGTGAGACCTTCAGCCTGACAGGAGGGATGCCGGGAGACGGGGGCTGTAATGCATGACCAGGATTGCACACTGCAGGTGAACTGAATGGAGAAGGAAGGGAAGGGGGCGATGGAGGGAGAGGAAGAGAGGTGCAATCAAAACAAACCACCTTGACAGGTCACGGGGTCGGAACTCCGTGTTTCATGCCTTTCGGCCCGATCGGAGCTGCATGTCCCGGTTCACGTGGGCATTAGGGCCAGGTGGATCTGACTTGAATTTCTTCACCTTGCTCTCCCGGCCATCTCAACTCCATCTTGGAATTGCTGCCTGGCCTCATGCACATTCATTCAAAGACTCCCATAGAGGTATCTATCACAATATGTGTTTTTTGGCCAATATATATACACTGGTACCAAAGGTATGTGGGCAATGAAGGAAATTGGCGGAAATTTACCCCAATTGGACCAATTTGGTTTGGCAGAAGGAAATTGGAGGTAACTTTCCAAAGGAGGTTTTTCCTGATGGCCTCTTGTCCACTCTCCATCCATAGGGATGAATTAATGAACCCTGCTGTAGCCAATCTCATTTTGTCGATCCTCCCTCATCGTGCATGGTGGGAGCACCTAAAACTTCGTCTTTGCAATGAGGCCCCCTTGCACCTCAGTGAAGGCTTAATGCCTCTGCTCCAACACCTCGATTTGGCTTGTGACGAACCCACCACACTCGCATTCAACGATGGACCGCAGCTCTGGACAGTTGTTCTCGTTGACGCTGTCTCCTCAAGCGTGACTTTGCCGTGGGTGCAGCTGACGTCGCTGGATTTATTGTGGGGCAGAACCCAGCGCAAGCATTCGGATTTTGCAGCAGGCAGCCAACCTCGTACACTGCACTCTCCTCTTCTTGACCAACGACGACATATCCAATCACCCTAATCACCCTCCAATCAAATCA
>JARKIC010003351.1:0-25282 GCA_029378375.1 Mycena olivaceomarginata | reverse complement strand
CCGCAGGTGCAAAGGAGGACCAGTGAGCAGAGGGAGCAGGCCGACGGCAAAGGGGCAGACTCACATCCTACGCAGGCGCAAAAGGGGACCAGTGAGCAGAGGGAGCAGGCCGACGGCAAAGGGGCAGACTCACATCTACGCAGGCGCAAAAGGAGGACCAGTGAGCAGAGGGAGCAGGCCGACGGCAAAGGGGCAGACTCACATGCTACGCAGGCGCAAAAGGAGGACCAGTGAGCAGAGGGAGCAGGCCGAGGCAAAGGGGCAGACTCACATCCTAGCAGCACAAAGGAGGACCAGTGAGCAGAGGGAGCAGGCCGACGGCAAAGGGGCAGACTCACATCTACGCAGGCGCAAAAGGAGGACCAGTGAGCAGAGGGAGCAGGCCGACGGCAAAGGGGCAGACTCACACTACACAGGCGAAAAGGAGGACCAGTGAGCAGAGGGAGCAGGCCACGGCAAAGGGGCAGACTCACATACTACGCAGGCACAAAAGGAGGACCAGTGAGCAGAGGGAGCAGGCCGACGGCAAAGGGGCAGACTCACATCTACGCAGGCGCAAAAGGAGGACCAGTGAGCAGAGGGAGCAGGCCGACGGCAAAGGGGCAGACTCACAGCTACACAGGCAAAAGGAGGACCAGTGAGCAGAGGGAGCAGGCCAAGGCAAAGGGGCAGGCTCACAAGCTACACACACAAGAAGGAAGACTAGTCAGTCTGGCCATTTGGTGGGAACTGTGCTATCTTACCGACTACAATAGTGTTCAGGAAGTTCAGTGGCCCATGTGTTCTCCTCGTTGGTTCATACTCACCATGTTACTGCAAATACGTTGTATCAAGTTCCACATGCTTGGTGCTCCTGAGCCTAGTTTTGCACCTCCTGAAAATAGGGAAAATGCATCAACAGAACAAATTTCAATATGCACCCAATGATACCATTTGAAGTATTGTATCTCAAGGCCCTTTTAAAAATCAGTCATTGGTGCCCAGTTAGTGAAGCAATCCTTACCAATACAAACACCAGAATCCACGCTTCAACAGATTATGGCCCCACACCACTGATAGCAATGTCTTGATTCTTGGCCCAGTTAAACACTCCTCGTCAAGTCAATCAGTTGTTGACAATTTTTCCGCATCAACCGTAGGCATTTCCATCCCTGAAGACAGTCAGCACAGCCATCAACACCAATATCAATGAATATACCACCAGTCGTCAGAAACACTGTGGCATTGTCAGTGAGGCCCAGGCCCCTCAGCTCTCCCTCAAGTTCCTTCACGCGGTTAATAACCTCGAGTTCTGCTTTGCTGCGTGCTTCTTTCCTAATGGACCGGCTGTGAGTGTTTCCTGGGGAGTCCATGAGGATCTGGGATGTTTCCTTGGAGACAGCCCCGTCCCGCTTTGTAAATATTACAACAGTGGAACTTTGGCTTGTCAATCAAAGAAAGCCTCAATGCTGGTTCTCTTGCCACTCACCTGTACCCTTCAACAGCCGGAAAATGTCCCTTTCACTCTCAAACAGCTCCCGACATTCGTCAAGAGGAAGGCACATCCTGAAGAATGTGTCAAAAAATCCATGTCACATGGCAGAAACAACAACATTGATACCATATGACATGCAGCTGATTTGAAGATCCTTCGCTGTGATGACCGCTCCTCTACGAACCGCTGGACAGTGGAGAGTTCTGTGGCTGAGCCTGCTTCGACACCACGCGAGTCGTGAAAGACAAATCCAGGCTTGGGGCGAAAGCGGATCTCATCATCAATGTTGTGCAAACCACGCTTTGGGCCTTTAGAGACCAAATAAAAACAACAGTCTAAGAACATACATCTATCTGGCCCTTCACTGTCTGGATCAACTCGATCAGACATGATAATTGAAGTGTTTCAATGGTCGACGAACCTGGCCAGGCAATATTCTTCCATCCCGCCAGACCTCCGCCTCGTCCATGGAGGCTCCAGTTAGTCTCTCAAGTATTGTCGTTTTGCCGGCATTCGCACGGCCGAGGATAAGCACACGGAATTTCAAATTTCGTTGTTCCAGAACGATAAGTCATCCTCGGAGGGGGTTTCGGCGTCGGAATTCATTGAGGGCAGAAGTGGGAGCAGGTGAAAGACCACCTATTGATATATGCCAGAAGATCCGATATTAAAGGCACTTCACACGCGATCATCGCATTGAAGGCTGGAGCATCAGTGAGTTCTTCTGCCGTGTGTTCTCTTGTTCCACATTTGGCAATGAACTTAACAGCTTGCTGTCGCATTTGATAGAAGCAGTGCGAATACAATGGCCCGATTGACTGATGAAGCCGTGCTCAATTGGAACTAAAAAGATCTGTTGCACTTAGCAGTAAGATCGCGAAATTGGATCGAAGAATACAAAATAAACGGCATAAAGGCAGATATGTAGCCCTCAGTCTAGGGCTCCCGAAGCACCTCTATCGGCATCCAAGACTCGTCGAATCCCTCCTCCGTCATTGCCCACTGTTCAGGTTTCACACTGTTATCCATTATAATGTCTGTGATCTTCTTAATGACAACGTCTGCATCCAAGTGGCCAAATATTCCCCATCCGTCCACCCATACTTTGCTGCTGGCATGCACGACGTGTTAGTCGTGGAACGCGGAGGAGAGTGTGGGTGCGCACACCGACATTCCTGGCGGGGGTATCTGTGCAGGGCACGAGGACGGCTTCACTGGTAGAAGACATTCAGTGGTCAGAAGAAAGCAAAGAGAAGTGGAAGGGCACACAGGCTTCGCGTGCCTAAGTGCTGCATCAGAAGCGATTGAAGTCACGAATGATTCTACGACGCTAATTTTGTGCAGTTCCCGGGATAAGTATGGCCAACCTACCTGCGTCTGTGAACATTTTTGCACGCCTTCGGGGCAGTCTGAAGTCTGTGGAATCGAGTCTCACCCATGAGCTTTGGGTGCAAGAGTCACCATCGAGCCACGATCCGTGCTGATATATATCGCGACAGCTGCCAGATTATTGCGCAGCGGCTGCAGATGGGAAGATATTCTGGGGAACTTCTGCCCAGATCACTTCCGACCAGCCGTAATTGAGACCGCTGGCGCGGGTTCCGAGAGCCAGATGTCGATGTGGCGTCAGTTCGCCGCACCGTCATATAGTTGAATGCGACAGAGCTTCCGGGGTGATAGGCATTAACGGGCGCGCGCGCTAGCGAAAATACAGCGGAAAAGCTGTGTCATAACGGTTGCGAGTCCAGGAAGGCAGTGGCGGAGATAAGACCGTCTGCGACCCACGAGATTGCGCTTACAGAGCTGTTGAGTAATCTGAGCGCTAGAACTGTAAATTCCCCGAAGATCGTGCTGTTATGCTGGCAATAGATTGATGGAGGACGGAATTGAGTTTAGACGGACGCCGTTCGGGAAGGTGAAGAAATAGTGGGCAAAGAGTTGACCTCGTTCCTGAGTGGCAGTATCAGGTTTCGATCCAATCTCATGATATTTTTGGGGCGAGGTCGCGCGCTACATTCTAAGAGCAATCAGACTCCAGAGATAATCAAAAGACAAGGGGAAAACACAAACTTGAACTGCGGGGAGCCTGTTCAGTTATTGGCCAAGTTTTTGCACCTCAAGCGCGGTTTTCTTTTCATGCACCTCCCGCAGAATTGATTCATGGGAACGCGTCGACGAAATCTCGCAGTAGTGAAGGGCATCCGCAGTAGTGGTCAACCGTCAAGCGGCAGCGTAAACCGAAAAAAGGGATTGGTGGTAGTAAAGAAGATCGTCGCATCAACCACATCAGTTCGGCAGCGCCCTATGATGAGTCGAATAATCCAAGAAAGAATATACAAGGGTGGGCGGAAACAAAATCTAGTGTTTGGGGATGAACCAAATTTATCAGTATTCCGATGGACTGGTCGAAGACCCATTTATCAGCCATATATTCTCTTAGCTTCGATTTTCCACCCGAGCGCCTGCCTAAGTTCGGAACATGAACTGCGGAGACAGCCGATGGGGTGAATAGGACGAAAATCAAAAACGGTGGTCTCGGTGAGAAAGGAGAAAGGAGCCTCATTCAGGCGAGACGATTAATCATTGCTTTGAAAAGCATTGACAAGTAGGTAGTCGAGCACTTCTCTGGCGGTGGCAAAAAGGGCTGAAATCCTGGCCATGCATTAATGGGAATCGAACCCCCCGGCGAGTCCACAACGTAAACGAGCCTTAGAATGGCAACGACCCAGGTTACCACTACCCCATGAATGCTGTAGCAGTACATTGCCGTCGGTGCACATCCCAGACGAAGCAGCGGAAGCAAAAATCAAGTGTATATAAAGACGACCAACGCGATACAAAGAATGCCTCACTCCACATCGCAGTCTTTCACCGCTTTCCCGACTTCCTCTGTCCTTCTCGGGCCCGCGCCTTTCCCTTGGTCTTGCAGCGCAGGCCTGTAAAGAATCTTGGCTGCTCGCATGACAGCTCCCTCGCGATAATGAGCTTGCTATAGGCGCAGCGAAGATCACCCCGCACTGCTGGAGCGTAAGCCGGGATCAGATGAAGCCAGACGAAGGTCCATATTTACCTACCCTCCCGTGCATGCGCACATGTGCGTCCCACGCGGTACCCGCCGTTGTCCTCTCTCCGCTCCGTGCCGCGCTGTCCTTCCTCTCCCCCGCCTCCGGCTGCTCTCCCCCACCTCCGGCTGCCTCACACCTTCGCTTTGCTCCTGCTCGCCCTTACTGAAATATCCCACCTTCCTTCCCTTCCGTCTATGGATCTGCGCGCTGCTCGCTCGCGCCCTTCCCAGCCTCCACCTGTGTCCGCGAGCGCCCTGCGGTACGCGCCCCATTCGACGGCACCCGCATACTCGCCGCGCTGCCCCTCCTCCAAGCATTGCGTTTGTCGCGCGGCCATCGGCGAAGGGAGAGGAGGGGGAGGGCGTGTGGAATCCGCTTCCCACTCTTGGCTTGCTCAGCGCAGGGGAGAATGTGCAACGGAGGGAAGAAGAGGGAGGGGAGTATCTGAGGCAGGTGAGCAGCAAGTACGGTACGGCGAGCACTGGTGTACGAGGCCGATGTCGAGGCCGATGCGGGGCCGGTAGACGAGTCGGGGTGTGCAAGGCGGAGCGAGAGTGTGGTGCGTGGCGCGCTTCCGGGTGGCGCGCGAGCTGCAGGAGACTTGATGTGCGATGAGGATGAGCGGACTAGGACACGGGCGCAGGCGCTCTGGCTAGAGAAGGGGCGGCGCATGCGCGGACGGGAGGTGATGCACATGCCCGCGGCGTCGACTGCGCGGGGCCTGCTGCTCCCTTCCTCTCCCTCAATCTTGTGGGCGGGGCCGGGTTTGGGCGCAAGCGCGTTTCCCAATGGATGAAGCAAACAGCGCGTGCGTATGGACGGGGGGACGGATGATGCACATGCCCGCGGTGTCGTGCGAGCCGGGTCCGCTGCCTCGAGTTGTCTTGCTTGTCTTGAGTCCGAGTATGTGCGTGGTCCGCTGCTGGGCGGTGGGCGACGTAGACTCGGTATGCGAGCTGATGAACGTGGATGCGCGTGCAAGCGGGGAAGACAAAGTGAAGAGCAAGAACACTGTGTGCGGAGCAGCAGGGCGGGCGCGATGCCGTTCCCCATGCACACGCGCGGCACGGTGTCGAGCGGGACTGGGCCCCGCCGCCTCTTCGGATCTGAGTCCGCAGGTCCCGGTCCTGCTTCAAAGGGTAGACGGTGCCGCACTCGCGGATCGCGACGTCGGTGTTGGTGTGGGTGGGTAAGTCGGTGCTGGCGGTATCAATGCTGCGCGCGCGCTCTACTCCATCTGCAGGTGACGGGCGCGGGGGCGGGCGCGGTAGGGTACTGGCCCGGGCACGGGCGCTCGTCGTGGACAGCGGAAGCAGCGCGGGCGGGACAAGGTCGTCGGGAGGGCTCACGAAAGGGAGGCGTGAGGGTCGTTGGGAGCGCGCGAAAAAGAGTCGCAATGCCAAAGCGCCCCGTCTCTTCCCAATATATGCCGAGTCGTCCGGCACGCCCGTGCCCGCGCTCGTGCTTGGACAGCTCCTCGATCATAATCGTACCATCCCACCCAGTGCCCACTCGTGCTTGAGCATGTGAGGAGCCCGCGGCGAGTAAAGCGAGTGCTTCGAGGAGAGAGGAGATGGAGGTCGTGGGTGGTGGGTCGCTGCGGCTGGTGGCAGACGCGGGGATGGTGGTGAGATGGACGCGGCGGAGGCACACTAGAATATGTCTATTAGCAGAATGAAACACGACGCAACGAGAAGACTGGCGGGGGGGACCGAGAGGAGACGAGAGAGGACGTACCCAATACGCGCCGCCTCGCATCATGCGGGCACCACATTCGTCACGATATCGGTGTAGTACAAATCTGCGTGGAAGCGGGTGACGGCGGTGAGGACACTATGTTTCCCTTTCGCGCCGCAGACTGCTGGAAATCAAAAACGGTCAGTAAAGTTCGATAGGGAAGATTGCGATGAGAAGACACGGAGAGCAATCTGAATGACGGCCGAGCCAGAGACTCAGAGTTGGGCGTAGCAAGCGCGGCACCTGCGGGGCCTACAAAAATGCAGCCTCGTGCGCAGGCTCCGGTGGAATACTCAGCCCGCGTACCAGAGCTACGAGGAAGGTGATGTACACAAGAGCCGCAACGTGAATGGCCAGCGGAGGTGCGCCCTCGTTCGCGATGGGTGATTTGACGCCTTGAATCCGCCAAAATCTCTGTACAATTCGGGAGACTTTTCTGGACATGGCACACACTACTTACGCGCGGTGGTCTGTAAGTACCAAGTCTAGCAGCAACCGAATGGGAAGTTGGACGAATACTGGATGAGTAGCTCTGGATGCGCAGCGAAAGGAACCTCCCCGGGCCGGATCAATATTCGATCAATGTTGCATGCATACGACATGCATATTGATTTCTCAAGCCAGGCCGTAAAACCCCCAAAAAAAGATGTTCAATGGAAGACGAGGAATTAGTGAGAAATAGAGGCCTCCTTTCTCTGAGTGGCAGTATCAGGGTTTAGATCCCATCTCACGACGTTCGAGCGAGACCATGCACTACATGCTAAGAAAAGCCAGAGATCAAGTCAAGAGACGGTGGGAATGCACGAACTTGACGGAGCCTTTTCAATTATTGGCTAGGTTTTTGCGCGTGAAGCGCGGTTTTTCTTTTCATGCATCACCGGCAGAACAGATTCATCGAACGTGTCTGCGACTGTGCGAACAAAATCTTGCGTGCGCTGCCGGTAATCCTACAACCGAGAAGGGCATCCGCAATAGCCGTCTAACATCGAACTGGGAGTACAACCGCGAGCCAAAAGATTCCAGCTGAATGCAATATTCTAGGCCATTTCGATCCGTGGCGCAGTTGGAGCCGGGGAATCCAGGTTGTGTGGAGAACGTCATAAAGGCTGATGGCACATCAGCTCGCAAGCTGCCGTTTGCTGCCGCCGCAATAGCCAGCCTTCACACGCCGCCACAGCTCCACAATTGACGAGAGCGAAACGGTCCAGAATATTGCATTCAGCTGTCATAGTGCGGGTACAGAGCAAAACATGGGTGGTTTGAAGCAAGATCGCCGCATCAAATCAATTCGCTTGAATTCGGCACCACCATGATGAATACTTAGTCCAAAACAGAAGGGTGAATACGGGCGGAAACAAGCAGGCGAGTCGAGTCTTGCCTGGCGGCGGCAAAAAATACCTGCAACTTCGTTGTCATCAGTAGGTCGTCACTCTGGAAGCTCATCCCAGCGGAAGCAGAACTGAGAAAAAATGCAAGAGACAACAAATAAATGTATATCAAGGGGAAGGAAACAACGGCGCGACAAAACGCCGACTCGCCCCTGCTAATATTCATGGGCGTTGCTGGGTCCGGATCTGTGGCTATACCGTCTCACTCCCTCCCTGACACGTTCGCGTCTTTCCCAGGCATGAGCTTGCGGGGCAGCGGGTACAGGCATCGGGGTCGTCCTGCATACGAGAGCGAGCTTGCTGTGTCGTCCGCGCAGACCCGCACTGCTGGGCGTAAGCCGAGGTCGGATGAAACCAGATGGACGAATATACGTACCTCTTGCGCATATGCGGATATGCGCCCCCGCGCGGTATCCACCGTTGTCCTCCGTGCTCCTCGTCCTCATGCTCGTGCCCTCCCGCCATCTCTCCCCTTCTCTCCCTCCCCTCCCGCCGCTCCTCGACCTCGACCACGCCCGCAGCCGTTGCCGTTGCCCACTCAAGCGTCCATTTCCTCGCACCCGTACGCCAAGGGTTCACCTCCGCCGGACGAGTCGATCCGTCGTCCCACCTTCCCACCTCCCCTATTTGCGTGCGAGGTGTTCACCCTCAGTGCGCCGACGCTCGAGGAACGCGTTCTATTCGATCACGACCGCGAGGGTTGTCTGTCGCTCGTCGATCGGTGGTAGGCCATCGGCGAAGGAGAGGAAGAGAGGCGGGTGGGATCCGCTCTCATCCCTGCTAGCACTCCCTGCTAGCGTGCCCGGATGGGTATTGCAGTGCGAGTTGACGCCAGCGAGGCGGGCGAAAAGAAGGGCACGGGAACGTCGAGCGAGCAAAGGGGGGATGGAGAGCGAGGACTCGATGAGCAGAAGTAGCAATATGTACGGCGAAGGTGTACAGAGATAGGAGGTGTGCGAGGTCGTGGTGGACGCGAGCGACGTGGACGCCAGCACAGTGCGCAAGACAAACGGCGCGCGAGGAGCGGCCAGGCGGGCGGGCAAGATGCGCGTGGTGCGGTGGAGGTGGACGAGGCCAATCTCGAGGCGAGGGCGGTGCATTCGGTGTGCGATCGGATGAACCTAGATACGCGCGCGAGCGCGGCGGGCAGAGCTGCACCGAGAAACGGCGCGTGTGGAACGGCCACTTGGGCGGAGCTGCGGTAGACGAGGCCGACGTCGAGGCGAGGACGGGAGATCTGCGCGCGCGCACATGTGCGGTGGGCACGGTGCACAAGACAAACGGCGTGTGCAGGAGCGGCCCGTCGGGCGGGCGAGGTGTGCATGTGGCGGTGGGCGAAGCCGGGGTAGATTCGCGAGCGCAAGCGCGGTGGGCAAGTACTGAGGACCAACGGCGCCGCGGATGCAGCAGCCAGTGGGGGGGCGCGATACCCATGACCATGCTCATTGCGCGCGGCGTGATGCCGAGCGCGACGGGGTCTGCGGCATCTCCGAGTTCCAGTCCGGGTCCTCCTTCGGGTAGGGACGTCGGTGCCGGTGGTATCAATGCGCGCAGGCTCCACTCTCTCCGCGGCTGACGGCGGAGGCGCGGGCGGGGCAAGGTACGGGCACGGGAGGCGCGCGGCGCACGAGCACGGAGGCGCGCGCGGATGGCGCGGGCTACGCAGGGAAGAGCGGTGCGAAAGGAGGACACGATGCCAACGCGCCCCGTCTCCTCTCGCACGTCCTGCACCCCCGTGCTCCCGCCTTCCCACTACACTTGTACTCCCTCCCTCCCTGCTCCGGCCTGTGCTTGGACACCTCATCGTAATCACACCACTGGGATCGTGCTTGAGCCTGTGAAGAGGCGGCGATGAGCAAGGGAGTAGCTCGATGAGGGAGGAGATAGAGATAGGAACAGAGATAAGAAAAGACGAGATTTGGGATGAGCACGAAGTACCCCAGACGAGCAGGAAAGTCGAGCGCGCAGAAGACTCGCGCGCGCGGAAAATTGTACGCAAGGAATTTGAGAAGAAAAGAGCGAGAGGAGGGAAACGTACCATCATGGTCTACCGAGGGAGCGCCCGTCCCGACTCGGAGTAGCAGTCACCGCATCACACATCTGCTCCGTCGGGTACTCTGTAAACGTATCAGCAGACACCCACGATTCGAGAACAGAATGCTTACTCAACGGCGACATGAGTATGCACGGTCAGCTTCCTCGCCCCCCATCCTCATCTGCACAGCGCTTCGCGCTTTGCAACGGGAGGAAAGGTGGACACCCCACCTCCCGCTTCGCGGGCTGCGTCTAACGGCTGCGACATCTCCCCTCCCCTCCTCGGCGGATGTCGAAGTCTCGAAGCTCGGCTGCGACCCACAAGCATCTACGGTTTCCTCCCTCCCTATCGTTATCTGCTTCGCTCTGCCTTGGCGCTCTGCGATGGGGAGGGAAGGTGCACGCTGCGTCGAACGTCGGCGACATCTCGTGGACGGCTCGAGGCCGGCTGTGTGTGCAAGCGCGCGATGCAGGATGGCGTTTCTGCAGCGGAGAAACTCATTGATGTTTGGAAGGGGCACGCAGAGCGTTTGCGGTAAGGTGAGAAAGTGCGGAGGAGAAGGACGAATAACACTAATACATATGTGCATTAGAAGGATGAATTGCAGAATGGCACGACAAGGGGAGAGGGAAGAGGGAAGCGGGAAGACGTACCCCGATGCATACGGCGTACGCCTCGCGCGCAGGTGCTAAACTTTTTGTCCCCGAGTTCAAGTTTCGCGTCAAGCATCGAGTCTTGTTCTTCCCTTTCCGTGTCGGGGGCTGCGAGAAGGAATAGAGAATAGTGTGTCAGTTAAGGGCCTACGACGGTACAGGAAGAATGTGGTGAGAGGAGCATATGCCTTGGTGCGCGCCACAGTGTAGGAGGATAACTCGCATACCCAGAGCCACGGGCGAAGCAATAAAAAGCGTAGAATACGAGCGACAGCTCTTCCCGCACGCCATCTTCGGATTCGGGGTCTCCTGCGCCGCACGCGCCGTGCCAGCATAGGCCATCGCCGAATCGATCTGGTAGAGTACGCGAAGGCCACAACGTGTGCGCGACAGCTGCGTTGCTTGCGATCGCAATTCGACGAAATCTCAGTATCGATTCGGTTGGCGGACATCGGAGAGTTTTCTGGATATGGCACACTCTAGGTGCTGCCGTGCGTACATGCAAGTCAAGCGGAACAGCATAGGAAGAAGAGCAAATGTAGCGGATCAATCTCTGCTGCCCCCGGCCCGGCGCCGCTTCAGAGACGCATCAACTACAGAATGAAGAAAAATGCCGTAGGAGCACGACGGATGCCTTGCGGCGTAAGATCCCGCCCTCTGAGGAGCAGGTATTCTTCTGCTACGTGTGGCCCGTCTGTGACGAAAGGAAGTCTCTGGCGCACGTAACAAGGAGTGTTTGTGAGCATCAACTAAAATAAAATCCGAGCGTCCGTGACCGAATCTTGGGTGCGCCGTTACTCTGCTCGTTGCGTCTTCCTGCTTCCAGCACACACCCGTCTGCTCGTCCGCTCGCGTACCCCGACGTGTGCATTTATTCACAAGATAATACCAATGTATGTGCTTGCTGCCCTTCTTCTCTTCGCCGCATTCGACGCCAGACCGACTTTTGCGTCTCACTGGCAGGCCTGAGGTCTTTCCTGCGCTCCTCGGCTCGCCGAGTACCAGCGATGGACGGTCACTCTCGAAATTCACATCATACTCGTATGCAGACGAGGAAGCAGATGTTGCAACTGGATGTTGCAGCTTTCAGCACGGAGGGCTTCTCCGACTTGATTTAGACCTGTCGTGTCTGTCTCCGCCTCCCTCCCCGCCTCCCTCTCCTCCTCCGCAGTCCGACTATCCCTTTTCGTCCTATCTGCTCTCGAGCCCTCCCTCGTCTTCGCGCCGTTCCGTGTCCTTTTCCACTGGCCCTGCACCTAGCTTGGGACGCGCAGCGTCAGCGCCACGTCTGAGCACATCGCCACGGGTGTCGTTAACAAGCGTACCGTCAAATGGCCCTGGCTCTGGATCTTGGCCGCTTCCGCGCGTTGGACACGGAACCCCTATCGATCGTGGCCGACGATCTGCCTGGGCTGGAAACGGCAGCCCCGGCGGTGAAGACGCTGACGAGGTCACAGAGGACGGGGTCCTCTTCTCGACCGTCCGCTCCACCTCGATCGACTCCTCAGCCATCGCAGAGGTCGATATCCCCCCTTGCGGAATGGAATTATGTATCGCCCGCGCCTCCCCCGCTCACGTACAAGTCGTCTACCGAGCGCCGTCGGTCGACGCTCAGCCTCCTGCCGCTGCCCGAGTCCGTGCAGATACAGCTGCCCGGGATCAACCCCAACTCATCCGCCGAGTGGGCGTCGTCTACGCAGAAGGTGCTCGCCTCGCCAATCTCCGCCGCCGCGTCGACGTCGACGCCGGAGCTGTCGTCCGAGACGCACTTCGAGTCGGCGATGCAGTCCGTGGAGGAGCTGCGTACGCCGGACGAGCGCAGCGCGCACATCGAGGAGCGGCAGGCGGAGCACGAGCGCGAGATGGATTTGGGGCTCGAGTCCCTGCACGCAGCGGTTGACCAGGGGCTGGGCCTCATCCCCGGCGGAATGACCTGGTTCGACGTCGGTATACTCCCTGGCTCGGGACGCGCCTCGCCCTCGGTGTACTCCTGCGACCAACACCTCGACTCCGCATCTCTTGCGCCCGCAATCTGCCGACCCGTCCGAAATGAAAACCAACTCGATGCACTTCCAGATGTGGGAGCACCTCAAATCGCGTCTCTGGTGGCAGCGCTTCCTGGACCGGCTGCTGCGCCTCCGGGATATGTTTGCGTTGACGCAAAACTGAGGCTTAGCTACGCTGCTGTGAATTATCTTCTTTAATTTCCTCTCCATCATTCACCAACACTCCTTGCTTTCAACGCTCTTGTCCTATCCATCCAACCGCGACATTGCGTTTACGAATGTATGATTAGCATCAAGGGGGAACCGGCATTAAAATTTCGGATATGGGGTGGGGGGGGGGGGGGGGGGGGGGGGGTAGGAGGACGGCTGAAAAAAAATTCTAGGGTCAGTTATAAAAGGGCCTCGGAAAGCTTCAGCAATGTGTTTCGTGAGTGTTAAATGGGTCCCAGAGTGATTCAGAGACTTCTCTGTGGACGTGCGATCTTGAGTGGGCAGTTATCCCAATTTGGGGTTCGCATCAGTATCACGTGCAGACACAGCCTCGACACCGCCCCACAAAAATTCTTTGAAAATCCTCCTCAGCTCAGTAATAGCAATGCCGAAAGGAAAAAAGAAGCAGCCTGAGGTGCGCAACATATTTGATTCATCAGTAGTCTGTCATCAACGTACATTTTATAAGACCGGCGGCGTCAAATACGACTCATCCAGTATGGTAGAGTGCCCCAAGTGCGGCAAAATGGTGAACGTCGGGACAGGTGGCCTTGCCAACCTGCCGAATCACGATCTAGCATGCAAGGGACGGCCAAAGGGAATTACTCAAAAGATTTCAGACATGTTCAAGCCAAAGGAGCGCGCACCTCTTGTTCCGAGCACTGTATCCAGTGCACCGCTCATTATCCCGACTTCTACCGGCGGAACTCAAAACAATGCGTCGCTCGCGTCTTCCTCGGAACGCGCTTCATCTCCGAGTGCTGATCTCACCACCTTTACGACTGATATTGCGTCCGTTCTGGAATTCACCATGTCTGACGCATCACACGCGTCGGACAGCGCGATCTCGGTTCGTGACAGCACGCCCACGGAGATGTTGGACGTTGCACCCACGGAGCAGCGATGTAACGCCATACGTCACCTGCGCCTCAAAATGGAGCAGATACCTGCTCACATTACTGGCGAAACTCTGGGGGACTTTGCAGGCGATCCTGCTGACTTCTTCGGACCATCAGAGCCCCAGGACCGCGACGGAAAACTTCACAACCTACTAGGGCGTGTCTTCGGCCCCAATGCCTGGCTATACGACTTGGATTCAGTTCGGCAATATTTGTACCGCGGCTCCAATGGTCTTGACGCGTTTTGCAATTTTTTCGAGTATTTCATCACCCAACGCGGGTTCTCGGTGAAAAACATCCTGGATATAATCCTGTTTTTGGAGGAGGGAATAGAAAACGAGTGAGTAGTGTTGAAATTGTGCCAAATAGCGTGTTAATGCTCCTCACAGATATCCTGACCTGAATTTTGCTTTCGATTCCGTCAGCCAAACAAATGTGATACTCCCAGGTCGAGGACAGCTCATCTCCGCCAACCTGGGGCGCTTTAATCGACCTCAGCCGCCTAGAAAATGTTGTGGATGGCAGCTCTTATTTCCAGCTGGACAAAACCCTCACACCTCGTATCCGTTTGGACTACATGCCGAACATTCGTTGCCATGGGGTTACGAGTTTATAAATGGGTCGCTCTTTCTGCGCGCCAGCGGGTGTCTCGGGCGTCCGCTCGACGCGGAGGAGGCGTGCAAACTTTGCACTGCCTTGCCGCGCGATTCAAATCTGCGTGGCATACTTGACAGGATTCTCAATGGGGTACACGAAAATTCGCGACTTGCGTACCATCCTATCGCGAACTTGGTGGATATGCACCGACAGCGTGCAGAACAGCTTCGCGAAAAAAAACCTCGGCAAGCTCAACACCACGCGAACGATCATGAGAAAAATGGCCACCATCGACAATCAGAAGGAACTCACCATGGCGATTGCGAGCGGAAAAATCTTGCGCGTCAGCAATGTTCTCGCCGCCGGCTACAGGAATGGGGCTGGAACAAAGGGGCTGATACAGCTCTGTGGAAGAGCGGCCAATGGGGAGTACAAACCAATGAACGACGCGCGCGAAAAGGCTCTGGCAGTGGCGATGTGGCGTGTGGGAGGCGGGCGACTCGCTGAAATTGGCCATCGAGCGCTGGGCCTCCCGGGCCTCAGCACACTTCGCCACAACACTGTTATCCGCCCGCTCCTGCCTTCTGCCGGCCGGCCACGAGTGGAGGAGATTGAGTACAACATCGACGCTTGTCTCGATGCCTTACCGGAAGAGCCCGAGGCGCGTCCCCAAATTTTGCACCAGTGTCTTATAATGGACGAGGTTGCGACGGAAAAGCGGGTGAGGCACGACGACCGTACCAACAAGGTGGTGGGCGTATGTCGGCCGCATGGGTATTTACTGCCTTTGGATCTGCAGACGGAGAAGGATCTCGAGACGTTGTGCGATGGATTGAGGGAAGAAAAGGCTCACATTGCTGGCGAGGTTTGTTTTTTTTTCCACGGGGGAGCTTCGCTGTCACTTACACGCTATGTCATCGCTAGGCCACTGTTGCCGCTCTGGGAACGCTCACCTCAAACCCGCGGCTCTATGCTGTCCGGCCGATTCTGTTCTCGGCTGACTGCAAGAAAGAAACCGGTGCAGAACATGCAGTAACTGTTCTGCGCCCGTTGATCACCGCCATCAAGAAGAAGGCAAAACGGAACAACATCACATACCGTCTTATTTGCGCTGCATCCGATGGCGAAGCGCGGCGTGGAAAAGCCTTTGTTACAAAGACGCCAAAGTATCTTTCGAGATCATGTGCTTGGCTCGCACAACTGTCGAGGACGATCCGACCAAACGGCATGACTGGTGCTGGTCCCAATATATGGATAGGACATTTTCGAACATTCCCGGTCGTCTCGTTCAACCGCTTAATCCAACACTATCAATCCGGACACCAACAAAACCGACCTACCTCTTTGAAAGCGCGGAGCTGATGACGTTTGGAGCTACCCTCCTTGAACGGCTTTCACCTGAGGATCTCAGCCTTATTCCGAATGCAACTCGTACTGAAAGCTTCCCGTATCGTTTCCAAGGTCAGTTTCTTCCCCGGGCGCGCACTCCGTTTAAATATACCTAATTTATTACCTATAGGCAAAGCGTGTTTCCTCTGCGAGCACGACACGAACGGCCGCAGCATAGACCCACTACCCCAAAACTGCTGCTCAAAATGCACCCCCACCGTGCCTTTGGATATTGCACACGGTCAACGGATCCTTGAGCATTGCGCTGCTCATTTGCTTTACGATTCATCCATCAATCGGCAACACTAGTCTCTTATAAACAGACACTATAACATTAAACCTCGTACCTCGGTTGTTATAGTCTGTCATTGACCTCGATTGAATGATCACTAGCGGCGCTATTACAAATCACGAAAAATTCCCGGCTTTCACAAGGGCGCAGGGACGCATTTTTCGCTCTTTCAAGGCCATAGGTAAGTTTAGGAATACAATTCCTGCAAGCTGTTTTACCAAAAGTTGAGCGGAAAGTTGCAGAAGCGCAATGCTGGAATTTGATGTCCCGGCACACCAAGACAGTCAATACTGTGATTCCTGGCGAAGAGCCCACGAATGGTAATTTGGAAGAGGTAGTTCGATTGGATATGATGTTTTGAGAGACTTTCTCTCCCAAATTTTGTGAAATGGCTACCAGAAGGGGAGTGGCTGCAGGGACAAATTTGAAACTCCGACGATTATATAATAACGACGCTATGGATACACGATCGCGCGGTCAACTACAGACTACGGCAACACGAGATTTGCGGCTTGTGTCTGCGTCCGGCACCGATGTGTGTCTTCTACCTCAAAAAGGTCAACGGAAAACCCCAGATAGATTGGGACAAATCTACATGCCGGCTCAAACTTTCCTTACGGTATTCAGTTGCCGCTACCTCGACCTCGACCTCACCGTGTTCAAACGTTCCCGTGACTTGCTCGCTCTGTGGCCCCAAACGTCCTGCGGTGTGGAAATACGATCTTGAAATTCACTTTCGAGAGGTCCACCGCCTCGGCAATCCTCAAATGTTTCCTGCGAGCGTCATAATCGGAGATGACGAGCGGAAGGGCTTGAAGAAAATTTGGGATTCACGGCACAACCACCCACAGCCAAGAAACCTAAAGAAGAAGAAAAGTCCACTGCTCATTTCTGAGGCACACAGCTCGCGTCTCGCGTTCCGGTACGTCAATATAAATTGCATCGTTGTTATCTAACGCGACAGCATAGCGATCTCCATCTCGAAAACCCACGGGAATCACCAACCTTGGCACAGACCACTGTAGATGCGGTCAGCACACCCGTGCCGGTTACTGATTCTGAGTCTGGTGATGAAATGTTCCCCGCCGAGTTACTCGCACCGCGTCGTCGACAGATAGCACATCCGATGCGCATCGAGTCTGACGACGAATCCGGTGATGACAATACAGGTATGATGGCGCCTGTTGACGGAGAACCTGTCGTGGATAGCCCTGTCCCCGATGCAGCGCCGTTGTTGCATGTAAATTCAGGGGTTTCAGCAGAGATGTCGGAAGATATACCGGCTGCGGACATTGACATGCACACAGAAGTTGACGCTGATGTGCCCCCACCTTCCGCCATACAAGGAACCCTTCAGCCTCGAGACACCCTTCAAGAGGAAGCAGAAAATGGGCTAGGAAAACGGACTCGAAAAACGGCCCCCAAATTGCTTAATCTCGGCGGCTGCGACAATTGCGGTAAGGTTTACTCGGAAGCCGAGAAAGTGGACAAGTCCGTGGTTACCGAGTGCTCCAAAAAAGACTGCGAGACGCGCTGGGTGAGTTAATACCGTGTTTCCGAGTCTTTTTGCATTGAAAAGCGTTTACAGTTTCACATTCCCTGCATGGATGAGGGTGTGTTGCCCAAGAACTGGATTTGTGAAACATGTAGAGAGGGAAAGCGTGGTCCAAAACGGCGGAGACGGGGCTAGAGTGTGTAAATTAGCTGCTAATAGGCTTCATGTACGCCAGCTTACCGTATAATGCCAGCCGCTCCACTCGGATCTGCGGCACGCTACCAGGGGTGGGAAACTCCTTCCCTTTTTGGGGGGGAGGGGGGGGGGGTCTGACTTGGGTCGAAAAAATTGTTTCGACCCTATATCCGTTTTCCGAATCCCGATTCCCCCTTGATTAGCATTAATGGAAGGAACGTGTTCTTGTATCCATACCTTTGTGACCCCAAGTACACCATCAAATCTGGTAGTGAGAGTGGGCTGTGTGAGCGACTCATATGAATACCTCGTGAGTCGAAAATAAAATCACCCCGAATACGTAAGGGGACGTTGGAGATGTGGGCGGACATCAAGGTGCATGTCACACACGCGCACATTGTAAAGCAAGAACCTTGCAGCACACTGCCAGAAAACACTTCTGGGAAAATCCAAGCACTACATTTTGATGGCCCCTCGGCTGACTGGGTCGATGTCGGCTGAGGTTGGCCGAGGTTGGCCGAGGTGGCTTGACCGGGTTGGTTGAGGGGCAATTGGCCGAGGTCGGTTGAGGTTGGCCAAGGGTTGGCCAAGGTTGCCTCAGTCATGTTGGGCGAGCCCCGATCTCTGCCCAGCGCCTCCAGCATCCCTGACGCAGTCGGCCGGCCTTCCCACAGCCCATGTGGGTGTGTGGGAGTGTGATGCCAATTTTAGTTTGCCTATGGGTTGGCTGTGTGACAACTGATGTCGCGTGGCATAACCAAAACAGCCATAAATCCGAAATGCTTCTGGTGGACGGGGGGAAAAAAAGAGCTTGAGGGAACACCTAGAGTTGTGATGTTTTAAATATTAATAGAATAATGCTCATGAACCCTTGCAGAGGTGGATTGGATTATGCTACATTGCAAACAGCGGGGGTCGCTTTCGGTGTTATGTCCCAATTTGGAGAAGTCCACGTGTTGTGATCTATGTGACGGATCAGTAGCTCGCCCCTCTTGCATTAGTAACGGTTAGAACTTAGTGAGGAGCGGCATTAAGTTAAAATTGAGATTGACCAACCTCTACTGACTAGGCCAAGCCCAGAGGTTGGCCAAGGTTGGCCGAGGGCCTTTGGCCGAGGCAGCCTCAAAATGTAGTGAAGGTGGAAATAGCATGCAGCCACGTTTTAGAGCATCACACGACAAGTCCTGCTTGTGAACAATGAGAATTAGCCGCTCTTCACTCATGATACCACACACGCACATACCGACGAATCCGCAAACACCACTTGCATCACCAGTCTATGATCAGCTTGAATGCAGCGAACAATAGGAATGGAGCCATGGGATGTGCTTCTGTGTCAATTTTTCACTCTGGCTCTCCCACCAGGACCACTGATGAGAGTGTCACTCCAGTATCTTCACTGAACTGCAGTTTGGCACTATCTTTGTGGAACATCACGGCAATTTAAGCATGCTAATTAAAGGACCAAATTGGCAGTGGGATCATACCTGTATCCATGGTGTAAGCGGTTAAGCCTGCAATGCAGGATTCCCATTCAACTTGGGATTGGGCAATGATGCATGATCTACAGTACTGTTTTATCTGCTGCTCAGCTGGCCTCTTTTTCTTTTTTCTTGGCCATCAGGGTCTGGAATCTCTTTTGTTTCATGATCTTGGTCTTATGTCAGTCTGCCACAAGATTCTGTTATTGAAAATGTGAGATCAACCAGCCAGGTAACGTCACCAAGTACCGGGAAAGAAAATATGGGAATTGAGTACTACTCTAACTAACATGGGCAAAAAGTTACAAAATCAATGGAAATTTGAGCCCCAGCAAACTCAGATTAGGCAAGCTTTCCATGTAGCTGGGTGATCGGCATCTGAAACATACTTTACTGTCAATGAGGAAAAGATTTAGCAATCTGCTGTGGAGTGTGCACATGGGCATGCCACAAGGGTGATCAGTTTATTTTCAGGTAGATTCCTGTTGTTCATCATGAAGGCAGGTCAGGTCAGGTGGGCACAGGTCGCAGGTCAGCCATTTTCCAGACCTGAACACACAGGTGTCAGCACAGAGCAGATTCCGGGTTCTGAGGTGATGAGAGTGACTGAAGCACAAAGAGACCAAATGAATAAGTCTGGAGTTTAGACTAGAATAGTGTAAAGTACAGGAAAGTAACTACAGTTTATATACTAAAGTCCCAGGGGTTGTAACTAAGGTACAGTGTCCAATAGCAATGGATAGGGTAAATGAATAATAAATGCAGGGTATATGAGCATAGAGGAGTTGATCGGTAACCCGGTAGATCAGGGAACCAATTGAAACCAATTGGAGTCCTAAAAGGGCACTCCTGTTTGATTGATCAGATAGTTGATCTGATCACCCGATCGTCTAGGTGAAACCTGTCTCGGGTTTCACGTCCGCTGTCACTTCTTGGTCCACAATGTAAGGGCAACCTTAAGCTTGGTGCGGGGCACAGAAACTAGCAGGGGAATCCGAAGAATAAATATAGGCACTAGAATACAGGAGTGGAAATACTACGCACCTAGCGGGGGAATCCAAAGAGAAGAAAGGATGAGGATTCCCATGCTAGGTGAAGCTTATATACTAATTAGTAACTACCCAGTAGCATGTGTCCGGAGGTATCTACAGTGATCCTGTGCCTGATTGCATAGCATGTGCCAGCGAGAGCAGACAGATGTCCCGGATGCCGGATGGTTGGACAGATGAATGGATGGGTGCAGGAGCATCTGGAGCAGTGGACAGAAAAGCATCTGGAGCATCAGATGGAAAAGTGTCCAAAGCAGAAGCGGCTGGAAGAGCAGAAGCGGCTGGAGGAGTGGCTGGAGCGGGGGTTCGCCTGACATCACCCCCCCCCTTGGAATACGGTGTCCCAACGTATGAAGCGAATGGTCCTGTCATGCCTCTGGAAGGAGAGCGAGTTGAAGGCGGCCGAGGCAATCCAGCGGGGAGCATTGGGGTAGCAGCTGTAGTAGGCATTGATGGTGTCCTTGGCGAAGACATCAGAGTGTTTTACCCGGTCTCAGGTTCCAAGCTGCAGACCTATTGGGGTCTCAGTCACTGGACACCAGAAGATGTTAAGGGCTAGGGAACCCATACCAACAGACCCTAGCCACCTGACACCAGAGGGGATGACACAGAGATGTCCAAGAGTTGCAGGAATGGTTGCAAACCAATTGGGGTTTCAACCACTGGATATGAGACAATGTTAAGGACTAGGTAACCTGTACAGATGGGCCCCCTAGTCCTCCAACACTATGGAGATCAACACAGTGTCAGGGGAACCCCTGCTCCAGCTGCTTCATCTGTCCATCTATCCGGCCTTCCATCTGTCCATCTGTCCATCCCTCTGTCCATTCCACCATCTGTCCATCCATCCGACCTTCTGTCTGACTTTCCATCCAGAACTTCCATCCGACTTTCCATCCGGGACTTTGTCTGTCTGTCTGGAACTTCCTTCCACTCATGCTGGCATGTGTTATGCAACCAGGCCTGGGATCATTGTAGATACCTATGGACACGTGCTACTGGGTAGTACCTGCTAGTATATAAGGTTTCACCTAGCATGGGAATCCCCATCCTTTCTTCTCTGTGAATTCCCCTGCTAGGTGCGTAGTATTCCCGCTCCTGTATTTAGTACCTATGTTTATACTTTGGATTCCCCTGCTAGTTTCCGCACCTCGCGCTAAGCTTGAGGCTGCTCTTACAGCAGAAGAAAGGATTTAAGGGATCAACCGGTCAAGATTGGGAAGTTTGGTGCAGGCATGGACTGCTACTCCAGCGCTCCATCCTCCCCCACTTCTAATCTCGACCCTTCCTCTGTTCCGATGGACCAGCTGCTCACTCCTGGTGCTGCGCAACCTGAGATCCTGAGTGTTCACGCTCTGAATCCAGCGTCCAACGCCATGAACTGGCTAGCTGTCATTGAAGGCTCCCTCACAAGCATTCAGCACATGCTTGAGCAGCTATTTCCCAACAACCAAATCTGCCATCTGCCCCCGCCCCTGCCACTCCAGCTCCGGCGTTGGGTCCAGACTTCTCGGCCCTCCACCCAGCTCCAAAAAACAGTCCTTCAACCAAACCCTCTGGCCATTTTTGATGGTAACCAGACGCAAGGACAGATAGTCCTCCACTCCGTCCTTACTTACCTCTGACTGGTTCCGAAGGCCTTCATGACAGACGGGCACATCTCAGAGGAAAAGCTTGTTAGGTTCACCATGTCTTTCATGGTGAAGGATGCGGCCGCTCGGTGGGCTGAGTGATCCTTGTCAGCCGTACCCTTCCCATTCCTGACCTGGGCAGGATTTGAGGCTGAGTTCCGCCTCCAGTTGTGGAGGAAAATGAGCAGGACCAAGCCCTTGCCAAGCTTGAGTCCCACTTGTACTTCCAGGGCTCCCGTGACGTCTACCGGTGATTGATGTGCTCAGAACCTATATAAGAAATACACAATAACCCCACTTGACTCGAGAGCAGCACAGAAACAGTCCAGAGACTGTTCCAACAACCAACCAACAAATCAAACGGCAATATATGCACATTTCCAAAGATCTCGACGAGTTACAGCCCCTAGTACAGGGCCTTGTAAAGGTTGTAGGGAGAGGTTTCGTATCTCAAAGAGATGGAAGAGCAAACTGTGTAGACGTGTTTCTTGACACAGTGGAAACATTGTTTCCAAACAAGATGGATTTATAGCTTCACAGCGTGTGTGTGTGTGTGTCCAAGCGACAGAGAAACAAGTTTAAAGTAGTCCCGTAGACTCAAGTAAGGCCCCTAGTTTATAGGCCAAGAACATTCACAGAGCTTTCCCTAAAGAGTCTGAGCACGCCAGCAGTCATGTTTCCAAAGTTTTCCCTTCACGGTACTTTCTGAAACCCGCTCCGCAAACAACAACAATAATGTTTCTTTCAACAGAGTCCCAGATCCAACAGATTCTCAGAGTTCAGACAGTTTCCAGGCAAAGCCCAAGTGCGTTTCCAGAATAATATATGATTCAGAAACAATTAAGATTTCGACTAATAGTGCTACTCTATAAGAGTGCGTTCGCCGAGGATCCCAGATCAACCCAATGCGCAAGCGTATAGCCTACTAGTTCGGGGGAAGATGCTGTGTCCATCGTAGAAACACCCTCGGATACTTATACAACCGCCAAGACACTGTTACAAAGCCCAAAACACAATCCCAATGAGTCAAAAGTCCGTTTATCCGTCTCTTTAACCGTGTTTCCGTCGGTTGTTCTTCCAAGTGTCGCCTCCCATTGGTTCCCAACTGCGAGCACGCCATGTTCCCTTGCCAATTACGAGGCAGGAATCCGTCAGCAGCACCCCTGTATTATTCAGAGGGTGTGTCGATCACCGATAGATCGACACTGCATCTCGTTCGACCTGTTTCTGCTTCAACCCAAGTCTCCCCTTGGTTCCAAGCACGGAACTTGATAATACTCCTTTGTAGGCTTCGGTAGATACCCGTTTCTCCAGGGTTTCCCAGAAAGGGTTCTTGAGAACGAACCTTAGAACACCTTTAGAGTTGTGATCCGGATCCACGGAATAGCCAACCACCTGTTTCAGTGTATCCGCATCCAATGGAAACCGGCAACTCTGGCAACCGAAACACTCGTGACCGAACGCGTCTCCCTAGCGTCTCAACACAACACAACACATTGCCAACTCCCGTTCCTTTGACCCGTTTCCGTTGTTTAAGTGAATGTTGGAAACAAGTCAAAAGAAGTCCCTTGACTTATTATCTGGCTGCACGTCTCCCTTACAGTTTTCAGGGCGAGACTAGCCAATGGACATTCTAATTCCTTAGAACGTCCACCCGTTTCTCGGTGGTTCACCCAACAGCTACCAGGAACCAGTACTGTTGCATAGAAACAACAGTTTCAGCAACGAGCACGATCAGAAACACGCAAAATTACGTGTATCTAACCATGGCCCAATTACTGGCTTATCACTGGTACATGGACAATTTCAAGGAGCTAGCTGCAATGGCCAGATACACAGACGTGCTTGTCCAAGTCACCAAGTATCACTTGGGCCTCGATCTGCAGGTCAACATTGCAATTATGACATCCAGCGAAACAGTGACTACAGGGCTAGCGATGAAATATTCAGAAACCAAACCTTGTAAATTAATATGCGGTTTAATATGCAATAGATCAACTCCAAACCCTATAATCCTTGTGCAAGTCCAGGGTTCCAATCCAGTATAGATTGTGGCAATTTGAACCTTAGTTCTCTTTTATTGAAAGCAAGACTTATGGGTCTCAAGACGTATAGACAAATTGCTCAAGACTGTTCTAGGCGCAATCACAGATAGTCAGATGAGATTTCATGTTCAACATTTTGTATAATGTGGGTCTGGGTTTGGAGGTTGTACTCTGATGTGAAACACACGTGATTCTTATGAAATCCTGATTCTTACAGCTATTGGCAGTACCGAAGGCGCGGTCAAAAAATTTATGGTTTCAGATGCTTTCAAAGAATTACCCATACCTTGGTCAGTTCTTCATGGATTCGGATGAGACCATGCTAGATAATTCGGGCTAATTCATGCGGAATTAGTGATAGAGAGAAACTTGTGAAAATATTTAATATTGGATGACGTAGGATTTTGGGCCACTTTCGAGATAAATGCTGTCTAGCGAGGTCCAGGCATGTTCAAACAACATGGTTTTTTTGCAACAGATGGCCTACATAGATTTAGAACCATGTCATAGAGTCAGAACTTTGAATAATCCAGTCTGTGATGTTTGCAGTCAGGTCAGGATAACAGGCAACCCAGCGGGATCTGAAATATTGTGGAGATTCAGTCAAACACGAGATATTATGTACTTTTGCCTCTATGACATGTTTGAGAATGTTAACATGTCTTCCCTAGCCAAAATCTAGACAAGTAAGACATGAATTGGGCATGCCACATTAGATTCATCTCCACAAATCCTCAAAAAGCCAGATCATCCAATATGAGATATTTTTACACAATTTTTTCTATCACTAATTCCGCACGAATTAGCCCGAATTATCTAGCATGGTCTCATCCAAATCCATGAAGAACTGACCAAGTTATAGGTAATTCTTTGAAAACATCTGAAACCAGAAATTTTTCGACTGCGCCTTCGGTACTGCCAATAGCTGTAATAGTATCTGCGGTTGCTAATCTTTGCGAGATTATACACCAATCATCAAGTCTGATCTGTTTCCTTATATTCCACACATCTGTTCCCTTTATCCAATATTTTCACATGTAGTTTATAAAGATCCAAATCCAACACAGATAATATTTCAAGGGAATACAAACAAAACTTGGCATAGCTTCTGGGTATCTCTGAATAAGCGCAAAAGTCTAGTAGCTTCACATCCAACAGGTGGGATATAATCACTAGCTTCCTACCCATAACTATCCACTTAACTACTTTACAGGAATCTAAATATAAACAAGACAGATACAAACACGCAGCAGGGTTCAGGGTATATGACTATTGGTATGGCAGCTAGCCAAAGAACTCCTGTCAGATATCAGAGATTAGTAAAAACAATGTGGATTTATAAGAATCATCAACAAGCTGAACGTTGTGATGAGTAAAGATCTGCATTGCTTAGAATGATTGTGATGGGGTATAGGTGATGTGTCAATTTGGTCGACTTCCTTGTCAGCCTGCTGTTACCTGCCTCGGTAACTATCCATCCAACTCATCCAGTCCTGCCTTGAACCATTGATTGGTTTGTCGGAAAACTGTGATAGCTGTTGCTTCTTGTTACCTGAGCATGGTTTCATAGTCAATTGTTAGGTTAACTGAGCACTATCTTCACTTGTGGTTCCAGAGGTACCAGATGATGCCCAGCAGTAA
>JARKIC010003350.1:0-25311 GCA_029378375.1 Mycena olivaceomarginata | reverse complement strand
AATTCGTATGCCAGGGACAACTTCTACCGCATGATGGCGAGCAACTTTTTCCGAGATCGGAAGTGGTGGGTATTGCTCGTATTCAATGGCCCATGTTTATATGCGCATCGGTAGGCTCCATAACGAGTTTCGCGAACTCATGAGTGCACTGAGGCCGGTGCGCTTTCCTCTCGTTCGACCTGCTGCAAATCCTAATGACCGAAACACCCAGCAGACCCGACAAAATCCTCGAAGTAGGATGCGGTGCGTATCTCTCCCCCAGTACCCGAAACACGAGATTAAAGTGAAGGGGCCGCCTCGACAAGGCACCGGTGCCGCGATGTTCCCCCTGCTTTCCTCAAACCAAAACCCCCACCTCTCCCTCCGCGCATTCGACTACTCCCAGCACGCAGCAGTCCGGCTTTTCCAGTCTGCTCTTCCTCACTCTCGTACCCCTCCTCGGACCCGCACTCGGAACGAACAACACCGCTAACCCCCCCGCACCAGGAAAACCCCCTCTACAAATCCCCCCCCTGCGGCACCATCTCCGCCGCCGTCTGGGACCTCACCTCCCCCCCCGCCCTCCCGGACGGCGTGCGCCCGGCAGCGCCGACATCCTCATCATGGTCTTCGTCTTTCAGCGCGCTGCACCCCGCCGAGTGGGCGCAGGCCGTGTCCAACGCACACGCGCTCCTCAAGCCCAACGGCCTGCTCCTCTTCCGCGACTACGGCCGGTACGACATGGCGCAGCTGCGGTTCAAGGGCGGGCGGCTGCTCGACGAGAACTTTTATATAAGGGGGGACAAGACGCGTGTGTATTTCTTCGAGCTCGGTGGGTGGTGCTAGAGTTTTTGCTCCTTCCTGTACAGCTCACGACTGACTGACTTGCACGCAGACGAGCTCGCGCTCCTCTTCACCGGCGCCCGCGCCCAACCCTCCGCCCAACGCCCGATCGTCACGCAAATCGTCGAAGATGAAGGCGACGACCAACACCGGGTCGGAGGAAGCCAGCCTCTACAACAACAACCTCCGCCTGTATCAGAACCTGCAGAGACTGCGCCCGAATCCGCAGAACTCGAATCAGCGACCCCGAACCCGCCGCAAATACACCCCAACCTCCTCTCGGCGCCGCCGCCCACTGGGCTATTCACCATAGACCAGCTCGGCGTCGACCGGCGCCTGCTCCTCAATCGTAAACGGCAGGTCAAGATGTACAGGGTGTGGATGCAGGCGAAGTTCCGGAAACTCGCAGAACCAGAGGCGTCAAGTTCTTAGAGACGGCAGCATCGCATTACAAGAGCGCAGTGCGTTGCCGCTTCAAGGATAGCGCGCACGTCGCAGATGATTCATTTCGGGTTGCCCACTCCAAACGCGCGCGGTTTTATCGGGAGAGAAATGTATAATCTGATTCGCATACCAAGCAACGCACACAGAACGCGACTGTATAACCAGAAGCTTCAAATCAACGACAAATTAGAAAGCAGTAGTAAACACGCAGCGAGCGCGCGCGCGCTTGATGCATGCATGTACACTGTGGGCAGAAAATCAGTCGTGTCGCCGGGGGACCTACATCTGAAAAGCGCGCCTACATACACAGATGAAACGCACAACGGGACAGACGGCGGGGACGCACCCTGGGCCTTATGCGGGCGGGGGCGGTGGTGGGGGCGCAGCGGCGTCGGGAGCAGGAGCCGGCGGCGGGGCGGGCTGCCCGGACTGGTCGGCGCCCTGCGCGGTGTAGTACTGGCTGTACTGCTGCTGCTGCGACGCGGCCCACTCCTTGAACTGCGCGGAGTTGGACATCGTAGCCGTATGCGGCCCTGAAGAGTAAGTAATACAGTGGGGCGGGCGGGGGTAGGTGCGGAGAGGGACGTACCAGTAAGCAGCGTAGGCGTCCGCATCGCCGGCAGCCGGCGGACCTGCGCTCCCGTCCGGCGGTGGCGGAGGCTGCTCACCCGGCGGCGGCGGCGGGGCGCCCGAGGGCGGTGGCGGCGCGGAATAACCACCCTGCACCTCGGTGAATTTCCTCCCATGTAGCATCGAAGATAACATACCTGTGCCATGGCGCTGTACGCGGCATACTGCATCTGGGCTTGCCGCAGCTCCATCTGCTCCTGCTGAGCCGCCAGCGCCACCTTAGCGTGCTCAGATCGCACTACCAGGAGTAGGTCTTCCGTCAGGACTTTCGCCCGGGCGACCTGACCTTCCTCGGGGCCGCTAGAAAATATTAGCGAGCAAGGGGAATTCGGGGAAAGAACGTACGTTATGTGAATGTACAGCGGCTCGTCGCTCTCCCGACCCGTCTCCTGATCCACGAAACCAGAACCGATGCCCTTAATTTGCACACGGGTCTGCGTTTCTTGCTGAATGTACTTGACAAACGAGCCCTGTGGATTCAGTCAGACAACGCCGATTGCGAACAAAATACAACGTACACTCGGTCCAACTACCTTGGCCCGAATGTTGAAGTTGCGAATGCTTTCCAGCCGACTGGAAGTTTCTCCTCAGGCCATTTTCGCTGTGGCGGGTCAATTGGGGGAAATAGATATAGAAAGCACACTGACCTTTTCCTTCTTCTTGTCCTCCACCAGACTGCCCATATCGATAGCTATGTATTCATTAATGAGGTCGATGGTCTTTTTGAGGATCTCGGCCGATCGGGCGGTGACATGGAGGTACAACGCGGGGTCCTTGTCGGTTGCCTTCGTCCGGTCGGGATACCACACGCCCTTGGTGCTAACAGAGCCGCCAGCCTCCTCGCGAATCTGGCATGTACATGTTAGACACATAATATTCTTGCAGAAGTCAAACCCGAACGCAACCTGCTGCTGGGGTGGATGCCTTGGTTAGCATGTAACGATTCCTGACATCATTTATGGTCTACGTCCTGGCTGAAGGCCTCTTCCGCACCCAGTTCACCGAATTGGGCCGCGATTTTTGAGGCGATGGCTGCTGCACGCGCAGCTGCCCTCCTGAGCGTCGATGCTCAGTTCCTGTTTTTTGGGCGCGGGCTCCTCTCCTGCTTCCTTTGCGTCTGGTGCAGCCTGGTCCCATTTGCGTTTGAAGACATGGCGGTAGGAGGAGAGATGTGTGACTGCCCGTGACTCTCGATCACCGAGCCCCAGTAATCCCTTGCTCTCAACTTGACCACAAGAAAAGAGAAAGACATATGTCCTTTAAACGACATAGGACGCAATCGAGGCGTCCTCGTCCTCCTCTTTAACTACAGAACCGACCTCGAAAGCCCAGCGTACGACAGATGCTTCGTCTACTGCACACCCGCTCCTTTGCACTCTCCCTCCGACCTGCAACCACACCCCACGCCTATAGCTAATTCAAAAGGGACCTAGAGGCGCACTACGCGACATATCATGCGCACCGTCTGCGAAGAGCAAGGCATGTAACTGTGTCTTTCCGGACGCGCGCCTATTGGAAATCGTCAGTCCTACGCTCCGTGTCGTCTAAACACAATTCGAACGCGCACCCACTTAGCTCAAACAGAATGCCATGACCCGCTCGCTGCTGTCCGGAAGGACAGAGGTGAAAAGATCGTGCGTCGCTCCATTTTGCATGTTTTACGGCGTTAATCGGCTTTCTCAATTAGTTTGCCTGCCACCTAGCGTCTGCTCCAAGATGTTCCTTACGCCAAAGGCAAGACGGCTGCACTTGATTAATGGTCATGGGTATCCAAGGAATTATTTCTTCGCCGTGACAAATAAAGGCGTTGGTGGACTCTTGAAACGCTGGGGGTGACGGCGCGAGCCTCATGCGCGGCCAGTGGAAACCGCGAGAGTCTCCAGATGCATCTGAGCCACCCGAACCGCAATCGCCATCTGTTCTGGTCGAGGAAGACGATGACGAGGACGACGAGATGCCGAACTACCTCGCACCAGCAGCCTCCCCTGACAGGTGGAGGCATCGACTCGCTTACAGACTCGTTAAACGCACTGGCTCTCGTTCCCCGTCCATCCGGTTCGGCCGCGGAGGCAAAAACGGCGGGTTCTCGAACGAGCAGCAGCAGCCGCGTGGGGGAGGTCGCATCGGGGGCGCGGAGGGCATCGGAACGACAACGACGAGAAATGGACGTGGACGTGCTCCGGTCAAACGGACGCGGGAGGGGACGCGGAGCAGCGGCCGCCCGAGGGAACGCAGACCCCTCAGGCGGGCAAGGGCAGCGGAACGGTCGTGGAGGGGCCCAGGGCGCTGGGCCGAGCAATGCCCCGTCGGACCCGGACGTCCTCGCATACGTCCGCGAGGCGTGCGTGCGCGAGGGATGCTCCACGTCCGCGGCGGCGCGCGCGGGAAGAGGTGTATGAGATATTTTACCCAGCGAGGGGTTCAATTCAACTTTGTATCAACGCTTTCCAACTGTCTTCACCTATCTTCTGTAGCGTCCCCCCGTCGCTACTTAGCGCTATCTGTATCGTGGCAATGCATGTCCGGCCAAAAATGGCTTGTGCTTCTCCATCTGGGTTCTGGGTTCTCAGTCTTTCTTGAACGACGCTGGGAAGAAGCGGGAAGATTTCTGCGGATCTCTGTCCACTTGAAACAGCTTGCCGCGTCTCAACATCGTTGCATCGAATTAGGGTCCACCGCTGGGCCTCCGATCACCTATCGAATTTTCAACTCGCATCATGAATCTGATCCATGACACCAAGATATGTCTCACTTGACGCGTGCTTCGATAATGCTGCCTACTAGCCTTCAACTCATCTGTGCCTTAGGATGATTAGTGCCCTAAATCAACGTTCCCATGCGAGTCTGATTTAAATACGACCTCTGCACAGCAGGAAGTCTACTCACCATTCAGCCTACCAATGTCCTCCGGCTTGGACCTCTCTCTAGGCCCCATCATCAACGCCGCGTTCTTCGCCGTCTTTTTCTTCGGTGTAATAACGATGCAGACAGACGAATATATCCGCAACCACTTCATCAAAGACCCGCTGTATATCAAATCTTTCGTGCGTTGCTGTGTCTCTGAACCACCTCCGCCGCCCTCACCTTGCGCCACAGGTCCTTTTGTTGTGGTGGGTCTTGGCCCTTTGAGTCTGTCTTGCTCAGCGGTTTCGCCAAGGTTCATCCATGTGGTATTTACGATGTGCATCTGCCACGGCGCCTACACGATGACCGTCACCGACTTCGGGGAGACGTTCCGGCTGCTGTTCACACCCCGGAGCTTCAATGCCGCCCTCGTCATCGGGAACGTGATCGACCACGCCGTCCAAGTCAGTTACTTACCATCTTCCTACCTTTCACTCATTGAAAAATCAACTTGGCAAACTCCAAGTCCTTCTTCGTCATGCGCGTCTACAGGGTGACCGGCGCGCTCTACATCTCCATTGGCTTGTGGACCCTGGCCACGTTCCTCTTCGCGGTTTCGCTGGGGCTGGCGGTGGAATCCATTCACCTCGACTCCATCCCGCTTGTGTTGCACAAGTCAAGCTGGGCTTGTGTCTGCACTGTTTTTTGGAGACGCAGCGCTGGATGTGGTCATGGCGTCCGTGCTAATCTATTATCTGACGAAACAGAGACAAACGGCTTTCAAGAGGTAAGTAGTCGGACAGTGTGATACATAAGAGATTGGATGAATGGTTGACTATGTTTCAGCACCGCTACGTTACTTAATCGGTTGGCTAGATATACAATCCGTGAGTGTACTTTGGTTTATTGACATCTTTGTGCACTGACTGTGATGGTAGAAACGGGGCTTGCGACAAGGTATAATCATCCCTCCCATATCACCTCAACCCCTCGCTTAATTTCTCAGCTTTGTCGCCATGGGGGGTGCACTCTCGGTGGGCATTCAATTTCCAGACACTCGACGAAAGACTCTAATCTTTTATTTTAGTTTACAATTTCTCCGAATTATTGTGAGCACCGTGTTATTGAGATATGGCACATGGAACAAATTTACCCGCAGATATCTGGCTCGCGTTCTTGATGTTGATGCCCGGATGTACGTGAGCCACAATCTTGACTACCCTCAACTCAGAAATTCCACCTCAGCTATCACGATTGCGTTCCTGGCAGACACCAACGGCCGACGAAGTCCCATCCAACCTGCAGATCGATCGCGACGGCCAACCCTCTGGAATCCGGAGTAGTTATAACATACTCTCGCAATGTTGTGGTATGTTCCTTCGTTCAAATTCGGTACCGGTAATGACGGCTGTAGATTTCTCGAGACGACAGGGATCCGATGGAGTCACAACAGGACTCGGAGGTACGTATTGTGTTGTTGCGTGACACACGCGTTGAAAGTTTACCGTAGGCTGAAGGTAAACATTCTGCGGCGGATGGTATCTACGGAACACCGAATGTGTAGAGCTTGTTATATAATTTAGATGTTAACAAGTTCTTAGAAGAATGAAAGTGAGAAAGCCAACAGAAAAGGGAAAAAGAACGAAAAGCAAAAAGGTTTGTGATTAGCTCGGCTCATCGCGCGTCTGATGACCAGCCCTTGTCTCCGAAGACTAACTCGGCGAGTCCTGCAGGTTACAGAATTGCTTCCCCTGGCCTGACAAGGACGGATTATTCCAAATCCGGACCACATCTTCCGATGCGGGGAATTGTGAAAACCAAGTTTTCTGAAGGGGACGGTCTTGAACCAGCGCACTCATGAGTGATGTCGATGAAATCAACAAATCACATTCCCGGCTTAGGGCCATTACAGCCGCGCCATTGTACAGTGGTAGACTGCTAATTTTGATGTGCTACCATCTTGTCTCTTGCGTTGTGGGTCCAAAGGTCTAGGTCTGAGTTAAACCTCGAACTGAATGCCTTGGGACTTCCTGGATTCCGTCTATGGACTTTCGGGTCTTCTGCTGGTTCTTAGTTTCTCGTTGCCTGCCAGGTGCCAAGCTCTCACTGTTGCTTCCACTCTGGCACCATGTCTGGACCGCCGCGGCTGTCTTCATTGGGGGAATACTTGGTTTCCCTCGTTTGTCTCAAACTTTCGCTCGCAGATATAACCTCTTTGCGTCAGGTGAGTACCATTCACCGCATTTGTATTGTCCTCCACTGATTCGCTGGTAGACCTGCCGAAGTCTGTGCACCGCAACAAGGACCAAAATTCTCTGGATTTATATCTTGGAACGCCAAAACGACCAGATTCTACCGTCGTACCTCAAAAATTATGAGCAGCTGGACTCAGCAACGCTAGAGGCTCTTGTGCGAAGGGTGTCGCACCTAGCTCACAAATGGGAGACGGAGAATCTTACTCCGATCCTATCGTGGGGGCTCAATCTTCCTCGATCGATCACTTGGCTTCGTCTCGTTACTGGACGCTGGCTCTTTGTGGCTTCCTCAGACAGCTGCACCAGCAAAATTAGCTGTTGGGATCTATCATCAGTTTTCCAAGGGTCCATCGAGCCACTTGCAGAAGTCTATTTGCGGGACCAGGCGAAGACTGGGCAAGTCGAGGTACAAGAATCAGGCATTGTGTTAGCACTCGGTCTTGGCCCAGAGTATGCATCGCTATCGACGATTCGGTAATTGCAGCTCAGTTCTTTTCAGATCTCACGCCGTCCATATCATTACTCTCCGCAAATACCAGGGGACGTCGCGTCTTCGCCGAACTGTGCCGCTTCGAGGGCTCTTCCCATGTACTCATGCTCTGCGGCGATTTGGTTGCATGTGCGTTGCGCTACGGTGATGCTGCACCGCATATAATAAATTGGACGGTTCAACGTGTTTACGATGCCCCTTCTCCCCCTGATGATTTAGATATTTCGTGTCGAAGAGTATGTGTCTCTTTTTCTCAACTGTCGCAACAGACTGACGGCTTGTAGAGCGTCCCACATCTGATGACGATCTGGAACAACACTTTGGTCATACTGAGGAAAAACACGCTCGAATTCTACACCCTACCATCCACCCTCAGCAGCTCGATTGTTTTTGCGAAACTAATCGAAACGCCTACAATTTGGGAGGCCGCCGTGTGTGCTTCGCCATCGACGTCCTCAATTAAAAATGTGCCGCCATTGCGTTTGATTACGATCTCTCCCATCGGCATCGAAATGTGCGTTATCGAAGACGACATATTGGCGCCAGGCGGGGGCGCGACTTGTTCCAACCTCTGCCTCGATCGAAGACCTCAGCATTATGACCCTGAACGCTTGCCTTGGTATCGCCTTTGTGTTGGTGAAGCGGGGCGGCGAAGCCTCCGGATTTCTATCGATTTACACGAGTGGAAAGCCCCCTCTTTCGTTTACTGCAGTGTCCCCCCGTCATCCTACTCCGGTGTCGCGCCATCCAGCATTCAAACCCCTCGTATCCCTTGGAGCGACGAGAGCCCAGACCCACCTGCGTTGTGGGCTATTCCTGCGATCGATTTCGACGAAGCTCTCGGATTTACGGTTGTTGGGAACCTCTTGGAGAGCTCGTTATCTACGACCACAGCGGCCAGGATCCTGGGAGGTGTGCTGATTGGCACCGGATTTTACAGATCAAGAAACCCCTGTACCGCCGCTGCTCCCGACCGTGAGCGGTCCCACTATTCGTTTTCATTTCATCTCAAAATTACACAGACCCCCCTGAATCCCGAGTTACCGGTTGCGCCCGACTTGGTTTCCGATCCGTACGGCCGAATTACCTTGTAACATGGTCCCAAGATAATCTCGACCTGGACGACCAATGGAGCACAACGTGGTTTGTTCCTGGGATTACCGTTTATCCCAGTCTAGATGAATGGCATGGCACACCGGGCGACTTGGCGTGGATGCTAGAACACGCATATGGGTTTCCCGGTCGAGTGCTTCCTCAGGCATTCCAAGATGATCCTCTCACAGACGGCAACAACAACATTATTTCCGCCTTGGAACCCGCTACTTCTCATATCGTTCAGACGAAAGCGAGTTTCGATCGCTGGATGGCACTCCTTCTGGCGATTTCGACGCTTGTGACGGTCAGCTGGAGGTTGTCGCTCGCCCAACGGCAAAGATGGAGCGCAGTTTGTACAGAAGTTTCAGCAGGCGCGAGAAATTCCAAGCACATAGGAATCGATGGGCTGAACAGGCGGCAAGGGGAGGTCGACCCGCAGAGTACTTAACTCGACTGTACTTAGCTCGAATGTAATGGGCCGCCACATATGTACAATGCCGAATTAATGAAACGTCAAGAAACGAATACACCACGCACGGATCTTAGTTCACATCGAGCGCCGAGAATAAACGTATCACTCCCAACGATAGATTTGCCCGCACCGCTGCTATTACACCCGGCCATCTGTGTTCGTGTACAACAGAGACAAGGAATACAACATGAGAAATACATAAAAGTTCCTTGTTCGCGTTCTTGCTCATAACCGGGACCCAGCAACCGCAACAGCCACCCCCGCCAAAGAACCAATACACCCAACTGACGTCTATCCTCCCCATCCCCATCCTCTTTGCCCCACCCTGCCCGCCAGCGCTCGATAACCGTCAGTGTCCCACCAGGGTGCGTCGTAATCGACTGCGGATTATGAAAGACATCGTCCGGGTCGACGGCCCGCCTTGATGCGCTGCAGCCGCGGGAGGTTGGAGCCCCAGTACCGCCGCGGGCCGTCGGTCAACTTCGGGCTGCGGAGGAGCGTTAGTGCTAGTCCAGTGCGATCAAGTAGAATAGATAAGAAGGAAGGAAGGGAAAAAAGAGTAGGAAGGAAACGCGACGACGCACTCAACATAGCCCGCATACTCACCGAACTGCACCCCCGGCATGGAACGCGTCACGATATCGCTCATGTGCGTCACGAACGCGCCCGTCGCGGCGGACAGCGCACCGACGCCCACCGCGTACGTCTGCATGTAAGTAGAACTGGGTGCCCCCAAACGACATCAATTAGCTGCATAATCGCAATAGCCCGAATGGACGCACCTGGGCGTCCCGATGCGCGTACGCGGTCGCGTCCTGCACGATGTCGTTCACCGCCCCGCCTTCGACGTCGAAGATCGCGAACCAGACCTACAGCGGAACGTCAGTCAGTGAATCGTGCTGTCGCCGCCCCAATGACGAAAGACAGACGCACCAGAGTGCCCTTATCCGCGGTATCGAAATAACCGAACCTCCTGGATTCCCGCCATGGGGATCAGCATCGTCGCCTTGAACGTCAAACTCTTCGAGTAGAACGGGCCGGGCTAGTTGGCGTTGGGTGATAGTTATCGCATACTTACTATCGTGATGATTGGAAGCAGCACTCACAATCCCTCAACGACCTTGAGCGCCTCCGTCTCCGCCCAGTCCCCACGATCCCGAGCCAGTCGTCCACGACGGACACCGAAACAGCGTCGCGTGCTGCATGAGCCGGGCCTCAAAGTTGAGTTGGTTGTATTCGTCGCGAGTGCCAAAGTGGGTGCCTAGAGTAGAGGAAGAGGGAATTCGTAAGTGGTAACGGCCAAAGATCAGGATGGGAGAAATGAGGAAAGTCTATGGATCTACATACACTGAACACCGCGACCGGCCAACTCTCTACCAACGCTCCATACACAATCTGGCTCAGACAATGACCCTCGGCTCTGCCGACTGCAAGATGTCTCGGGCCCCCCTCTAACTCCTCGCAGGTATCATCGCAATCGTGCCTGGTGACCGTGACGAGGTCTATCAAGACAACGTGCCCGGAGCGCGCCCATGCCAAATTGCGAAGGGCCAAGCCGGCGTCCACGATGTCGTTGTGAATCCACCCTGCCTTGTGCAGTCTGGAAAGCGCTTCATAGACGGCGGCCCTGTGCGCCACATTGGGAAATTCTGGTTAGGCAGGAAGTAAAACACGCACCGCTCCCCAGCTGACTGGACTGTGTCTCGACTTTCCAGGAGCTCCATGACCAGGAAGGCACCGCCATCTACCACAAAGACCCCGTAGCATCTGGGAATATGGTGGCCCATGACGTCCTTGAGGTCCTCGTATCTGGCAAACTCGTCGAGTATGGTGTTTTTCGCGTCGGAGACCTTGATGGCTACATCCGACACCGGAAACCCGGCTTGCCACAGTTGCCCTACGTAAACGACGCCATGAGAGCCGTGCGATAACTGCTTCGCAATGGTGACTGAGTAGCTAGCCGGTGTTGCGAGTTCCCCGTACCAGCGACCCGCAAACGACTGCAGCCCAGACCAAAGAGTGTTCTGGGCCAACGCCAGAGCTCGCTTTGTCGGGGTGTAGTCTCCGCTCTTATCGTCATCGCCACGTTTCCTGTTAGCCTTATCATCGTCTTCCTTCTTCATGCCCGTGCTCAAGTATAGGCTGGCCTGGCGGTTGAGCGAGGGGTCGGCAGCCGCCGCGTTGAATTGGAGGCCACAGAGGGAGGGGAAGTGCTGCTGCAGCCAGGGGGCCTGCTTCATAGCTCCCTTCAGCATGACAGCCAGGAAAAGCAGCGGAAGACCAGTCTGCGCTGAATGCGGTGCGGCGCCGCCAAATACGAAGTCGGATGCCTCCTGTATGATTTCAGGATCGTTAGGCACCTCAAATTCGTCGCCGTTATCGCGGCGGTTATAGATGGGGTCGGACCACAGCAAACGGGTCCCAGTACGATAGCCGACGATAAGCGCAGTGACACTAAAGAACAGTACGAAATCGGTGTGATTGACCTCCTGGTACAAGGCGCCCTGAGCATTTACTAGATAAATACATCATTTAATGTACAGAAAGACACGGACCTTGTTTACGAGGGTCGACCAGTCCTGTATAGGTGTCTTGTTCGTGACCTTGACGTCGACAATGCAAGAGCGGACGCCCGTGTTTTCACATCCTCGAGTACTCGGGGCAGGTCGGTCAGGCGCTTGTCCTCCATCAACACAACTGGGAGATTATCGATGAAGACAGTGTTGTCGACCTCGCATCCTTGGATGTTGTGCTCCGGTTTCCATCGACATTTGTGCGTAGTACTGTCTGCAGGCCGCAAGTGATTCTGAATTGCCTGGAACACGTTGTAGACGAAGCGGTTAAGGAGGATTTGGGAAGCCATGTGGGTCAAGCTCTCCCGCCGTCGTACTGGTCGCTCTTTGGACTGTCAATCTCCGTGCTCCACTCCTGCTGCAAATCGCCTAGGGCCGCCGACAGGTCGGTTCTTAGTGCGGGAAAACCGACCAGAAGAGGATCTATGTCCTTTGCCGCTGCGTCAACAAGCTGCCCGCCCATACTTGGCGCCTGCGACCAGGTTTTGGCTAGACCAGGTAGCGTTGGGGCAAGAACAGTTTGACCTAGGGTTATCGGCGTGCAGCATCTTAGCGACGTGCGGTAGGCGGCTGGATTGGGGTCCATGCGTGGCGGACTAAGCCTCACTCGAAGGAAGTCGCTAGACTGTGGCATGGGCAGGTTCCTACCCAGCCGCAGTTCCGAGGCTCACAATCCCTTATTCGTTGATAAGGTGAGATGCCGATTACTATCGAACGCGAGGTGAGAAGTGGGAGACGAGGTGAGAGGCGGTCCTGCGGACCGCTCGGATAGAGAGACAAGGATGGATGAATGGATAGGATGAGGACGGGAGGAATGGGGTGTGTGCGGGAGGCCTGGGCCGCTTCGCGGCCGATTCGTCGTGCTTTCCAACGCGCCTGGAGAAGGGGGGAAAGGTGCGAATCGGGCGGGAAGAGAAAAGCGGCTCCCAGGACCAGTACGCAGCGCGAAGCAGGTCTAAGACGAGGAGACCCAAAACAACGCGAGCGTGAAGTACCCAAAAAAAAGGGATGGGCGGGCGGGGCTCAAAATATGTGGTGAGAGAGCGAGGCTGCGAGTGAAGGAGGCAGAAGACGAGGCGCGTATGGTAGTACGCGACGAGTACGAATGATGGGATATCATTGATGCGATACATCCCGTAATCTAATCCTCCTTATCTCACACTGAACCCGCGCTCGCAAGCTCGCGAAGGCTCAGCTAACAATTAAGTTTTTTTGAGTCGATGAACTTGGAAAACACCCAACGCGCCTAGCACTTGCCTACAGCACCGTGGCACGTGGTTGGTGGCATGACTCTTGCGAGCTCAGGAGAGGCGAGGCACGAGTCTCCCTGAGTGGAAGACAAGGGCAGCGAGGAGTGAGCTATGTATGATAGTTTTGTGTACACGTGATAGCATCTTCTTGACGCGAACCATTCGCGTCCTCATCCACCTCACGCGTATTCGTTCCATCCTCTCCCTCATACCTCTTTTTTCGAGTTCAATGGCGCCACTAAAGTCCGTCTGTGGCTTAGATCTACCCCTCGACAGCAGCTTCGATTTCGCAGCTTGGAGGAAGATACCGGCAGACTTGGCGATTCCAGCCGACATGCTGCTCCAAGAACGGAACCAATATAACTACGACGCCGAGATGCACAACCGCAAGAGTATCAGCGCCACCAGAGCCTACGAGACGAGCCTGAAAGAGGGCCTCAGCATGACCGCCAAGGACGTGGGCACAAAGCTTCGAGCTTACTACGGCTACGAGTCAGACAAGATGCAGAGGATGGTGGACGACCCCGAGCTCTGCATGCACGTAGTCGCGCCCATCCCACCGACACTATACGCGTGCATCCTCGATGCGCGAAGGGCTAAGACGAAGGCCGAGGAGGCAAAGAAGGAGGCGGAAAAGCAGGCGAAAGATAAGCCCTCAAAGCTCGCGGGGAGCATGATCATGTCGCATATTGTTCACGTCAACGTGCTAACTCGCCCCCCAGTCTCTGTTCCCCCCTTTTCCTAGCTGCACTGAAGTACAGAATGCACCCCTCTGTCTTCTGGTTCTCTGACGAGCGTCTGCGATTCGCGACCGAACACCCCGGTAAACTCCCCACTAAGAAGAACACGTCCATCACTTCGGGTGACGAGAAGAGCTTACTGGACTGCACTGCATTGGAGAAGGTTTGGGGTTCTGATGACACTTGCGAAGGTGTCTCCGTGCTGGGATGGGTGGAATCATTCGGCAACTTCCTGGACGCCCTGCAGGAGCTCAGTGCCCCGTCGACCGACGAGAACCCGTTCTCGTACGCTCTGGAAATGAAGAAGCATTACAAATTTTTCAGAGTGCTGAAGGACTTCGAGAAGGACTTTATGATCTGGTACCCAGTCTAAAGGCAATTGCGGAACACGATCCTCAATAACACCGCCTTTGACACCGCGCATTGGATATCCGAAGTCGGCGGGCGTCGTCCGGGCCTGGAAAGCTGCCAAGGCCGTGGCAGGTGGTACTCACATCATACCCACGACCAAGATGGCCGACTTGGGCCCCGCAGTCTCTTATAGGCAGAGTCACCACGTACCCGCGCGAGGACGACTGCGACAGCAGATGCGACTCTGACCGCGACTACGGTTATCCCCGCTACCGCGACTCGGACAATGGGTGGAAGTCCCGAGACGACTTTCGGAGACTCGATGAAGAACCGCTCCGCGAGCGCCACCCCCCACACGTGCCTTGTATGCGGTGGTCCACACACAGCCCGAGACCACCCATCCACGCAGACCGAATTTCGTGACTGAAAGCCATGCTTTTCCGTGTACGAAGGACACAACCTCAAGACGGCCCGCGGCGGTCAGCTTATTTGCATCGGACACAACATTAACGCGTACTCGTGTGACGGATCAAACCACTCTGTGGAGCGCCTCCACATCTGCAGCCTCTGTGGGGGAGATCATTCTGCCCTCTCCTTCAATTCCAAGTGCGCGTGTGTGTCTGGCGGGGCCCTTGTCGCTTAGCGGAAGCGATGCACACAAATTTCTTGGAACACGATCATTAGATGACAACAAACCTATTTTGTCCTTTGGTAAGTTCGTCGTACCTCCCATCGCCTCCCATCCTTCCTTTCGCGGTCCCGAGGCATTTGTCGTGGCATTGGTTGTGGCATTGGTTGTGGCATCCGCCGTGGCATTTGTCGTGGCATTGGTTGTGGCATTGGACGTGGCATTGGTTGTGGCATCCGTCGTGGCATTTGTCGTGGCATTGGTTGTGGCATTGGACGTGGCATTGGTTGTGGCATCCGTCGTGGCATTTGTCGTGGCATTGGTTGTGGCATTGGACGTGGCATTGGTTGTGGCATCCGTCGTGGCATTTGTCGTGGCATTGGTTGTGGCATTGGACGTGGCATTTGTCGTGGCATTGGACGTGGCATTCGAGGCATGGTTGTGGCATCTTTTGTGGCATTTGCTGTGGCATCCCAACATCGGCATTTTAATATCCGTGGTACAGATATCCTCGACGCTGGAACCCGATCACTACACATTTGCCCACAGCCTGCATGACGCCCTCGCACCACCTCGACTCTCCTGACGTCTACGCAAACTCGTACCTGGTAGCATTTATCACCCGCACGTACCCGCCGACCGCCCCGTTTCGTTATGGACCACACCGCATTCACTCGTTGTGCAGGACAGACTTATGACACAGCACATCGAAGACGACCTTCAGGCTCGCCTCTACAAGAGCTCCTTCTGTGCGACGACTGAGGTGACACGGGAGCATGCCTTTGACGACTAGCATGTATTTCATTACTTCAATTCATCGCATTAATATTCATGACACGGAGCATTGCTCCTTGGGGTTCCTTGGGCCCTCTGAGTCGCCGTCCCTCATGCGAGCTATTCGCTCTTAGAGCTTTGCTCCGTGCGGGTTGTTTCGGGTCGCCTCATTCATCGGGGCCCGTCTCATCCTTGTGTACCGGAGTTGGGGCCGTCCGCCGTTTTCATCCCGCCTCGCTCGTCCCCCACCTCTCACGGTGAGTAGACGTTCCAGCGAGCCGGCTGCAGAGCGGCCCCCTCCCCCACAAGCCCACATCTCTGCATCAGCTCTGCTCCCCATCTTCTCATCGCGGCCATAGGCCGCACTCATAGTCATCTCATCCATTCATTTATATATTCTTAGCGGTATCGACGACGCCCCCTTGTTCAGCCCAGATTTCCTTGGCTTGTCCAAATTCATTTGAAAATATATTCCCAGGCTGTCCCCAGGTTCCCTTGTTATTATTACTACTTCATCAGGAAAACACAAAGTTACCGCATAGCTCCAGATAGCACCACATAGAAGCCATAGTGGCCATAGCAGATGGGCCAACTTTATAGAAAGGTGGGAGGGGGGGGGGTCAAATCTATAGACACCCATAGACCCCCATAGCTCTCATGTTGTCTATCATAGTAGCCATAGTAGCCATAGCCATAGGGCTCACAGCACCCATATTTCAGCCAAAAAGCAAAAGTTTTTTGTTCACCCTACCACCCTTTTGACCTATTGTTTCTAATGATATGCCTGGTATTAGATCTAATCAAAGGAAATCCGATTCATCTTATATGTACCAAATGCAACTTGAGTATTGTAAATATATGCTAGTACGGGGAATTGAACTCTTGACCCTCGCGTGAACTAAGAAAATTTCAAAGTGACAAAATAACCACTACACCAAAGTAACCATAGAAAGGTGTGGTGTTTTATGTAATACTACAGTTGTTCTGCCTCCCAGCACCATTGAGGTCCCCACTCATCTCAACTATTCTTTTGGTGTGTTATGTTTAAAGTAGTATTGGTAGGCAACATAAACTCTGAACCATGATTGTGGTTGATGCAGCCAAAACCCATCCTTGCAGGTCACCAAATTCAAAAATAGACCCAAATGAAACTTATAGAGCCGAATGAAAGCTACAAGACTCATTAAGATTATTTTTCAAGAACTGGCTTTGTTCAACCATGAATTGTGAGATAATTTCCTGGAAGCAGTGCCTTCTCAGGAATTGGATCCTCCTAATCAGGTCTGAATATGCAAAGTTGGCAAATTGTGTTCAACCCAGTTGAGTTGAGTTATCCCATAAGTGATGATAAGATTAACTACATTAAAAGCTACAGCTACTCATAGACCGTGATAGTAGGCAATAAAATTTGATGGACTTACATAGTTCACCATAGATCAACATAGCAACCCAAGACACTTTCATAGACTCCCATAGATCCCTCCGATGTTCATAGCTCATTATAGCTCATCATAGCTCACCATAGCCCACTATAGTGCTCGGGGTATCTCATAGACACTCATAGCACCCCATAGGCCCCCATAGCTGCCCTTTCGTCTATGGGGCAACTTTGGATTTTCCTGATGTTATGTTAGAAGTCGCTCGTCCTTGACTACAAGCTAGAAATGATGAGAGGTGGATGGCTCGTTAAACTTCGTTTCGGAGTCCGTGCGTCGTGCCACCATGTCCGGACCTCTGACTTCGTTGTGTGAATACCTACTTTGCCTCGTTTGCCTCGAACTATCGCTCGCGGATATAACCTCTTTGCGTCAGGTACCATTCACCGCATTTGTATTGTCTCTACTCATTCGTTGGTAGACCTGCCAAAGTCTGTGCTGCGCAACAAGGACCAAAATTCTCTGGATTTATATCTTGGAGCGCCCAAAACGACCAGATTCTACCGTCGTATCTCAAAAATTACGAGCAGCTGGACTCACCGACGCTGGAGGCTCTTGTGCGAAGGGTGTCGCGACTAGCTCACAAATGGGAGACGGAGAATCTTACCCCGGTCCTATCGTGGAGGCTCAATCTTCCTCAATCGATCACTTGGCTTCGTCTCGTTACTGGACGCTGGCTCTTTGTGGCTTCCTCAGACAGCTGCACCAGCAAAATTAGCTGTTGGGATCTATCATCAGTTTTCCAAGGGTCCATCGAGCCACTTGCAGAAGTCTATTTGCGGGACCAGGCGAAGACTGGGCAAGTCGAGGTACAAGAATCAGGCATTGTGTTAGCGCTCGGTCTTGGCCCAGAGTATGCATCGCTATCGACGATTCGGTAATTGCAGCTCAGTTCTTTTCAGATCTCACGCCGTCCATATCATTACTCTCCGCAAATACCAGGGACGTCGTGTCTTTGCCGAACTGTGCTGCATCGAGGGCTCTTCCCATGTACTCATGCTCAGCGGCGATTTGGTTGCATGTGCGTTGCGCCACGGCGATGCTGTACCGCATATCATAAATTGGACGGTTCAATGAGTTTACGATATCCCTTCTCCCCCTGATGATTTAGATATTCCGTGTCGAAGAGTATGTGTCTCTTTTTCTCAACTGTCGCAACAGACTGACGGCTTGTAGAGCGTCCCACATCTAATGACGATCTGGAACAACACTTTGGTCATACTGAGGAAAAGTACGCTCGAATTCTACACCCTACCATCTACCCTCAGCAGCTCGATTGCTTTTGCGAAACTAATTGAAACGCCTACAATTTGGGAGGCCGCCGTGTGTGCTTCGCCATCGACGTCCTCAATCCAAAATGTACCGCCATTGCGTTTGATTACAATATCTCCCATCGGCATCGAAATGTGCGTTATTGAAGACGACATATTGGCGCCAGACGGGGGCCGCGACTTGTTCCAACCTCTGCCTCGATCGAAGACCTCATCAGGGAAAACCTCCCCTGATATTTTGTGATATTTTTGCTGAAAATATTTTTGAGGCCACCAAAATTTAGATATTTTCGACAAATTTCGACAACTTTGATAAGAATCCTACTAAAGGTACCTGCAATGTTGTGCATTTTGCGGAAGTCCCGATATAATTTTGCTCATTTCAACCAAAGTTCTGTCAAAGTTTTATCAACTAGTGAGTTATTCTTGCTGATATATCACAAGTTTCCCTGCTTTGTTCAGTCCAATATCCGGAGAAGGTGTCTCACTTTTACATCCGAATCCTGTGGAGAGGCGGAATCACAGGATTCATCAAAATGTTCGAGAGGACTCGCCCGTCAGCGAAGGGATTCTCAGTGAGAAGTCACAAGTGTTCGTACTTACCAAAAGTTTACGCGGCAGTGATGGAAAGAGCCAACTCGAAACAACACCCACCCTGAAGTGAACGGCACGAGTACGACACTTGCCTTCACTTGGTGTGGCTTGGCTTTGTCGGCATGTCTAGGCATGTCCAATTGTAACGGCAACCACGTGCGCGCGAAAATGGATGCTGTCACAACAGGTTTCTTCCTTCCTTTCTCCCACCTTCCCCCTGCCAGCGCAACTCGTTCTCTCTCGTTCTCTTCACACTTCTGCCTACTGTCGTTCGTTTCTGTATCCGACAACGTCCTATATCATTCCGCCATGCTCCCCACAGTCCAGATCCACATTTTCTCGTGGATCGCTGTGCCAACTTGAAATAGGATGGTATCGGTGTATGGATCACCAGGTAAGTTATGTACTAGCATCTACCATCCATCTTCCTCCTTAGGATTTGTCCACCAGAATTCGGCATTCATCTACAGTGACGATGTTTCGGGGTTTTGTGCGGATATCTTGCTGGGTCGGCGGCCAAGCAGTGCTAGGGCTGTGCGCCGTGCCCGTCGCGCCGGTTCTACGGGTTCCGTATGACGGGTAGCCAACCTGTTCCGTCGAGCTCTTCGACTGTTTTTGATGGCCGTGCCCGTCGAAAACGGCCGTCGACAGGTATCCAAGGCAGCAAAAGAGTTAGTTTCATCCGCAATACTTCATATGTCCAGCTAATATTATTGCCAGCAAGGAAGTCGCACTACAACAAAGTTCTGTAGCTTCGACAGGTCCAGAATACACGCCATACCCAGGTTCCATGCGGAGGTAAGCCCAATAGACAATTTAGGCCACACCTTATGAACTTACTCAGTAGTTTGAATTGTCGAAATGACGGCTGTCGTGTGACGGACCGTTACCGTCCCGGTCCCGTCGAAACGACGGCCGTGGCCGTCGACGGGACGGTGCACAGCTCTACCAAGTACGCTGTCAGCCTTGCTAGAGCGCCTCGTAGCGTATGTCCCTTTCTGTGTCCTTTGAGGTCTATTCCTCTGTTAGTGCACATGGCTTAGGGTCGTTTTGGGTGAGTTTCGATCACCAGGTTTAATCTTCCCTCACTTAGCAGGCCCCCTAGAATATCCCTGCTAAGCATGCACGCCGTTGTTCCTCGTGAGTTCCGGACGCCTCGGCAGCCATTCCTCATGTTGATTTCATCACTGTAGGCTTGGTTCACCCTAGGTTGAGCATCCAGGATTGCTGAACAGCTTGTTGCGGCACTACTTGAGGTCAGCTTGAAATCAAATTCCTGCTCAGTATATCTAACTCAATGGCCTCAATGTAGAAGACTGGTATCGCGTATACCCTACTTTTGCTTGTAAGCTGCCAAATCTTCTTGCTAGAACTGTTTACTGATTCTCTCACAGAAGGCTTGCTGCTTCGTCGACTGTAATTGAAAACTTTAGGTTCGGTATGAGCAATGTTGTCGGAGGTGAATGATGGTGGGGCAGAAGTTATGTACATATGTCATGTTGTTAGTAGCTTGCAATATACATCATCCTCATCGTGTTCCTCTTGTGTTTCGGAGTGAAATGAGCAAGTAATATCTCTTGAAAAGCACGAAAATCTGCTGAAAAGTTATTCAAAAGTTGCCGAAATTCTCATAATTTCTTGCCCGGGAAGATATTTTGAGTAAATTCTGACAATGACCAAACTACTGATATTTTCGAACATTTTATGCAAAAATATCACAAAATATCTGTGGGGGGTTTCCCTGATGCTCAGCATTATGACCCTGAACGCTTGCCTTGGTATCGCCTTTGTGTTGGTGAAGCGGGGCGGCGAAGCCTCCGGATTTCTCTCGATTTACACGAGTGGAAAGCCCCCTCTTTCGTTTACTCCAGTGTCCCCCCGTCATCCTACTTCGGTGTCGCACCATCCAGCATTCAAACCCCTTGTATCACTTGGAACGATGAGAGCCCAGACCCACCTGCGTTGTGGGCTGTTCCTGTCATCGATTTCGATGAAGCTCTCGGATTTACGGTTGTTGGGAACCTCTTCGGAGAACTCGTTCACAAGCGGCATGCCCCGTGGCTTATCAATTGATAAGCCACAGTGGCTTATTGACGGCTTATGGCTGGCAGCTAGGCAGCTGTCAGCCGGCTTATTGGAGTTTGCCGGGGGTCTAGAGCCTACAAAGAGAAAATCCGGCTAACAAGCCGCCAGTAAGCCGCGTGTAAGCCGCCAATAAGCCACTGTGGCTTATTATTTCATAAGCCACGGGGCATGCCGCTTGTGGTTATCTACGACCACAGCGGCCAGGATCCTGGGAGGTGCGCTGATTTAGCACCGGATTTTACAGATCAAGACACCCCTGTACCGCCGCTGCTCCCGACCGTGAGCGGTGCCACTATTCGTTTTCATTTTATCTCAAAATTACACAGACCCCCCTGAATCCCGATTTACCGGTTGCGCCCGACTTGGTTTCAGATCCGTACGGCCGAAATTACATTGCAACATGGTCCCAAGATAATCTCGACCTGGACGACCAATGGAGCACGACGTGGACTGATCCTGAGGGTTGCGTTTATACCAGCCCAGATGAATGGCATGGCACACCGGGCGACTTGGCGTGGATGCTAGAACACGCATATGGGTTTCCCGGTCGAGTGCTTCCTCAGGCATTCCAAGATGACCCTCTCACAGACGGCAACCAAAACATTATTTTCCGCCTTGGAACGCGCTACTTCTCATTTCGTTCAGACGAAAGCGAGTTTCGATCGCTGGATGGCACTCCTTCTGGCGATTTCGACGCTTGTGACGGTCAGCTGGAAGTTGTCGCTCGCCCAACGGCGAAGATGGAGCGCAGTTTGTACAGAAGTATGAGCTATGACGACGAAATAACACATAGGAACAGATGGGCTGAACAGGCGGCAAGGGGGGGTCGACCCGCAGAGTATTTGACTCGAAGGTATTACTATTAGCTCACCATCTACCACGAAGTTCTTTTGGTCACTCGCAGATAAATTTGCCCGTACCACTACTAGTACTAATCACACCCAGCCACCTGTATTCTTGTACAACAGAGACAGGGAATAATACAACACAAGAAATACATAAAAGCCCCTTGTTCGCGTACACTCAATACTCATAACCGGGACCCAGCAACCGCAACAGCCACCCCCGCCAAAGAACCCAATACTCCCGCCCGACGTCTATCCTCCCCATCCCCATCCCCATCCTCCTTGTCCCGCCCCGCGCGCCAGCGCTCGATACCGTCGATGTCGATACCCCACCAGGTTCTGTTGTTCCGTTACCCGCGACCGGGCTAACCGACTGCGGATTATGGAAGACATCGTCCGGGTCGATGGCGGCCTTGATGCGCTGCAGCCGCGGGAGGTTGGAGCCCCAGTACCGCCGCGGGCCGTCGGCCAGCTTCGGGCTGCGGAGGAGCGTTAGTGCTCGTTCAGTGCGCTCAAGTAGAATAGATAAGAAGGAAGGAAGGGAAGAAAGAGTAAGGGAAGTGAACTGCGCCGGAACAATGGATTAAATTGCCCTGCAACTGTCTGTCGCATGGACTAGAGATGGGAAAAGAAGTATGGCTCTAGGAAGGAAACGCGACGACGCACTCGACATAGCCCGCATACGCGCCGAACTGCACCCCCGGCATGGACCCCGTCACGATATCGCTCATGTGCGTCACGAACGCGCCCGTCGCGGCGGACAGCGCGCCGACGCCCACCGCGTACGTCTGCATGTAGAACTGGCCGCCCCCAATGACATCAATTAGCTGCATATTTTCTCGTTTAAGCGCAATAGACCGAACGGACGCACCTGGGCGTCCCGATGCGCATACGCGGTCGCGTCCTGCGCGACGTCGTTCACCGCCCCGCCTTCGACGTCGAAGATCGCGAACCAGACCTACAGCGGGATGTCAGTCAGCTATTATAATCGTGCTTTCGCCGCCCCAATGACGAATTAAGACAGACGCACCAGCGTTCCCTTATCCGCGGTATCGAAATAGCTGAACAGCTCCTGGATCCCCGCCATGGGGATCAGCGTCGTCGCCTTGAACGTCAGACTCTTCGAGTAGAACCGGGCCGGGCTAGTTGGAGTTGGGTGACAGTTATCGCGATGATTGGGACGCAGCACTCACAATCCCTCCGACGACCTGAGCGCCTCCGTCTCCGCCCAGTGCCCCACGACCCCGAGCCAGTCGTCCACGACGGACACCGAAACAGCCGTCGCGTGCTGCGCGAGCCGGGCCTCAAAGTTGAGTCGGTTGTATTCGTCGCGGGTGCCAAAGTAGGTGCCTAGAGTAGAGGGAGAGGGAATGATGCGTAAGTGGTAACGGCAAAGATCAGGATGAGAGGAAATGGGGGCAAGTCTATAGATCTGCATACACACATACGGAGATAATCATGCCGAGCTCAAAGACGATTACCTGGGAGGCGAGTTTGCGGTCGAGGGCGGGGTCGGCGACGATGTCCTGCCACGCAGCGAACGTCGGCCGCGAGGGCGGCGTGTTTGCGCAGTCTACGCCGCCGTTAGGGGTGATTGGGACAACGGAAAAGATACACAGAGGCTCACAGAAGTTTGTACGAATAAATCACGGCGTTGGGCGGCTCCGGGCGGGTCATGAATACGAACTCGGTGACGATTCCGAAGGACGCTGCGGCGCCTTTCACCGCCTGCTCTTCGCTCAGCTACGTAGGAAAATGAGGCCCAGTAGAAACACGCACGAATAAAAATGTCCGGATTATACGTCGCGTTCGCGCGGGTAATCGTCCCATTCGCCAGGACGATCTCCACACCCAGGACGTGGTCCAGCGCCGCGCCCCATTGGCGCGAAATGGGGCCCAGCCCACCGATCGTGGCGTGCCCACCGATGCCCACCTGCGGACACGTCCCGTGGGCGATTGCGCGGCCGCCTGCAGCGTGTAGACGCGTGGTAACGTCTGCGAGGAGCGTGCCCGACCCGATAGTCGCCTGCCATGTTGAGTTGTCCATGGAGAATTGCTGGAAGTTGACCATGTCGACGACAACGGCGCCGTCCTCGCCTCCGATGCCTGGCAAATAAAATAAGAGGTATTCCAAGTATAATGTTGTATAGACGGACGTACCATAATTCCCGTAGCTGTGCCCACCACTGCGTGCCTGCACTTTGACAGAGCTTGTCGCGGCACACTGCACGATCTTTGCGACATCTTCGCCGTGTTGGGGCGCGTAACAGCGGCTGGAAGTGACAGAGATAGCCGTATTGTATGGCCTTGACGTCCGAAAACTGGTACAAGGGGTCCTGGGGGTAGGACACCCCACCCGGATTCAAGGAAAAGACATTGTTGAGGCAGACCTGCAGCGGGGACCCGGGCTGTGAGGGCGGAGGGTAGGGTTGAGTTTGAGCTGCCCATGGCAGCGCAGGTGGAATAACGGCGTCAAGGGAGCGACACTTTGGCGCCCGGCGGAGCATCATGGGTTGGGCGCAAGAAAAAGAATATCTAATCTTATCTAATCTATAGCTGCCAAGACGTCCACTGCAATTTTTAGAACAGCGTCACTGCGAGAGAATAGACACAACTTAAAATGGCAGACATTTACGTGCAGAAACGATGGTCGACATGGTAAGGACGTACCCAGCAGCAGAAACTCCGAAAACATCGAATTGAGCGCAACGTTCGCGCCTGGTGATCCCCGGGGCATGATTCTCGCGCGCGCGCCGGTCTCAGCCTTAGCCGTCTCACTGACCGTCACACTGGGACTATTCGTGGGTTGGAAGCAACAGAACGGGATAAGCCATCGCAAAAGGTCGAATCAGCTGTGGTGGCCAAGGCTCAGCAAACCTGGAACAAGGAGGAAAAATCGTTGTGGATTCGTTGTCGACGTTGAATCCCGAGCATGGGCCGATCGACTTGTCGGAAAATCCAAAATCCACGGATCAGAACAGACATGCCAAGATCAGGCCTGATCAGTGCATCAGGTTTTCGGAGGGCTGATCAGGTTCAGAAATCACCAATAACTGCTTGTCAGGCATGATCAGCCTGACGGCACCTGATCAGACTGACAGATGCTGGTCAGCCTGACGGTGGGTGATCAGTCCCGGTCAAGATGGAGCTGCAAAAAACGGAAAAAGCGAAAAAGAAAAAAGACGAAAATTTTTATTGTTCCCACCTTTCGCTGTGTTCCCTTACCGATACTGGGGAGCGCACAACACTTTCCTTCAGTAGTATGTCACTAGCAGTATTTGAACTCAGGACCTTCTGGGTATATTATACGAACACTTTAACCACTGCACCAAGCTAACCATACGCAGTCCAACCATATTGCTTCATACATACCTCGCTTTCTCCCGCTGATCAGTGCTGAAACCAACTCATCACACCTTGTCAACACCGATTCTGGGACTCAATTCTCCTTCAACAGCGAGTGAGTGCGACGCGGGGTGAGCGGAGTGGAGAAGCATTGACAGAGAAGCATTGTGAATGACATCATGATCATCCGTAGCTCGCCACAGCTGTCAAGCACCTCCGGAACCGGCCGGATTTTGTGCGCCAGTTCGACGAGAGATACAATCAGTTTGAGACGACAATATGTGGAAGCTTCGATGAAATTAAATATATTCGTGGCTAATGAGTGTCTCCTTCTGCCGCTGCCTGCTTCTCGGCCCTCAACGCTTCC
>JARKIC010000335.1:0-310860 GCA_029378375.1 Mycena olivaceomarginata | reverse complement strand
AACCATTCTAATAGAACGGTCATTTGATTGAGATTCAACTGCACTTGCATTCGGCGCACCTGACGCGTCATGTGGGGCTCCGGCGCAACGGCTCCGGGCTACGCAGGCCAGCCCTTCATCGCCATCATCCGATGCCCACCAAAACCTGGGGCTCCCCGATCCAATCGTTGTGGAGCATGTCATCGTTTAAAAGCACTCCTCGCGAGGTCTTAAGGACGAGAGGGCAATTTGTTCTCTGTCGGAAGAGTCGACGAAGCCAAGGGAAACGTCCTTTTCACACATGGGAAATCCGAGGTGCGCGATAAAGACAATCAAGTCGTAATGACTGGCCGTAAATTCGGCGCCTATACGTTTTGGCGCGCGCGCAAAGGTTGCTACGCCGGAGCGAGCCAACATAGCAAATTCGGAGAAAATGTCGACTAAGGTCAACATGAAGACTTGGGAAGCCTGGTATAAAAGGTATGGCATATTTCCCGGTCAGCGCCGGAGCAACTATACAAAGTGGGATTGGTAGATGGGCCTACGATCGATGAATCGAGCCTCCCGATCGACTATTGTGAAGCATGCATCCAAGCAAACATTCACCGCCATCCGTTTCCGCAGAAGTCAGACACCCGACAGAAGAACCGCGGGGAAGGAACACAGTGATTTATGGGGGCCTACCCAGTGCAGTCAACGGAAAAGAACCTGTATTATAGTTCATTCACGAATGATTGACCCGTCGTATTACCGTTTTATTTCTCACAAGAACGCGGCGCTTCGCGCCCCACCACTTCAGTTCAAACTATCAATCGAACTTAGGTTGATTGGTGATTTCTCATTGGCTCAGGGTAGATTTCCCATGTCGCGACCCGGTGATGGCAGAAGACGAAGAAGAGAGGAGCTGGTTGTGCGGAGCACCTGGAATTGATGCAATCAACGGAGCGGAGATGACGGAGTTTGAAAAGGCTTCAGACGGACGGACAAACGTAATCTTATAAATAGGGTGAAGGGGAAAAACGAAGCCAAGGACAAGGTCAAAGAGTACATACTGTGGATCGAGAAGCAGTTCAAATGCGCCCCAAAGTGTATCCGAATCGATAACGGAACGGAATACCTCAACCGCGAGTCGAGAAGGTGGCTGAACTCAAAGGGAATTGAGCTGCAGACCACAACACCATATTCACCGTCGCAAAACAGAGGTTCAGAACGCTTGAACTGAACCCAGCTTGAGCTGCTAGAGCGATGATACTTGCGAGAGACTTGCCTAAAAGTTTGTGGGAGTTTGTAGTCTCTTATAAACAGACGCTACAACAAAAAAGTGCTCGTACCTGTGCTTTGTTGTAGTCTGTCAATTCCCTTTGATCTTTGATCGGTACCCGACCTTGTTATGTAATCTTAAAATTTTCGGTTCTCAAAATCCCTTGTGCAACGCGGATTTCGATAAAATTCGTGGGTATTGACGTGTAGTAACCCAAAATCAATAACTTCTCCAGCCAAAGCTCAATGCCAGAGTAGAAGAGCAACGATGCCGAGATTTGATGGGTCGGCAACGGGCCGCTACCCGAAGAGACGGCGAAGTGATTTGGATGGAAATGGTCGAGGAATATATGTTGTGAAGGCTCCTTTTACTTTAGAATGATATTCTAAGGCACTTTGCCTCTTGAATCTAGCGAGGGGAGTAGTTACAAGCGTAGAAGGGCCATGGGAACAAATTCAAACTCCGCAGACTATGTAACAACCCTACCCTCCATACATCAGTGGCACGGTAAACTACAGACTAGGGAGTTTGCAGTTATGCACGCGGCCTATATTCGAAACCGTTCACCGTCCAAACGTCTGAACGGAATGACCCCTGATGAGGCATTTACTGAACGTAAACCTAACATATCGCATCTACAAGAATTTGGGGGCGATGTCTGGCCCGGTATTCACGGAACCGCCTCCCTCGAGTATGGAGAGCTTTCAGGGCTCTGGCTTAACAACCAGGGCAGCAACGGGAAATCTGAACGGACAGGTTTGCTTAGAATCGAGTTGGCTATCACCTCGGAATCAGGCACGGAAAATTAGGTCTCCATACCAAGTCACGTTTGGACGGCACAATGGCAAATAACGCGGGATCCCGTTGTTCAGCGAGCCCCTCCTCAAAGTCTTTGCGGCCCATTCTATTTAAACAGTTAAACATCGGTGTAATATGAAAAATACGCTTAGATACGAATCAGCAAAGGTGTAATGTAGACAAAAGAATAAAAATAGTTGAACACCCAGATGAGGGCCAGATCACATTTGTTAAGGAACTCAGTAAAGCTTTCGTTCAATTTTGTTCCAAGTCACATATAAACAAGCTAGTGCTTCCGAACTCGGCGAAGGAACTCCTTCCGTGACTATAAGCTGCGGCATTCGCGATATGTACCTATACTGCACCCTGGTTCCGAAGAGTTCGAAACAGCTGCACGACGTGCCACTCAAGCAGCGTCACGGTTACTGAGAAAAACGCGTCTCCTCCGTCGTGCATCTTTTGGGGTTGGCCTCCACGCAGATTTTTGGGTTGGAATGGTTTAACCCCGATCCTTCTACCATGAACTTGTATTTGATCGTCCAGCATCGATGCTCGATCATAGTCGTCTGGATGTACAACAACGCAGCCAATACCACGGTGTCTCTTTTGATGACGATAAATTGTTGCGCTTTTTACTCGGATGTGGTGCTTGCCAAGCTCTTTAGCAAGGCCAGCCTCATCGAGGTTGTACGGAACATTATTTACGAAGACTCTGGTTGGTTGCATGTCATCAAAACCAGTCTAAATATAGTCGTTAGTATTTGTAATCTTGACTGGGAGCGAGCGGTTTGATGTACATACCGCCGTGGCTGTGTTTTGATGATGGCTGTGTGCTTGGCAGCGGCGTTTGATCTCGCCGGCCCGGGCAACAAATTCATCCCATGCTGCCACAGTGCTGCACGGCTCCGAGTCCAACGCAGTAAGGCTCTGTGCATACTAGTTTCTGCCTTCGTTTAGACCTCTCGATATTCTCGGGCCTACTACTGATGCACGATTGGGTCGGCATTATTGTCACTGACTCACGGACTGGTGCCCACGCCGTCGGGTATATCTTGCCCGTGTAACCCGTCTCTCGGGGTTCTGTCGCCAACTACTGTTTACCTGCGCTGAATCTACGGAGGATTCAGTTGGTGCAGGATATCTGAAAATAGTAAGATGAACTGAGATTGTCTCGGCATTGCAAGTGTCTTGATTACCTGCTGCAACGGCTATTACCGCAAACAGTGGTGAGGCACTCACCACTGCCGCACCCGCGCTAGCAACGCGTGGCCGCACACCGATTTACATAGGTCGCCTGGCTCGCCAATCAGTAATGGTGGCGGAATCGGATAAACCGGCTGCTGAAGGCATCGTGATGTAAGTGTAGCGCAAAACTTGTGGATATTTCTAAATCTTCTTCAAACTGTGACAGAGCCGAACCTTGCCCACTGCAGTCGAGGCTACGCTGCCGGACTTTACTGCTCCTGCTTCTGCAGCGGAAGCGGATCCACCTCCACTGCACGAGTCCCCCACGCCTTTGGCACGGACTCAGAACTCGTTGCACCCCAATTGGTGTGTGCGCGGGGTCATATATCTCGTCGCCTTCTTGCACACCCGTTATCACGTTACCTTCCATGCCTGTGCACTCATCCTCTCATGTCTCAATCTCGTGTTCGCTTCTTTGCCTGGCAATCTCCTGGGAAATTCTCGCATACCGTTCACACTGAAAACACTCTTCGCGCGACTCGGGGCTCGCGACCGCTTCACAGTCCATCCAATGTGCTACAGTTGCCACAAAATATTCCCCCCCGAAGTTGCTACTGATACAATTTTGCCCCACTTGCGAGCTGGAGTTATTCAGACCAGCAACCCGGCGACTCTTTGATACACTAGATGGTGGACATTCCGCTCCCTTTGAATCTGCCGACAACGATGATCCCGACGAGGATAAATTTTTCGAGGTCAAACGGGAACCCTATATGGTCACTCCTATCCAATTACTATCTGCTGCGCTTCAGGAATTTTTCGCTCGACCTGGAATGGCTTCTGCGGTTAATTCGTGGAAAACTCGCACCGGCACAGTAGAAGGAGAGCTTAAATCCATGCAAGATGCAGATGTCTGGAAAACGTTGCGTGGGAACGACGGGGAATTGTTTTTCTTTGGCCACAGTGCCGAGGAAGAACTACGACTGGGGGTGACTTTCTCCCTTGATTGGTAATGTCACATTCAATGCATCTATCTCGGGTCTCACACATCTCGCCAGGTTCGGACGCAAAACCAGTAGCTATGGGCCGTCTCATTCATCCGGCGTATGTCATTCTGCATTCAAAATCTGGACAGGTCTCAAATGTACGTCTTTGATATGTACTCATCATCACAAAAAGTGACCGGCCACCGTGTTCCTCTCAAACAATGGGGTTGCTGTGGGTAAACCTGCACTCCAAAGCTTCTGTATGGTATCCCCTGATGCTACATGACAGAAAGAACCAGCCATTCTTGTTGATTTATGAGTAAAGTAGAGATGTATCAATTTTTTCCCATCAAAGATGTAATTTTCCTCGGGATTATTTTTTTTTTGTAGATTTATAGGATGGGCTTTGCTTATTGAAATTTTATGTATGCATTTCTAACATATGTAACACTATTTTAGCGGTCAAAAGGTTTTGAAAAAATCTGGTCTGAACTGTGCCAGTGGGCAAATACTGGTATTTTCTGAATTTATTACTGTGCTAAGTGTGGGACCTGCCAACTTAGGTTTTACTACCGCAGGTTATGCCAAATTAACAGCAGATTCATAATATGTCCATGAGAATACGTGATATTCGATTTGTGCAGCTGTGCAGGTCAAATGGCCGGTTACTTTTTGTGATGATGAGTAAACAGAGCACAGCTGACCACTCTTCAGGTATCGCGCCGACAACCTGATCCTCATTGGAATGCCGCCGGGGCCGCAAGAGCCTACTGGCGACCAATTGCAGAACCATCTCAAGATTGTTGTAGACGATCTTCTTGAGCTGTATGAGCGCGGAATAGTTGCGAAGACTCCGGAACAATCCCAATGGTAAGTCATTTTGGCAATTCACCGTTCATGACTCCTGATTTGATATCAGGAATCCGCGTGCGAGCTGGGTCTTGTAGCAATTATAGCTGACCACCCGGCGATGTGCAAGATCTGTGGATTTGCTGACCATCGGCATAACATTGCACCTTGTCCCAAATGCACCGTATCCCATGGTGAGCTTTTCAGCCAAAAGTCGTTACGAAACGGTAATATCCTAAAGTCAAGTCCTGAATAAACGAGATCCTGATCTTCATTCTGTATAGAATTTCCTCCAAGAGACGGCGAACAGCACAGAAGATTAAGTGGAGAGGTATAGAGATTTGAAAACGGAAGAGGAAAGGGAGGAGTTTTTTTCCAAACATGGAGTCAGGTGGACCGAGCTGGCCAGACTGAAGTATTTTGATATTGTGAAGTATACGGTTGTGGATCCAATGCACAATCTGCTGCTCGGTTAGTGTATCATCAACATTGTAAACACCCATAAACTATCTCGTTTCAGGTCTGGCAAAAACACAGTGGTATACCACGTGGATCAAAATCCGGAGCTCTGCGAGCCAATACAGCCCGGTTTCATCGTGAACTCCACACAATACACGGATTCTTTGAAAGTGTAAGTGGACTTTTCTTGAGACGTGTTTGTTAACGGATCAACAGTTTGAATCTCCGCTGTGGGCTGGTCGGCTTCCTCTTCGCGTCGGGGAACCTGCGGGTGGGTCGCTTACTGCAGACGAATACAAATTTGCAGTGACAGGTCCGTGGGCGATAATTGTACGTTCATCATATTCTTACTTGATGTTGAGTGATCTCATTTTGCCGTCAAGATACCAGTTGTGTGGGAGAGGTTCCTCGAGGAAGCTACTAAAGAGTTCAAGTCTGCCGAAAAGCATTATCCGGCAATGAGGAGGGAATACGAGAAGAAAAAGAGGGAATGGGAAAATAGCAACAAGAGCTCTGGTGAACCCAAACCACCCACACAACCCCGACCACGCATGCAGAAAGGAGAGGATGAGAATTTTCTCCGATTCTCTGCATTCTTGAAAATCGTTGTTGGAAACTCTATTCGGACTGATACTCTTCCCGTTATTAGGCAACTGTTGCAGGACTACCTGTTGAATTTTTTGGAGGTATGTCTGTTCAACTGCCATCATTACAGTATTCTTAGTGACACAAAGTTTCATGGGGCCGACAACATGAAGCCGAACCATCATTGGGCCGTCCATATCCCAGAGCAGGTCGTGCAATATGGCCCATTGAACGGCTTTTGGGCTTTCCTCACCGAGAGGTTGAATAAAATTCTCAAGAACCTCAATAGCAATAACTGGACCGGCGGACGTCTTGAAGTCTCAATGATGCGAGAGTTTCACCGTTCAACCCAAATAACCTCTGTGGTGTGTAACACTGTTCATCCCGCTCGTAACAATTTCAATGCATATGCCACAGCTGAATCGGATTGCAACGGAAACTTTTACCAGTGTCCACATCAAGTTCAGCATCAGAATCAGAGCATGAGCTCATCCAGCGAATCCTGGGGTCGAGGGATAATGCCGAGGCCATCGGTACAGTCCAGGACGCCGCGCATGCAGGTAAAATACTCCGCACCCGTGTTCTGCTTTGATAAACTCCCACAGAAACACACAACGGTTCCCGTGTTGTTGCCGGAAGCGTTGCCAAAGCGCGTGCACACCTTGACGAAGAAGATCCCCTTCGCCGTGGTCTCTTCACATACTATAACAATTCAGAAGGCGGGCCCAAAGTTCATTTTGACCGGGATCCGATCCCGGGAACCACCATGTTGGCTCCCTTTGTTGATTTCCTCGAATTTGGATTACTGGACGGGAAGCGGATCACGCCAACTGGTCGTTCACGTCGCAATACTGCGGGTTCATCTATCATTCAAGTTCGATACAACGATGAAGCGTATGCTGGAGTAGTTTGCCATTTAATACAACACCGCCAGACTGGAATTTCTGACACCAACCATGTCATACTGGCTGACATCTCGTGGATGAAGTGTTCCAACCTGACCCCGTTGGACGACGGGAAGTTTCCCTGGGACAATCAGTAGGTTCAAGGTCTCAGTTGCGATCTGACCCTCACGAAGCTTGTTTCTAGCCCGCAATTAGGTGTCGAGACTTGGCAATACAACACATATGCTGAACCGAATGACGAAGATTTTCCCCCAAACGTCATGCCCCTGGATCAGATTCATTGTCAAATTGCGCGGGGAAAGATCTCCCATACAGAACCGCCTCTGTGGATGACCGTCACAATGGATCGCGTATGTACAGTACTTGCGAATTTGACCTTGGCTCACGAGCCGATTCCTATTTCTCTAGTTCCCGACTTCGCTCCTGGCGTACGGTTTTGGCGACAAAGTGGAGTAACTTTATTGGGTAAACTGTGCTAGTACGAAGCAGAAGAACGAATGGGTATACAATATTTGCGGTGACTACTATTCCGGCTCAGTGAGTCCCTCAAAATCAAAACGCGAATCCACGACTTTTTCTCCGGTTGCATCAATACGAACAATACGAACTTCCTCCCAATTGCATCCCGTGGGATTACCATGCGTACCCCAGTTAGACAGCTCGGGGTTGTTGCGTTGCTCGTCAAGCCATTGCGAAGAAATTCCGAAGTCCCATGGCGAGATAGATGGGATATACGATGATTTGCGGTGTGTAGAAGTTGGCACGCGAGTGTACTTGATGGGAGCACCCCCGCTGGCGTTCAAGGCGGTGGTGTACAGAGTCTGCATCGAGGAAGAAATAATGGAAAGCTGAAAGCATGAGTTATTGGCGAATATTGGGGGGTAGCGCATATAAAAGATACCTCGTCGGACCGCCATGGACACTCGAGCACTTCAACGAAATGCTCCTTCTTCAGTGCGGCCGGAGTCAGATTCTTGTGGCCCGCCGCTGCCGCCATGCGGACTTTCCACGCATCAAATGTCTCATCCGCGTCGTCTTCCGGACCCGATGCTTCATCGGACAGCAGCTCCTGACTGAGCAGGTCCTCCACTACCGAACGGGGGATGCGAAGTTTTGCCGCATATGCGTCAATCTGACTCTTGACGTGTGTATACTTCTGGTAAGATAAACAGAGAATTAGGTGTTGACATATCGTGACAGAGCACTTGCTGTGCACCGACGGCGATACCGACGGGTATTACGATCGTTAATGGCCGCCCTCTTGGCAGCTTCAGCGTCGTAAACCTTCTTCCACGAAGCTTTGCATGTCCTGAACGACTGCTTTGCGCTCTTGAGGAGCAACCTCGAGTCCCAGACGGCAGTTTCAGGAACACCTGGTGGGCGGTTGCCCTTCGCGGTATTAGTACCTATCCCGCTGCATTGAACGAACGGAGACTCACTTTCATTTCCCTATCCACGGTTCCTGCGACCGCGACACATATAGCATAATTCCTGGGATCCGTCACATCACATTCAAAAAACGGACTGAGATCCCTCTGCGCACATTCAATGCCCGAGAACCGGTATCAGTGGTCAGATACTCACGGAGGAGGTCCGCGCCCGATAGCATATTGACGTTGCACAGCAGGAAAAGAGGAGTCCATTGGTCGCGAACTGATTTTCGTGAGGCGTGGCTCTTACAGTATAGTATTAAAACTTAAAATTTATTAAAAGCACCCACCGATCCTCGTCTTCCTCGCCATATAAGTCTCGCATCCTTGACGGCAACACGGGATACGAGTCTTCCTCATACTCATCCGGGTAGCGTTGGGCTCGAAGAAAACGTCCGTCTTGCATCGTCAAAGCAGAGACAAAAGCAAGACCAGGAAAAACATGAAGGGGAAAGAAAAGGAAGGAAGGGAAGAAATACACAGTCGCATCGTACCATGGCCCTGCGGCACCTTCGCAACATCTGTGGTATGTCCAGGGCTGACTTTGGGCTGACTACCAGGGCTGGCGGGAGAGTTTACGGAGCTAATGAATGTGACAACACCAAAGCCGGGGGTGCACAAAGAACGGTTGCACTGTCTTACTTGATAGAACGACGAAAGGGGAGCTAAATTCATATTTTGAGGTCGAGCGAGGTGGGTCTATGTGCGTCTACGGCGTAGACGAGCGTAGACGGATGTAGACTTATGTAGCCGACGGGTCGATGCGGTGCATCTACCCCATGTAGACTCACCTAGCCACACATCAGTTAAGGTCGCCGAAGAGCGGCGTAGATCATGACGTGGACGAAGGTAGCCGAATGTAGCCGAAGATCGCCGCATGTAGACACATCAGATAAGCTCGACGCACGTGTGTCTACAGGGGGTGGGAACGCAGTGACAGCCAAAATACATGATAATTCACTGGATGGTGGGTTCCATTGTGAGGCATGGGGTTCAAAATGCCATTTTGAGGCACGTGGTTCAAAATGGCTCTGCGCAGTGCGGAACACAATGGGGCGGTCAAACCTCAAAGCAATTCTCGTTCGATTCTGGACTCAGAATCGGACCAGAATCGAAGTCCGAATCGAGCCAAAATCGACGGAGAATCGGTCACTCTCCCGAGCCCGACATGCCTGCCCATTACTAGATTCAATGTTGTTCAAAACTCCCTGCTCAGGTTCATGATCTCAATTCAATCCAACACTATTGAGCTAGCTTACTAAAGGCTTCCACCTCTCCGAGCCTCTGGAGGCCGAATCCAAAGGGGTAACTTACAAACTCGTCAGTCAGTCCATATGATCTTGTTCGTCAGTGCCGTAGTTGATATTCGTCAGTGCCGTCGATCCTCGTTCTTCTGTCAAGATGTTGGCGGCAATCTGCTCAGTTGACAAGATGTCTGCGATGTCACTGGCCTTCGCGTACAGACCGCGTACCCGCGTACTTAACGATCACGTGGTATTCCCAATCCGCGCGTCGCGTCAAGAGCTCCTTGAATTTGCTCTGGTGGATCGATCTCTTCGTGACTTTTGTTCAATCGGTTGAATGTTTCCAGCTAAGCTGACTTTTGTTATTCCAGCATCACGTCCCCGCCGCTGCATCCGACTCCCGGCAAGCGACCCCCGGACGTGCTTTGACGCGTTTAAGGCAACCCGACGAGTCCAAGAACCAGCCTACATTCCTTCTTGCGTTATATTATGTTCTAGAAAACTAACCTTGCATAATCCAGCACATTCGACAAGGCAGCACCGACCAACCTCATTCCAATTCCTCAAGTTTCGTGAGGCTTTTTTTTTCTTGCCACTTTTATAGCGCACCGGCCTGGGCACCGGCTGTACACGCGCCGCTTGTGTCCCCAAATCGGAGGCGGGATATACTTCTCTATCCCGTGACCAACCGTTTTGACCAAATCGAATCAGATTGTCTTCTCTATGTTCCGAATCCGGACCCGCTTCGAATGTCCGTTTCAATTTTTTATGCATCGTCCAATCGTCTCGAGCAGAGCTGCGACTTGAGGGAAGTAAACGCGAGCGGTTTAGCCAAATCAACCGCTCCCCGGGGGAGAGCGGCCCAGTGTCTATGTGCCGTTTCTGGATGGCTAAAGGGTATGAAAAGAAGAAAAAAAAATAGAGAGGCGAGGCCGAAGGGCGAGAGATGAGGAAAGAAGATGGGCACATTCAGGATGCGCGCTGACGGCCCAAGAGGATCTGCAAAAACACGGGATTTTTGCGAATGTAGATCTGGAAGGTTTCCGAGGACCACCGACCCGCCGCTTGGATCAGGTGGTACGGTACGCCATCCTCTGCCAAGGCTGTAGCTCCTCCCGCCCGGAGAGATTGGCCGGCAAAGGAGCGATCCAGGACGACGGCTCGTAAGCGACGCATGAACCAGGACCGAGACGGAACCGAACCCGTGTCTCTGACCCAGAGAAAGGGATTGAGAAGGAGCCGCGCGTCGCGGCTGTCGAGGTACCGCCGAAAAACGGGAATAGCGTTCAGGCGAGCGCGGTGTGGGATGACGACGCGGGCTGCCTTCAAAAGAGAGGTCAGTCTTGTGAGACTGTAGCAAGAACGCGAAGCCCTCAAAAAGCCACTCCACCGAGGAGCGTAGTGTCCACTTGGCTGGATTCCGGAGTGCTCGCGTATCAGGTGCGGTCAGTTCGCCGAGACGGAGCAGCCCGTAGAATGCTGTAAGGACAGAGTAGTTAAGCTTGGAATCCACAACTTGAACCTTGCGCCTGGCCACGCCAAAGAATCCCGGTTGCCCGTCAAAGTTTAGATGTATCCGTCAAGGCAATGTTGAGGTAGGAGAGATGCCCGCACATGTAAGGTCCCAGCCTAAGGACTCAAATAGACCATGGCTTGATCTGAAAGTATCCACTGTTAGGACCACATTGCGGAAATCAAGGTGCCTGAAGCCTGAATTCTGTGTCCTTATGTCTCGTTCAAGGGTATAGAAATTCTCAGCTCGACCACAGCTAAGTCTGTTGACTGCACACAGCCGATTCCCGATTAGGTCCAGTTCAACTTGGTGGTAACTTCAAGGATACCCGATTGAACTTAAGCTTCATTCGGTACATCCCGAGTGCCAGCGTTACAGAGAGTCATATTGGCCCATGGGCTTTCAATAGGATATCAGCAAGTCACCATTGTTTGGTTTGAATCATATTCTTTTGTATTTGAGTTGACTTGTGGGTAATCAAATTGCGAGTGCAGGATCGGTCAGTGTGAACGGGCCGTAAAGAATTGGCCCAGGTTTATCTATTTTCGTTGATTCTGCCCAGCATACACGCCGTGTTGGATAGATAGCCATAGATTAAGCAAGAAACCGTAGTATTGGCAACAACTGACTAAACCTTGGATTGGGTTTTTTTGTGCCCAAAGGATGTATTTGGGTCAGAAAACGTTACCCCAACTCGATTTAGCACCTACTGAACCTTGGTTCAAAAGTTATGTACGGCGCGGCAATGCCGCGTCAATGACACAGCCACCGCCGCGTCAATGCGCGGCAGTGCGCGGCAGTGCCGCGTCATTTTTACCATACCCCGATTCTCGATATTAGCCTGTTTGCGCTGCAGCCATTGGAGCCATCCAATGGCTCCCAGAATGACGTGTTTGACATGAGCTCCACAGATTTTCCCACGGTTAGCAGCAGAAAATTGACGCTAACACCCCCCTCTGCAACGACCATGGGAGAGTTGGACCCATATCGCTGGCTGGGCCGAAATCGGTAGCCATTGGATGGCTCCAATGGCTACAGCGCAAACTCTCTAATCCCGAGTTGCACGTGCAAAAATGGGCACTTGAGGCCATTGTGGCGCGACACAGTAAGTTCTCGGGCTGGTGGGCCCCATGCGTCGGCTGGAATTGAACTAGACGATGTTCGCCCAACAATCACAAAAGCTGAGACCATGCTAGACTCGTAGCCAGTCGGCCAAGATATGGCAATACTTAGTGCAAGCACTGAGCGCGGAGTTTGAATCATTTTTCTTCTTAGCTACATGCTCTCAATTCATCTCGGTTGCACAAAATCAAAAGAGAGAATTTAATCTAACTAGATCCCTCTGTCATTCTGCCAGTTCAAAAAATTTAAATATGTCGCAGAGGGTGCGCTGTGGACACTGAGATTATAAGGGAAATGATGACTCAAAGAGGCGGAAAAAGAAATGCTCAAGCTGGATCTTTGGAATGAGGAATTTCCATCTGCTCAGGAATTTATTGAGTGCAGTTGCGGTGGTGGCATAAATTCAGGTCGAGCAAACCTCTGACGTACCACCTAATTGTAGAATTTTATCTTTCCGATGAACATAACCTACAAACACTTACTAAAACTGAGGTGCGGGGTGGGAATTTCTAATTTGGCGAACAAAAATACCGAAAAATATGGCACCCAGAGGTGAAGTGAAGGTAAAATGACGCTTCTCCGTTGTTTGGCCACTTCAGCTAATTTATTTTGCTCTCCAGTCTTCAATTATTTTCCGCCCCACGCACGTTCATAATTCCTTGCACCGTGCGTGGGGCGAGAAACAATTGAACTCAGCTCAATTCAACCAAGTGCACCATAGATTTGAATAAATAAATTGAACGAAAGGGGATGGGAGGCCGCGAAGGACCAGTCCCTTGTATTTCTCCAGAAATTGCTCGGCCTGTAGATCCTTTTCGCGATGGGGAATGGCTTAAACAACAAGGCGCATCGGACGCAGCTTTTTGATGAGCTCTCTGGATTTGCTCTTCTTGTCTGCAGAGACACCTGTGGTTGTGAAGAAAGCAAAAAAAATTCTCTTTATCTCCGTTGAACTCGGTTTCAAGTTCACCTCCCAGTCGTTCGCGCCGTGTGATAGTTCCTTTGATCTTGGCCCACATTGAATTCGTGGCCCAACCTCTTTGGGGTCCATACAGCTCTCGGATGCTTGCCACAGCACCGCTCTCGAACTGAGAGATAACCTCGCGGAGACCATCTGGACGGTTAAGTGGTACGAGGGAGAATTGTTGTAGCATCTGTTTAGAAGAGACTACTTCAACGCTGATGCTTCCGCTTGCCAGGATGATTGAGTCCAAAGAAGCCGATGGTGCAATTGGCGATATGATGGCGAAGGGACAGAGGACGAGGATGAGGCAACATTATGGTGTGAGGACAAAATATTTCCAAGTGGATGAGGCACCGAGGAGGAACGGTTTTGTTGCGATAACGCATTAACAGCAACTGGAAGTTCATCCTGGCAAAACAATTAGCAAAGAGACAGTTGAAAAAAGTAGTATAATATATTTGATCGATGCCTGAAGGTTGAATAAGGGTGCAATTGAACCTACATCTCCTTCTTTGGCTGATTGAATCAATGCTTGTAGTCTCAACATCCATACTCGTACCACTGCCATCAGGTCCCGACGAACTGTCAGATCCGAGTCTTTGGAATGAACCAGCCAGGGTCTCGTCAATCATGGATTTGATACTCGGCAGTAAGGTCTCTGCAAAATATAAGCATTTACATTATTTTACAGTGTCCAACATACGGTGAGGAGTCCGCGCAGGTATTACCCTCTTTATAAAATTACGTGTGTCTGAATCTATCCTTAAGGGCAACCAGTACTCAAATTCGATCCCCCCCAGCAACCAGAACGCTGCATTCAACGTGTGGTTAGCTTCAAACGACGAAAACATGTAGAAAAAATAATCTATTACAAGTCATTGGTGTCTAGAACTGTATGACATCTAGCACTGTGTTGGTTTAAGCTATCAGCCGTAAGACCTGGCCCAAAACCACGTGAAATAGCGCTTCCTGGGGGCATCAAGCGGTAACTAAGTGCGACTAAGTGAACTAAGTACTTATTTCCGATCATTTCACTGTAAACTGATCTTGATTTACAGTAAATTTGATCTCACGTGATCTACCCCCCCCCCCCGCCAACACAAACGCATCGAAATCGCGCGTTGTATTGAGTTGGGTTGCAGTTTTGTGGTACCAGAGACTCTATGGCGTACTTCGGTGTTTACTACAGTCTGGAAATATTCGATTCCATTCAGAACAGACCACTAAGAGGGCATAAGTCTTCAGCAGACGACACAACATATGAGTTGAGATAGCTGCACAGGATGGAATTGTGGGTGCAGGGAAACATGTTACCTTATGTGAGTTCTCTTTTCCAAAAAACAGCTCATTTGAACATACTTGGACCATGCTAGACATCATTGATCACGGAAACAGCCCGATATCACACATCATTCAATATAAGGCATTTTTCAAGTTTCTTTCCATCACTAATTGCACATGAATTAGCCTGCCAGTTCTAGCTCAGTTTCAAGGAAACCCTTGAAAAACTGACTGAGTTGCGGTCAATTCTTCGGAATTATCCCAAAACAGAAAGATTTTGGCTGCGCCTTCGGTACTGCAAAAGGCTACAGCCATTGTCAATGAGACAGAAAAATCGGGCCACGAGGTGCCCTCCGTGTTTTCCGTCCGAACCCGTCTGAATCGAATGAGCCTACTTTTCAAGGAAAACGGTTGAGAATTGGGCTCACAATCAGGAATCTCGCGAAAACTTACAAAAAAAAAAAAAAAAAAAAACCGGGCCCCGCCCTATGTTCCGCAAAGAGCTGTAAAGGTTAGAAAGAAGAAGAACGAGTTCCACCAGGCTCGAACCGAGAGACATGTATGTGGTTGTTTAGCACACCGTGCTGCAGGTGCAGATCAAGCCCGGCGGTTAAACATCAAAGCGGCACAGACAGGCATCAGCGGAGTTTAAAAAGCTTCACACACGGACAGGTTTAATTTTATGAAGAGCGACAATTTATTAGTTCAAATTTCGGTCTTTTTAGCTGTTGGAGTGTAGAACACGTCACATACCCCCCAATAGTGCTCAGAAAGACATAGATTTTTTTTTAGGATGTACTGTACTTCTAGGTATTCTAGAGGGCCTTACTATTAAATACCAGAATAGTGAATGTGAATCATATTTCAATTCTATGGTCCATAGTATTCAGCACGAAAAATCGATCCCGCAAATATGCACAATACATTTGAAGTAGGAGTGAAGTTCACTACCCCAGTATTTAAAGCCCTCCCAACTTGGTAGGCTGGTATTTTATGCAATATAAAAAGCAAAAAATCCGATGTTTTCCAGGTCGTTTCCTGCATTCCGGGGTCAAAAAGGCGTCCTGTATGGTGCTCATGTCTTCAACCACATATCATGAGGGAGACATGATCCACGGTCTTTCCGGCCAGATATTGTGAGGGCGGCTATTTTACGAGCTGTAGCCAAAATTTGGCCAATACCTACCAAGGCTTTCAGAAAAACCTCGATTCCGGTTACTTTGCAGCAGAACGACTGGGAGTAGATGGAGAATGTGATGAGAATAATGAAGAGGACCTCAGTTCCTTGCGTGTACAGCAGAAATTCCGGTTACTTTCGGCGATGACGAGTCCATGAAGATCCGGCTGGCAACAGCCGCCTCCGTACATCTACTCCACTCCGCGTCAATTAAAAAAAGTTGAGCGTGACGTGTGATCAGCGTGAGGGTCATTAAAGCACACCTCGAGTTCACATCCAGTGGCTGTTGAGGTCGGCCTTAGCCCGCGGAATTGTGTCACTGCCCACTTTAAAATCCTTCAAAATCTCTTTTACCAGCCCGGCGCATTTTGAAGAAGATTCGTACGCATGCTACGGCCCTCGCGCGCCTCCAACATAAACACAAGCGGTTGTCTGCTTTCGCAGCTGGGAGGAAAGACAAGGAGAATCTATGTAGGTAGAAGTGCTGCTACATACTGCTACATACTCTAGTATTACAATAAATTTTTTATAGAGCTATTGTGAAAGCCGGAAACTCTCAAAGTTGCACCGCACAGCCACCAAAGCAGACCGACCACGTCGTGAATTAAATTCACAAAAGATGGGGGCTTCCACTTCTTCACATTTGGATTGTGTTTTCAGGTAGAACACCGGCCAGACTCTAACAGAGATTGATGCGCTAGACCTCCAGGTCATTGAACAACGAGTCTACTGTACTGAAGACAAACATGTAGGAATATACGGTGGTTATCCATAAACCTACAAGATGCCAACGGAGCACACATCCATTCCAGGGGGTCGAACACTACAAGACGCTGAGCAACTGTGGATGGTATCCAGTTTTCGCACTATCCACATGTCAAAAGCCTTGGTCAGATTGGTGTCAGTTACCACAGCTCTGTGTGAGGCAGATCTATATCTCGTTCCCGATCGACAAGTTTGATTTAAGACCCACTAGCGCACGGGCCACTGGCGGGGATCTTTCGGAGCTTCAAATCGCTGCCTACGTAGTGACTCAGTGTTCGCACACCTGACTTGCCGGAGCCCACCATGAATTAGAAATCCCTGGATGGATACTTCTCCTCAATAATTATCGGCGACGCTGTGCCATTCTCGGTAATATGCGAGGCCTTCTTTCAGTTTGGGTCTACACGTGCACTCAGAGTCGAGTTCGTAATTCTTGCAATTATTGCCCAATGCTTAACCAAACGTCGACAAGGAATATTATTTCAATTGGGCACCCGAATTTTGCGACGATGATGTCGACGTCGATCAGTGGCGGATAGCCCTGATCATTCCGGTCATTTTCAGCTATTCAGATTCCGCTCGGAGGCAGTATTGACCTCTCCAGTGGCCAACCAGTGCTTTACATTTTGAAACGCAGGACCTTATTCACCGCAATTCTTTTTCACGTTCAAACGCGCGCCCTTATTTCCCTCACCGGAACCCTTTACATTTTGAAACGCGTGACCCGGGATCATGGTCAATTGCAATGGCTTGCATTTTGAAACGCATGACCTGAGATCAGAGACGTCCGCAAGACCATTTCAATTCCGGCGCAGTGTCGGAGTCCTTTTCTGAAGGCGAGAATCGATAGCCCTGGCCTCTGCGAAAATTTCCCCCTACTCAGATGCCCCCCTCAATTTTCATAGCTTCATTTTCGGTCACTGGGATCCAGTGGAGGAGAAGAAGAGAGCGAAGCAGTGGGTGGAGGAGCAATCATGCCCGGAGTGGCGAGGCGGTTGGTTGCTGGCTGATGGCACGAAATTTCCGTTGTTTGAGCGACCAGGTTCGACAAAAGCAAGGATTGCTCGTTGAATTGTCAGGTATGCTGTCCACATTCCCCGAAAAGCGCAGCCAAAATTATAGTTGGCAGGTTATTGTTCTTCCCCGTTTAATTCATCCCGGATTGAATCCTGTTATCCTGTCTCAACAGGGGAACATTAATCCTAGCTCCTAGGACTTCATGTATTGGGATGTTAAAATGGGCCTGTCATGCGTCCTATCGGTGTTTGGGCTGTCCATGCAGCTATTAGGAATGCTCCCTACAGCCAACCCTTCCGCAATTTCTTTTTCTCAGTCAATTTTCATCGTATCAACTTTTATCATGGGCGTAGAGACTGGATCCGAGTCTAGTTGTGGATTATAACAGAGTTATGGGATTTGATTGGTTTAACAGAGTATGGGCATACTTAGGTCTTTACCCGCTTTACCGCTCATCTAACACGCCAACAAGTACCAACAAGTAAAATTCCGCGCCTCCAGATGTTTCTCAAAAGTCCGAAGGCATCCATAGACCGTTCCTATTTCCCATTCCTTCCGTCGTCGGCCGGGGCTATTAAGGAAGACGCGGAGCAGTTTGGCCCGGAGGGTTCACTCAATCCTTCAACAGAGTTGAACGATACGAAGCCTTTCAAGCTCCGACAGTAGTCACTGGCTTCATGCAGCTTAAATTGCGGCCTCTGCATCTGAAACGAATTTGTGCATCAGGTTGTAGTTTTGAAATAATCTCAGTGAGTAAACGTACCATTTGCGTTGAGGGTCCCCGAATCGAAACCTGGAGGGGTGATTCGGACTTAATTCAGGTCATGGGTTCCTTCAGGCGCTTTTATACGTTTTCTCCGCTCCCGGTCTCGCAGTTTCGGAGGCCGGGGTTCAATATTCCGGGTCATGGATGAAGCGAAGCGACTAGTGATGCCCAGGGCCCGGCTTGGCCTGGCCATGGAACGCCGCAGATGGAGGGAGCGAGGCAAGAAAATTGTCCCCCTGAATGGCGTCTCTGCCGATTCTGTTACCTTTACGTTGAAGACCCTGAGCATGCGATGTTTACCTGCGCACACCCCGACCTGGCACCGATTCGCGAAACGTTTCTGACCAAGATTTAGGATGAATTACCTGAACTCAAGGATACACTGGACCCAAGAAACTCGCTCAAATTCTCCCGTGACCTTCCGCCAAGGAGGGAGATCACACCTCTACTCGCAAAACTTGCCTATGATGTACTCAAAATTTTTTGACGCTACACCCATGCTCTGTGTGGATGAACCCATGCCGCGCCCCTAAAATCGTCGTGGCTCCCTTCCTTCCTTGCACTATGCAAAGGGACGAGTCGACTGGGAATTGTCTGTGCCGCAGTCTCCTTTTTTTGGCCTTTTCTCTAGTGTGGACCTTTCTGGGCGGTCGACTGCACTGTTCCCTCAGCTGCGGACCTTCCTAGAAAGTTGAACATGCAGTAACCCTATTAGAATTGTTTAAACAGTAAGCGTCTCAACGTAAATCAGTGTTTAATTTTTGTTCAGTTGAACAGGCGAGTTTGAACTTTCGTCCTGCGCCGAAAAAAAGCACTATACCAGGCCCCGACCACGGGAGTTCGTTGAACTAATTGAACTAACAATAAAGTTATCAAGGAAGTAACCGATAGGCCATACAGGTACATCTACAGGTCGCAAGCTTAAGTTTTTCAATAAAATTTCACCGTCTTCGCCATTGAGCAATCGGGCCTCTTCAACAGCCTGTTTAGAGTGCATTGCATTCCTCGCTTCCGGGATTTTGGTTAAATCGGACTGCTCGTCCGATTTGACAAAGAGGATAGGACATGGCTATAATCCCCGAAGACCGCGAATCAACGCCATAACGGAACTACCCTCAGCATAAATCACGAGATGAGGATAGCGTGGAACTTACGCCTCTTCATCATCTGCTGCTAGGATGAGTATCATAGTGAAGAACCACCGACGCCTCCCACCCCGTTTTTGAGTGCACCACAATGGATTCTAAAAGCCTGTAGAAGGCCGCATACCATACCGCATTTTTAAAATTCGTATATGGGGTTTTACCACTTTGCGCGATGTCATATTTACAGCCGATGTCAGTACCGAGGGCGCGGATCGAAAATTTTCTGTTTTGGGATGTTTCCAAAGAATTCCCTATATCTCTGTCAGTTCTTCACCGATTCACATAAAAACTAAATATATCTACTCAGCTAATTCATGCACAATTAGTGATAGAGAGGAACTTGCGAAAATATTACGTATTAGGTAATTTCTGTTTTGGGGCTGTTTTTGCACTGAATACCGTCTAGCATGGTGAGAACATTTCCCAGTGACCTAGAATTTTGGGAGGGACAACGTGTATATGTTATGGCATGATTCATGCCAAAGACCACATGCATGCAAATTTGAGAATATATGGCGCAAAATACACAGCGCGCAGAATGAATGACCACAATTTAGGATGTATGGATGACCGAATATTTCTTGGCAGCTGGAAAACCGCATTCTTTCATCAGCCGTCTACGTCTTCAGGTATTCAGGAGATTCACAGGCCTAAAACCACTGATCCCAACGCGTCCACCCACGACAAGCCTTGGGAACTGGTTGGTGCCTACGCTGAGGATTCTATGAAGCACCCTGTCGTCGAAGAGGCCCTACAAGGGTTGCTCGGTGATCAGTTTCATCAAGCATCCATCTGGGCAATGACACTGAATCAACTCACGGAGCGAGACAGCACAGAGGAGGTGGACGCCGTCATGACGAAGGTGAAAGCCGACTTTGAAGCAGGCCTTCAACCCCCACCTCCTTCTCGCCCTGCTCAGGCTCCCTGAGCCGAGCAACTCGCAATTGCTGAGACGGAGTTGATGGCAACAATCGCTGATTTACACCAGCGCAAACGTATCTCGGCCTCCGGAATGCTGACTCTCGAGGATTTGGTTGATCCGGAGGATGAGCGCGAAGTTGGGAATGCTCAATTCAAGGTCCAAACGGATGCGGAAATTGTTGCCGCAGTTCGTTACGAAGAAGCGGTTGCCCCAGGCGATGTGATGGAAGTTGACAGTGAAAAAGAAGAGGAGGACGAGCCAGAGGGTGAGCCAGATCTTACAACAGCTGAGATGCTTTCTCTTTGCCAGAAGCTGGAGAAAGCCTCCCTCACGAAAGGACAGCCCGATCAGAGTATGGCTCTTGCTGATCATCTCCGTCGCTTCCGTGCAAATGTCCAACGGGAGGAGTTTTTGGCTGCGAAACAAGTTACATTGGATGACATGTGGGGAAGGAAGGCTAACAATTACAGAGTTGAAACCCAGATCCGAAAAACATAAAGTTCTGGCGCATTTGTTAATGGCAACAGAAACAATCGTAATTCAAAATTGGTGAATGCGCTGCTATTACCTCTTAGTGTATGTCCAAATATTTCCAGATTTTTAGGGTCTGTGGTTGTGGAGCATGAGCTCACAATTTTTGTGACCCATTTTGGTGGAGGACCCCGATCCGAAAAATCAAGTCGCATACACGTGCTGATTGCACTTCGTGGCAAGCTGTGACTGCGAGATGATATAGGGACTACTTAAGCCTACACATGCACGATTTTAGGTCTGGACAATCTCGCAGACACCCATAACAAAGATTCTCTCCCTCGCGAGTTGCGACACAGCCACAAATTTACGATTTTTGCATGTATTCAATTTTTTGTGCTCGCAGACAAATTGAATGGGACCTTTTGATCATATAGGATTGTTAATACTTCACATACAAGTAATACAAAGAATAATTGACTCAAATCCGTCAAAACCTGGTCCATAAACCGATATTTTTCGCATCCAGGTCTTTTTCGGATCCGGGTTTCAACTCTGTAGATTCTATGTTATCTACTTAGCATGAAACCTCCGAATGCGGACAATTATTTTGCTGGTTGCCACAAAGTCACAGGGCATCACACTGCGTGACAAATCCGAGAACGCATAAACCTCATAATGCATAAGGTTTGGGTGTCCACCGACGTTATGCATTATGACCCAGTCAACTGGACATCTCTACCCATTTGAGGAAGCAAAAGCCCTTCAAGTTCTAGAAAAGTGAACGAAACTTCTTGGCGCTAACCATTTACACACATTAGTGGCTATGCATAATCTCGCACTCACATATGGCAGCTTAGAGCAATTCGAAGAAGCTGAAAAGCTGCAAGCTGTTGTTCTGGACAATTGGAGAAAGTTTCTCGGCGACGACCATTTACTCACACTAGTGATTCTGGGTGATAGTTCACCGTGAGCGAGAAGGTGGACACCTAACAACCTATATACCTGGGATAATACAGGATTGGTTGTTCCAACTACGCCAACAAAATGCTAGGTCCATCGCAAATGGGGGTAGCTCGCTATAGAGGTGGTCGAATTGAGCCGCTCCAGATCAGGCTGCGGTCGTCTTCGAGGTACCAGGAGCCGAGAGAGAAGCATTTTTGAGGAAGGTGTGAACCTATGGTGACTTCTCGAAGTCAGGGATGAAGATGAGCCCCGAAACTTGTGGATTGGTGAAGATTTGGTGGAAAAACAAGCAGGACAGTCGCACGGACGCTGTTCGGTCGGCTGTGAGGATTTTTTCTCTTTGTAGAAATACTCATATTGGTCCTAGAAGTGCTGCAGACCACGAGTTCAAGGTTAACTTCGCCCGCCTGACCACTGGTTTGCATTTTGACTCCAAAAGGCGAGCTCAACCCCCAACACCACTGGTTGGCTGTGAGGATTTTTTCCCTCAGTGGAAATACTCATATTGGTCCTAGAAGTTTTGTAGACCATGAGTCCAAGGTTACTTTCGCTTGCCTGATCACCGGTTTGCATTTTGACTCAAAAAGGTGAGCTCAACCCCCGACACTACTGGTCAGCTGTGAGGATTTTTTCTCTCTGTAGAAATACTCATATTGGCCTAGAAGTGTTGCAGACCACGAGTCCAAGGTTACTTTCGCCCGCCTGATCACCGGTTTGCATTTTGACTCAAAAAGGCGAGCTCAACCCCTGACACCACTGGTCAGCTGTGAGGATTTTTTCTCTCTCTGTAGAAATACTCATATTGGTGATTCCGGCTCAATAGTGTTCTTCTCGAGGTATTCAAGTTTCCCCCTCCCAAAAACTGGGTGCCCGGTACATGTTCTGAGCTTGCAAAATGGCATTCTGCCTGAAAACGGTTCAAAAACACAACTTACCCAATACCTCATATTTTCGCGAATCCCTCTCTGTCACTAATTGCGCATGAATTAGCCGAGCATATCTATTGGGGGTAGTTTTCATGTGAATCGGTGAGGGCCATTTTTTGGGTCGCGCTTCTTCCAGGAAATGGCTTGCCCAGGTCCCCACGAAGGTTTCTGACCATTCAGATAGCCCGCAGCCCAAAACTGCTTTCCATAGCTAATAAGCGAGGCGTAAACATTCTGAAACGCGTGACTCGGCATTGGGAACACGTCCACCAGGACCATTGAAAACAAAGTACAATAAAGCGCAGACTCGCTCTTTTCAATTGCAGCATTGGTCCAGCTGCGTCGCGCTTTTTTGGAAATGGCCGGCCCAGGTCCCCACGAAGGTATCTGACTATTCAGATAGCCGTCGTCCCCACAATCGCTTTCCCTAGCTAATAGACAACGCGGACCATTTTAAAACGCGTGAGGGGCTCGCTAAAGTAGTTGCTACGAAAGCACAGTTGTCAGTTGGAGCATGTACGGCTGCTGCGAACGCCTTGCACCAGCGGGTCCGGGAAATGCCGCGAACTGTCCGGGTCTAATGGTCAAGGGGGGTTCAACTTTCGAAAAAAGGACGTAGGGTCAAAAAGTTTTTTCGACCCCCCTCCCCCGGCTACACACAGCTGTGTGATCGGCTAGCCGCATCTTGACTCGGCTACACAGACCTCGGCAACTGAGTCTAGCCGACGGCGGAACGTAGTGATTACGTAAATTATCATTGACATGTATTTTCATGTAGGTTTGGACTCTGCTCAATGTGTGGGAACAGGTCTCTGCAGCGCCTGTTTCGACACATTGAGCAGAGCCTAAGCACATGCATAAAAGTAACAGCGATTAACTCGTCGACATACTACGTTGTATAATGCATGAACTTGTACCGAGCTCTGGATGTGATCTATCTTGCTGTGTTCGAGCCCCCATTTCTTGCTCATGGTCGGCTGACAGATTTGCTCAGAATCCTGCTGGCTATCGCGGAAAAATTCCCGGGAAGACTTTCGTGAGTTCATCTTCGATGTCCTTGGCACGGTTGATAATGAACGTGCAAAGCATCTTCCGAGTTGGAATATCACCAGGTTCCTCGTGCCGGTGGTCGAGCGTTAGAGACCGGTGATGATGAAATCGTAGATCTCGCATTGACAAACACATTTTTGAAATTGCACTCGGAGACATTATTGCCGTTTCTACAGGGCTTTCAATGGACAACATTTTGAAACGCATGGCTTTGACGGCATGGTGAGCCCCGCGCCCGAAGCTCCTGCCATTTTGAAACGCGTGACTTTGACACCGGGGGGGGGGGGCGGGGCCGGAGCTGAAAATTCCACCTCTAAAAATTTTATTGCCCTTTGGAAATGGATAGCCCTGGTCATTCTAAACAATTCCATCAGTTAAAATCCCGCTGGGAGGCATTATTGCCTTTTCTATAGGGCTTTCAATGGTTGACATTTTGAAACGCGTGACCTTGACGGAAGGGTGAGCCGGGGCCTGAAGCTCCGGCATTTTGAAACGCATGACTTTGACAGCGGGATGAGCCGGGGACGAAGCTGAATTCGTTGCCCTTTGGATTGATTTCAATTCCAGCGAGGTTCCAGAGCCCCGGTTTTACTTGGAAATGGATGGCCCTGGTCATTCTGATCAATTCCACCACTTGAAATTCCGCTCGGAGGCAGTATTGCCTTTTCTACAGGGCCTTCAATGGTCGACATTATGAAATGCGTGACCTTGACGGCGGGGTGAGCCGGGGCCAAAGCCGAATTCGTTGCCCTAAGGATTGATTTCTATGTCAGCACTTGAGACGCATAACTTTGACAGTGGGGTGAACTGGGCCCGAAGCTGAATTCGTTGTCCTTCGGATTGATTTCAATTCCAGTGCGCAGAGCATGTGGTTCACTGCTCTCCTCTCTTCGGACGAGGAAGACAAAGACTTCGTGGGCTCGACTGCGGAGTGGGGGACCACTCTGATGATTGTCCGTCGTTGATGTCGCTAGACAACGAGGAGGTACTTATGTCGGAAAAATCGAAATTGCCTTATTTCACTTTGCTCGACCTTTCCTTATAGGGTCTTATAAGGCCCTATAAGGCCTTATGGCCACCTTATTATAACCACCTTATAAACGGCGGTTCAACCTGATAATGACCTTATCACTTGAAATGTTGGAGTGTCAACTGATACACCCACGCACTGCCAAGGCGCGGCACTGCAATGACTGTTCTTATTGCTGAATTCCTGATTCGGACTCATACTTACTCTTGCGCGCTGGTCTGGTGATACTTATGACTCTTCGTTATACACTCTTATGACTCTTAGCATAAGTCCTTATTTCGCCGCTTTCGCGGCGGCAGCACTCTTGAAGAGTGAAGCCAACCAGCCAGAGTTGAACTGCGTGCCTGGTACAATTTGCCATATTTTTCGACATCTTCATACACCTCAGTGAGGAAACTTAGTACATCGAATGTCTTCTGTTCCAAATCCTCACTCTGTTGGAATAGGATGTCGAGCATTTTATAAAATTCATATGGAAACCATCTAGGCCAGGTGCCTGGCCATTATTTGAGAGCATTAGCGCTCTCCAATGTGGTAGCCAGGCTCTTTTTCATCCCGTTAAATTCGTTCTCGGAAAGGTTTACATTGCACTTCTCGAGTACAATTTCAGCTGCCATCGATCGGCCATATTCATCTAGATGGTCCCTCTCTTGGTTTGAATCATGATAGTCCCGGGCCATCTCAGCCATTATTTTTGGACGAGTTTCATACCTAGGTGAGCTGGAATGTTGGTTATCTTGAACCTTGAACTCGTAAATAGATTCTTTCGTGTGGTCGCCTTTTGCAGATTTTGTCCAAGAGGAAGTTCGCAAAGTTTCCCCCTCAACATCATAGCGAGTAGGTGATACAGACTGCCTTCTCTCAGCTTCCTCTCTCAATTTGGTTTTAATCTTCTCCTCCAGATGGAAAATGGCCAAGGATCTATCTTCGAGTTGTCATGTAGTAAGAATTTCAACTGAGCTTTCCATGTTCGTATTTGTGGGGTCACATCATTGATAAAACGTCAACAGTGTTTGCCATATGTTTTTACATCCACTTTGAATTTGGCCCACAGTGTCTGAATATTATTTTGTGGGTCTCGGTCGCTTTTTTTCACGTCTTCCAGGTCTTTTAGCAACTGGGATGCCCGAACTGCACTTTTCCCATACTTTCACGTCTGCCATGCAGCAGAGGCAATGCCGAGGATCTTCCCTCTCCCCACGGCACCTTTTATTCGCCTCAGGTAAGCTTATATTACAATAGTTAATTGACACCTCTCAGATTTCAAATTTGCCGTGCGGCTTTGCACAGTGCACAAAAAGCCGCATGCGGCTCGTGCGGCTTTTGCACAACCTATCTATATCATTGGCATGTTCGATATTTGTGATTGGCATCCCGTTGAGTTCAATATCTTCCGGATGACATGCCAGAATGAAATCTGACATGCATAGATTCTACAAATATGGTGAGCCAGGATCGCCGGTGAGAATACCAAACAGGGATCTGAAAGCAGGTGCAAAGTGTCCGTCGAGTCGCACCATGTAACGAATACGGCCGTACAGAATTTTCAACCATTCGATCATGGGTCCTGATGCCCATTGTAGCTAGCTTGGCCCAGAGCATTGATCTTTCCGTGCCAAGAAACGCATTCTTCAGGTCGAGATACGCAACATAAAGTGGCTTGTTGAGGGACTCTGTCTTGTCTACGATACAAAACATTGTCGTTCGTGCGAAGGTTGTCTTGGAAACCATTTTGGGTTGTAGGAATAGCACCAATATCCTGGTCAAAGACGACTGCATTTTGTCGCTCGGCGCGTCGTATGCATGCTTGCAGGTTCCAAAAAAAAACAAAAAGCACCACTCCGCGACCTTATGGCTGGCCTTGGTCTCAATCCCGACGACATGGGAAACATCAAAACAATACGGAGGACAGCGTAATGGGAGTCGAGTATGGCGGTAATTATACCCAGCTCGAAGAAGGTGGCGAAGAAAGAAGACGGTAAGGACCGTTCCACTTACAAAGTATAGACGGGCGCATTGGAGCTTCCGCGGTTATCTATCGGCACGGCGTTGAAGTGGGCTCACTATGGCTGTACATGGGCAGAGCCGACGAACACACGGTGTTCGAAGACGAAGGTGCTGGTGGCGTCGTGGCGCTCGCGTTCCTCGAAGGCCTCGACGATCTCAGCGGGTCGGTTACCGTTGTGGGTAGACAGCCAACCGGCCGTCCGCGCGACGCGCGCGTTGGCGCCCGCTCCATCACATTGGCTGAGCAAGGGCAATGGGTCAATAAATGGCCCAGCCGAAGTGAAGGCACCGAAATTGGCAGTAGCGCGGAGGTCAGGTTTTACTCAGCAGTAGATACTGATTTCGCCTCAGCCGCGTAAAAAACCTAAGGCTTTTTTCAATTCTGGGTGAATTGCCTTGGTTCCACAGTGACAGTCGTAGGTACAGTGGTGCTCATTAAATGCACCGCAACATTGATCACATTGGGGCGACCTGGTGACCCCAGACAACTTGTAGACACGAAATATGGCCAAATATAAGAACCAACTGAGATGCCGGGAATTCTGTGAAAACATCTCAAAACAGCAAAATTCGTTCGCACCTTCGATTCCGACATTAGTTGTAATTCAAACCTAATTCACTCTAGGGCAATGACCTCACTTTGATGGCTTGCGAAGCTCTACAAATGCACTGGCGACGCCAAAGCGAACTGGCCTAGGTACCTTCAAGCCCTATTGTTCGCGGTCCGTGTCACTGTCAGCCGGGAAACTGGGTTTTCGCCATATTATTTTCTCTACGGTGTGCACCCGGTATTCTCGTTCAATATGTCTGAAATCACTTGGCAAACTTTAGATTGGCACACTGTTCGATCTCACGAAGACTTACTTGCGATCCGCACCTTACAGATAAGCTGTCGCGATCCCAAGCTCAAGGAGGCCAGCGACAAGTTGTGCAAGACGCGGGAGCGCGCGATCGAGGATCTTCACAGACGCAAACAAAGTGCGCCACAGAGGCAGTGCGCGCACATAACTCGTAACTCCGACATTTCTCTATATGACTTTTGACACTTTTTTTCAAGATTTTGCGACCCCGACCCCGGCTCGTCATTTTTTGAGGAGCCGGAATGCCGGAGGAACTCAAGAGCAGACGACGAATCTCTGATCTTTCTCTCCTTGCCCTCCTCCCCCGCCATTCGACGCAGTGGTCGAAAATCCCCTGTGAGCCCCATCGTCTGTTTATCTGTTCAACCAGCCAGTTCTTAAACTAGACAGATGAGTCCATGGAAAATGGTCGCAACGAAGGAACGCGCACCCCTCTCAGTCCAAGTCTTTTCAGCCCGATGGGATTCGAATTTGCGGCGAGAAAACTATCAATTTTGGGTGTGGTGCGTCTTGCTGCGTGGCCAATGCGAGGACTTATTGAAAGCTTCTGTCATGAGACATTATGTCACACTGCTGACTACATACAGCCGTGTCAGGTGCAATTTGCACAAACCTTGGAGAGGTATTTGCCGAGACCGTCGATGACTCCTTGGGGAAAGGAGCCACATGGTGCTTCGCTTGGATACAGCCGGTGGTCCGGAGGCAAAGGAGGTGTAGAAGTATTTTGCTTCTTGCTTGTTCAGAAGTAGAATGGCTACCGATTTTTCAGGGGAATCATGTTCGTGGGCATGAAGTGAGTACTCTGAGAGACGCACACGAAAATTAGCCGCCGGCGAACCGAGTTGTGCAATATTTCTATATTTGGGCGTATTTTGTTTTGTCTTGGTTCAGAAGTGGAATGGGTACAGATTTTTGTGTGGAATCATGTTCGTGGGCATGGTGCGAGTCCTCTGGGAGGCGAACACAAAAATTAACCACCGGCGAACCGAGTTGTGCAATATTTCTATATTTGGGAGTATTTTGCTTCCTGTTCGTTCAGAAGTGGAATGGGTACGGATTTTTTTGTGGAATCATGTTCGTGGGCATCAAACGAGTACTCTGGGAGACGAACACAAAAATTAACCACCGGCGAACCGAGTTGAGCAATATTTCTATATTTGGGAGTATTTTGCTTCCTGTTCGTTCAGAAGTGGAATGGGCACGGATTTTTTTGTTGAATCATGTTTTTGAGCATGAAACAAGTACTCTGGGAAACGAACACAAAAATTAACCACCGGCGACCGAGTTGAGCAATATTTCTATATTTGGGAGTATTTTGCTTCCTGTTCGTTCAGAAGTGGAATGGGCACGGATTTTTTTGTTGAATCATGTTTTTGAGCATGAAACAAGTACTCTGGGAAACGAACACAAAAATTAACCACCGGCGAACCGAGTTGAGCAATATTTCTATATTTGGGAGTATTTTGCTTCCTGTTCGTTCAGAAGTGGAATGGGCACGGATTTTTTTGTGGAATCATGTTCGTGAGCATGAAACAAGTACTCTGGGAAACGAACACAAAAATTAACCACCAGCTCCCATTGTTCTAGTGCCGCATCAACTTTTTCAACTGTGCGCGCCCACGTTCCGGCTTGATCAACTCCATTTCCTACCCATGCTCCAAGTGTGCGTATGGGCTCCTGTTCAGCTGCGATCTTGATGTGTTCGGGGATTTTCGTACCATCCATACCGTTGACGAAACGGTTTGCTCGTACTTTGTCCCGGTGAGTTATTGTCCCTATTGGTATCATTTCCGTTTTACCGATATTGAATTTTGCACCCGATGCGATGCACCACTCGTCAAGGATTTTCTCCAGAGTCCCGAAGTCATTGTTTGAGTCCAAGTACACCATTGTGTCGTCTGCAAAGAGGGCTGCTACCAACGGTTCATCACATCTGTGGATTTTAATTCCCATCAGGTCGGATTGTCTTAAGGATTCAGCCAGCGGTTCAATTGCCAGGTCAAAGAGGAGGCATGATAGCGGGTCCCATTGACGGACTCCTCGGGTCACTCTGAAGGGAAGTTCACTCTTTTCTCTATTTACCATCACGTATGTGAAAGCGTCACTATACAGTGATTTGACCGTATTAATGAATTATTCGGGGATGTTAAAGCTTCGGAGAGCCTTCCACAGGTAATCATGTTCGATCTTATCATAGGCTTTTTCTTGATCAAGGGCCACAATAAGGCCGTCGGATTCAGTCGCCTCCGCAAGTTCAATTACCCTTTTTGTGAGCCATATCTGATCATAGATGTGACGTCCAGGTACAAACCCTGCTTGGTTCGGATGAATAAGGTCGGGTGCCGCTTTAGCCAATTTTATTGTGAGGGCTTTAGTGAATATTTTATAGTCCGAGTTGAGCAGTGATATTGGGCGGTTCTGCTCGGTTATTCTCTTTGTAAAGGGGCCACATCCAACTCTCAGAGAACTCGGTGCCTGCGACCATCCCGTTCGTTTCAATATCATTGAACACCCAGAGTAGGACTTTTATCGAAGCCCTCTTTTTCCAGGCTCACTGCTGTTCTATATCTGTCGTCCAGGATTTTCCAGAATTCATACGTGAATCCATTCAAGCCTGGTGCTTTACCGTTTGCTGACAGTTTGAGTGCTTCCTGGACGTCCTCTCTCGTGAGTTTCTTGCTCAGATCTCTGACCTGATCGTTGTTCGTCTTACGTGCCGTACGACTGAGTACCACCTCTATAGTGTGGTCTCTGATATCGGGGGCCGTCTCACGTCTGTCTTTCTAAATCTTGTTATGATAGTTTCTCGCCATTGTTGCCATCTTCTTTGAGTTTGACTCATAGGAGTAATCCGCCGGATCGAGAGCCGATGTTAGTCTGTTGTTAAGCGCGGGGCCCCGATCAGGGTAAGTGCTTGTTACATAATCTGCACCGCCACGGTGGCGGCGCCTGTCGTCGCGTCCCCGTCGCGTCCTTTACTGTGGCTCTTTTCTTCCGCTTTCCACACCGTCTAGACGTGTTTTCTTCCTTGTTCTATCTATACTCTACCCCAGCCCATGAAACGACCCCTCCATGACTCCCAGAATCCGCTGGAAGGATGAACTCGGGCGCAAAACAATTAGTACTATCGTCAAGAAGGTAATTCCCGGATGGACAAACGGACTTCACCCTGTACAAGAGGATCTCGTAACGGCAATTCTCGACGGAGATGATATTCTTTGCTGTACGGCAACTGGCGACGGGAAACCAGCGGCATTCTCGGTCCCAATACTGGTTCTCAGGGAGTACAACGCGAACCCGGCTCTCTATCCCCCTGGACTACGTACACGCCTGAGCCCTGTGGGAGTTGTTGTTACTCCGACGAAAGGACTGGCCAACAACATTGTGCGTGGCCTTTTTTTTTTCTTGGCATGTAGATTGTAGCTAACTCGTTGTAGGTCGGAACTCGCAAAACTGCAAATTTCAGCTTTCGCCTACTGCCGCGAATCGATCGCCGATGCACGACAGAGCGGCGCCAACTTAGTGGATGAAATCAAGGCCTGTGGCAGGTGGGAGGTCATCTACGTAGACCCGGAGCATCTCCAAGATCGAGAATGGCGGACCATAGCAAATGGGCCGGTTTTCCGTGCTAGACTGCTCTATTCCGCCATAGATGAAGCTCACTTGATCAACATCTGGGGTGCCGAATTTCGCGAGTCGTTCACGCACGTTGGCCGCTTCTTCCGAGGCTGTTTCCCCAACTCAACATCTGTGGTCGCCCTGACTGCAACTCTTGCTCCAGGAGCGGCAACCTCATCTGTCTGCACCTCCCTCGGCCTCTTCGACGGCGCTTTCCATCTCATTTGTTGCAGTAACGAACGTCCCAATGTCCAGTTCATAATGCAGACGCTCACTCACGGCCTCACGGGCTACAAATTCCCTGACCTACTCCCATTCTTAAATACTGGGTGCAAAATATGCATCCATTGCGCGACTCTCGACCTCGTATTTCGAGTCTATGTCTATATTTGGCGTCTCCAACCCCCTACTGCCGACAAATTCCGCCATGTCCGCATGTATCACAGTCTTTGCCCTGCAGCTTACAACGACGAGACCATCTACCTCATCGACAACGATCCTCGATGCCAGATAGTGATCTGTACCGTGGCGTTTACGAATGGAATCAACGCGCGGAAGCTTCTTGACAGCATATCGCTGGGGTTCGCAAAAAACAGTGGATATAATGTGGCAGGAGAAGGGACGCGTTGGTCGGGAGCCAGAAACAGTTGCGCATGGAGTTGTTCTCGTTCAACTAAGCTCAATATCAGCTGCGATAAAACAGCTGGAAGGTTCGTCTCAATTTTTAGACCTCACATACGTACTTACTCTTATTAGGTACCCCCAATCGTTCTAAGGCGCCAGCCAAGCGCCGCAAGGCCGTAATGCTCAAGAAGCCTCGTGCCCCGATGGAGACAGTCAAGGCGCAGTTCCTTATCGAGAAACGGTGCTATTATGCATTTCTTAACACACACTACGCGAATCCACCCCTGGAACTCACCACCCTGGATTGCATCGCGACTAAGCGTCCCCTACCCTGAATATTGATGTAACTGTCATATTCTTGCGCTCCTTTCGTGCAACACAGGCATAATAATCCCGCGCGTCAAACGCCCCTGGGGCACATGGCTGGAGTTTGACCTTGGTGCCGGCTGTGCCGACCTTGAGTCTGTTCTGAAGACTCAGACCCGGTTCGTACACCCGATCGTACTCTGAACATTGTCAAGAAGGAGACAATGTTCTGTCTCAACCGCGGGTATTGGCGTCTTGAGTGTCGGCACGCATCTTCTCCATGCCGTCAGCTGTCATTGACCTGAGTGCGGCTCGAGCAGTGGTATCGGAGACCGTGTTGCCAAAGCGACAATATACACGCTTGACGTCGACGTGGGACTTGCAAACAAAATGCCAGATGCCGAGGAGCATGGCCATGTGTCCCGTTGCGTACTGGTTTCGGGTGATGATGAAAGAGGATATAGCTGCCACCTGAATCTGTGAGGTTGATGAGCGACAAAAATATGCAAGTCCGAAAGAACTGACCATAGGGTAGGGCCTTCGTTTGCGCACAATGAAAGCTCCTTTCTCCTTGGGCGCAGACATATATTGTGAGAAAAACATAGGCAGGCTCAGATTCAGACGGAACGTTTCCGCAAGTCGTTGGATACTGAAATTCTTGAATCATCCCACGTAACAACATGCACAGCCGCCTTCCCGCGACCATTCGTGCTGGCGCTTAGCTGAACTCGGGCATCAGGGTCCTCGGGATCATCGCGTGTAGCGCGACCAATCTGTTTTCGAGCTTCGGCTGCGACGAGCTTCGCGGCCCAAGTCGAAATGAAGGGACGAGCGTGGTGGATGGTGCGGGCTTCGCAAGTGGTGCAGAACATCATCGCCCGCTCGGGTAAGCGGCTCGAATCTTTGGCAGGATAGCTACAGCGATGATGATAGATAAGCGGCAAGATTTCTGACATTTTGATATCAGTCCGCCCGCGAAGGAATTGAGCGACAGCAATGGCGTGGGTGATGCCACCATGCAATGAACCAGAGCGTACGAGCGCGGGAACCAATTAATTCTATCAAATTGTACATGTGCTTGCGCGGCTGGATACTACCCCTATTCTGCAGCTTCCTGCCAGCCTCACATGGCTCCATGGTGAGTCCATATTGAATCTTAGCCATCCATACCCAGTCCGAATCCCAGCTAGCCGCCAGTCTCCTGTGCCATCTGACACACATGCCGCCTCCAGGTCTCCGCCACGTTGTTGCAAAATGGCGGTGTACTGTTTCCCTTCAAATGGGTAGTCACGTGTCACGCGTTACGCTGGCCTCTGTCGAACCTCCCGGCCGTCATACAGGGCCTCAATGCTTGTGTGATTTGAAAATATCCGGGTAACCAGCGCGGTTTCCTGATCAGTAACCGATGAGTAAAGGGTTCGTATCCGTGCTGGAAGCGGTTTACTTAGAAAGAAAGCTTTTGTCTACAATGATCCGAGTTCCATTTAAGTACAACCGGATGGGCAAATGATCTTATCGATGTTGGTGTCTGTCTTCGAAGTTGTCTCGACCCACGCACTGTTTTTTTTTTCGTGGGGTAGCTGCTCCCCTTCGGATGAATTTACTTTGTGGCCGTTTGATGAAGATGCTGGAAGCAATGTAAATTTGTCAGAAAGCAGGGCCAAACGAAATTATTGTGCAACTTGCTTCGGCGGGGGTTAAGTTCCCTGCAATTTATACTGGAACCCCTTCCGGTCTTTACGCCGTTAATTCCGCCAAAAAAACGGTGGGCATTCCACTCCTGCGGCTCGAAGATGCAAATTTGTGAGAAACCAGTGCTAAATACGAAAAATATTGTGCAACTTGCTTCGGCGGGGGTTAATTTTCCGGAAATTTATGCTGAAAACCCTCCCGGTGTTTACGCCGTTGATTGGATCAAAACATCGGTGGGCATTTTACTCCTGCGGCTCGAAGACGTAAAATTGTGAGAAAGCAGGGCCAACCGCAGAAAATATTGTGCAACTTGCTTCGGCGGGGGATAATTTGGCTGAAATTTATGCTGGAAACCCTCTCAGTGGTCATGCAGTCGATTCAGCCAAAAAATCGGTGCGCATTGCACTCCTGTGGCTCGAAGATGCAAAATTGTGAAAAAAACAGCGCCAAACACGGAAAATACTGGTGCAAGCAATTCAAGCGTCGGCAGGGGGTGCCGTGCCGATTTGAACAAGAAAGGAAGGTGTTTTCCACATCAGATATTGTCCCGCTTCATGCAGCAAACCATCAAATTGGTCACTGTGCGCCGATTTCAACCCGGTTTTTGTCGAAAACTGGCCAGCGCGATAGCCAGCGGAGTTTCGGTCAGAACTGTATCTTAGGATTCCTTTTTTGTGCCTGCCGAAGGCCTTGAAAAGTCTCCATACCAGGTGCAATCAATTCAAGCGTCTGCATGGGGGTGCCGTACCGATTTGAACAAGAAAGGAAGGTGTTTCCCACACCGGATATTATTTTTACGTCTTCGACGCATACAGATTTACCTCGACTTTGTGCGACCCTCCCGTGCCGAAAACCACCTTCGTGGCAACCTTAACACGAGTTACCGTGACAGTACGTGAATCGAGGCACGGTCGACGCGAAATTCCATCATTATTCCATGAGGATAAGCCGAGAATGCGTGATCCTCTGACCCAGAGCATTTACTCAATTCACACGACTAGTCCTTAAACCTTTGCATCAAACCAGGATTATCTTGCTCCTCTTTGACTTCAAGACATGGTACGATAAACTCTGCTATAGGATCTGAAGTCGAACCAAGTTTGAACCGTGAGAATTGAAGTGCACTGCATGGTCGACCCAGAGTAGAGTGGATTCTGCCACCGTTGTAGATCTAGAGCTATATTTATTTTGCGATGCGAGCGGTGGGGGGCCAAAGCGAGTCTGTGGGCCTTCGCAGTGGATGAATGAACACTTCTCACTGAATGTCCTCGCTAAACAATATATAGATGGAGTCGTCAATAAAGCACTCCGTCCAACGGTCTTCCTTCAAGCTTGGGATGCAACCTAAACACTCAAACCCAAAGACCTAAAAGATATGATGAAGGTCGCTCGCAAAAGGATCATTCCAGCCCGCTGCGCTCAACAGAGATCTAGAACACGGCACATTACTTATGTCTAAACAGTATGGAAGCGCCCTCTTTCTTCCGCAAGCATTATTTGATATCCGACTATGCACTATCAACAATCCAATTGTATGCGGATACTGCCAGACTCGTCATCTTCCTCATCGACCGACAAATCGGCTGCCGCCTTGGACGCTTTGCCATTCGTGGATAAACTAACCTTCTTGGCAGATGCCGACAAACCTTTACCGCCTAGAAGCAGCGAAGGGTCGATGTGCGGGACTACACCGCCCTGTAGGAAGATCACGGAAACAATTAACTGTGGGTGGCATGAGGAAGGGTCACGGTCTTATGATAATGTCATTACTTTATTTAACTCTTCGTCGTTGCGGATGGCGAGGTGAAGGTGGTATAATACGTTGCTTCCTGTTGTCGTGCGCTGCGTTAACCCGCGAGCTCCAGGATCTCGGCGATGAGATATTCGAGGACAGCGGCAAGGTAGACTGGTAAACGGACGAGTGAGACGAGGACGAAGCGGGGTGACATACAACGCACCAGGTGCGCCGGCACCGACGCGCTGGGCGTAGTTACCCTTTTTCAACAGACGGTGAATACGACCGACAGGAAACTTGAGGCCAGCCTTAGCAGAGCGCGACTGGCTCTTGGAAGCGTTATAACCATCGCCGTTGCCCTTTGCTTCTAAGGCGGTTTTTCCAGGCATTGCGTAGTTTGGATGGAGAGTTACGCCCTTATATGTCCTATCCGGATCAAGCTACGGCGGCAAGAGGACAACAAGTGTCAAGTGAGGACAGGCACCGCCCTCGATCGGGGAGTGAAAATCCCGTCTCGGGAGATATCGGCGGCCATCTGCTGGAAAAACATCGGCTGGCCTTGGATTTGTCTGAAAATTCTCAAAACCTATCACCATCCCGGAAATCTACTACTTCTCGAGTTTTTGATGATGACGACTCGATTTTTGCTCAGAGAGGGTCCCCACAACGCGTCGATTGACTGTGCGGCGTCGATAAACCATCCTGATTCAGTTGACTCTGCTTCGCTGGACTCTGTGTCAATAAATGACAATTGTATCCCCAATCCTACATCGCTGCTGGCCACTGCCTCGGAGTTGAACTGTGTAGGACCGATGATGCCAAAAAAATCGGCCCGTGCTAATTTAACTCAAGCAAGCAAAAACCGGTGGGTTCTCCCAAACCATTTCAAACTGAACCATCTAATTTGGTCGCACATTGAACCGTCAATAGAGGGATTGTGCACCAGCCGTATGAGCCCCATTTTTGCCGTGCGCCACCGAATGGCTCCACCGCCAAAATATGACGCAAATGGCTATCATATGGCTTGTGGAGCCATTTGCCTGCCATCTTTGCGCACGGCCCGGACCCCCCCTGTCAAATTGATTGTAATAGTACAGTACTTATCTGCTCTCCCTCTCAGTGTGGCGGAGGCCTTAGACGTCTATGGCGCTGCTGTCGGGGAGTGGCGAGATACCATTATCATGAACTTGCGGAGTCTGACTACGGGAGACTAAGAAGATGGTTAAATTTGAGTAGTAGCACGTCATGGGCCGAGTTTGTGCATGTTTGCCATCTCTCCCAAGTTTCTCAATTTTCCCATTTCTGCCAAAATCTATCTAGTGTTAATTAAGTAAAATATCTAACGTAATGTACGAGAGTAAGTAAGAAGGGAAAATAAAACAGAAACTCAGCTGAAGCGACGAGTTAGAGTAACAAAGCTGATAATGGGCTTCAGAAGCCTGGGGTGGTTAAGCAGAATGCGGACGTCGACAGTGGGCTCGTCCCGTGGTAATAAATAAATAAATTCAAACTCTGACGGATGTTGGTCTCGACACCGCTGTTTCTACCCACATTGCACATGAGCTCTAATCTGGATCCACCACAGTATAAAACAGCACCCCAGGCGTTTTTCGACCTTCAATAAAATGCTTCCCAACAGATATAATAAATGGAAGTTACAGAACACTAAAGTTGTCTGACCTTCCGGATTGACCCAGATGGACGACTACAGAGTTATAGTAACTCTTCCTTGATACTTACACCGGAATAGCTCGTGAGACGATGTGTAAAGAAAATTCTTCCCCGGCGGCGTTTGAATTTCTATTTGTTTCGAACAAATAAATCCAATATGCGCATCGGCCCAAGCAGACTACTGTCGCGCTTTCTACCCTAGAGGCTGAGTACCTCTCGCTAATGTAGGCTGCCCAGCAGCTTGTCTGAATTACTTGTCCATGGAGGAAGGAGGCAACTGTAAACACAGGACTAGTTATTGTGACGGAAGCATGAGTGCACGACTCGGAGTTCCGACACACCGGAATGGGCCAAAGTGACTGTTTTAAGTTGTGGATTGACTGAAGAGAGGCCAACTACGGAGACAGGCTTTATATACGGTAACATCACCCTCGGAGACTTAGGGTGGCAGAAGCACGGCCGAGTTTCAATTAACTCTTTGCTCTTACCACTGCCTCGCTGGCATTTGCGCTGGAATCTCTATGCGGTGACAAGGACTCTGCTGCCTGGTACCAGCTCTACGCTCTGGCAGTCGCTGGATCTCTGTCTCCTGGTGGCTTGTACATGGTTTTGATACTACGTACATCTCAGGTATGGGGCGATACGCACCACTGCCAAAGACCTGATATACACGCTCACAACACCGCCATAGAACTCCGCCTTAATCACAAGACGCCGACGGGGTATGGGTACCATACGCTACACCAGGCGACATCACGACCCTCGTTTTAATATACCTACAAGTATGTTTATCTGTGTTGATTTACAAGTATATATTGTAAATCTGTAAACTCAAAAGATAACAAGATCTTCCCAGCATTATAGGAAATAAGTACGAGTTTTTGCTGGGCAACGCCACGGCCCACAGCCTCAAGTGATGTGCCGGCGGTGTTTGTGGTGGGGAAGGACAGGGACGACGTGGAGGTGGATGTGGAGCGGGAGACTGTGGCGGACGACAAGCACGACGGGGACCGCTGGTCGGCGGTGAAACGGACGTTCAGGGCGTACATACGCGCAAGAGTGCTAATACGTATGGAGAGTGGCTTGTTTGTGTCGCAAATTTGATTTTTGCCTTCCAATTAGAAAAAAAGCTTAAATGGCAGTTGTCAGGGATCTTTCTTCTTAGAAGGTCATCATAAGCCACAAAATTCTTAGGGAATAAGCCAATGCTAAGTCAAAAAGCCGCAAGACGCTTTTCACATTTGGGACATGGTATGTGGGATAGGTTGCAGGGACGGAGGACTCACTCAGGTAAGAAAGTTTTTCCATTATGAACTAGTTGCCGAGTCCCGACAAATATTTTTAAAATCACCGGCGTTGTGCATTGTGGGCTTGATTCCGGAGTTTTGATGTTGTGGCATTTTTTTGCCACGTTGTGGTGTTTTGGCGGGCCGTTGTCGCATTGTACAAGTTGCTACAATGCCTGACAACGCGACAATCAAAATATCAAAAGTCTGATTCTCAGTATAAGATACGCACCGCCTTTTATGATTCTTTTGTTTTTTTGCCGCCACTGTAGATCAGCTCAAAATGATCTCGGGTACGCGGGCTTCCTGGGGGTCAACAGCTTATGCTGGAGTTCAGTGGCCCATGATCACATGGAGATCCTGCAAGATGGCTTGTTTTCCAGTGGAATTTGGCAAGTTCCATTGGACTCTCAATCAGCGTGACGGCCACTGAAGTCCAGTGAAACCCATTAAGTTATATTGCACTTCACTGTATCCCAGTGGATATTTCCTGAGTTCATGGTCCACTGGAGTCCAATGTTTTGCATTGCATTCCATTGGACGTCGCTGGCCACTCATAGTTTACATTGTGTTTTACCATATTTTTCATGTGTCTAACAACCACCTGATACATAAACTGGATCACAATTTAATGTCTGAGGCAAATAAATTTGGTGAGGTGCCGTCAACTGAAACCCCTTGTCAAATAGCATCCAAACAGACTGCAGATGCAGACGATGGTGGATAAAAGGAGACATCAGTGGCTACGAAATTACTCGAACTCGAATTGTTGATAATTAAACCCATTACTCCCCATTGCTTCTGCCCAGAACGTCGCAGATAGCTCTTGGTTTTTCTGAACCACTTGTTTCTGGACCTTCTCCGCATAGATCATCATCAGCACATGCACAAAAAAATTGTAATTCACATCCAACATTTGGCGCAACTGCGATTCGAAGCCATTGAGCCACGAATTCAAATGTTCGGCGGTTTCGGTATTAAACGCCCGAGTTTGGTGACAGATACCGTTCGCATCTTCTTCAACCAGAACCAGATCAGGTTGAGAACCGTTCTTTGGTGCAGGATTGCACCATAACCGACAAAGAATATTGGTTGCTCGATGACCGAGGTAGTGCCATGCGTCAACGATAAATTTGATGCTAAGCCACGGATCATTCGGATTTTGGGTAACGATATGGCGAAGAAGACCACAGGCGTCGTAGTAAGCAATGAAACTGGGCCTCGAATTCGGATGATGCTCCCAAATTTGATTGAGAATTGCCAAGACTTAGGGGGTGCTCTCCGAACGATAGCATTTCCCCCAGCCAATGGGAAAGCCACAAGCTAGTTGAATCATTTGCAAGCAATAAATGGTCTTTGCTTTAAAAGTGTGCACGACCTGATCCCCAGGAGTGTTTTCCAGAGCAGCCAGGAATATGTGGAGAGCTGGGCCATGACCACCCCGATTCTCTGCAAGTACCTGCTGTCGACATATGACACGATGGACACCCGGAAACGAGAGACGAGCGAATCTGTTTTATGCTGGCACTGCCATGCAATGTGGGATTCAGTGGTGCATGTAAGCGCACCAGGATGGCGGACGGGGAGTCCACATGGAACAATGCTGCAGACATCGCGCAAATTGAGGTGTGCGTCACAAAAACGGCCATTTTTGTAATTGACCAAGGGTCTCTCGCCTTCATCTAGGGCACATTTCTGCGCGAGTTTGATTTCAGCCTCAACATTAGAACCAATAATTAACTTACTCGATGTGTGATAGCCTTTCCATCCATGACAGCCATGTGCACGTACCCGCGTGGTTGCCCAGGCGGTGGTGTATCCTGTTGTGGCGGAGACTGGACCACTGGTATCTGTACATCATTTCCATCCGCATTGATCTACAATTTATCCAAGTTCATGACGCGAGAGTGAATTGAATACTGACCGCTGCAGCATTCTCCTCGTTTTCTTCTCCAGCCACATCCTGATCACCGCCAAAAATAGCGCCTTCGGCAATGAGATCGGAGCGGTTCAAATGGGTACAGCCCACACATCCATGTGTCATCGCTGCATCCAGTATCCCGCCATTGACCCCGATTGCAGCTCGAACTGCTTCAGCAAGCCAACGAGTGCTCGGATGCGCTTCGCAGGAGAAATTGCTCTTTTGGTGAAAAAGAAGGAGCCGGCGGGAGAAGTTCTCAATGAACAAGCGCTGAGACTGGCAATATGTGAATTTCTTTTTATTGGATGGAACGGAATCTTCCCCGGTCGAGGGAACAGGATCATCTTCTGCGAATGGAACAGAATCGTTCGCCCAGTCCGCGAAATTCGACCATCCTGGATGGAATCTATGCAGAGAATTCTCTTGCAGCAGTGCAATCTGCTTGTCGACCCAGACACCATGTTTTGACACTCGTAGATAATCTGGCAACAGCTCTAACCGTTCGCTGTAGCGGCAGCCAGCGGCGGTCATGGGCGGACACTGGTTTCCATATGGAGGCTATAACTAAAAGGACGAAGATGAATTCAATAAGAAGGTCCTTTGACCCTACTGACTTGGTACAAGTTGGCCGTTGACCCTGCAGGTACTGACAAGATACGGTACCTGGTTGCCATCTGCCAACAAGATCCATATGGACCTGAAACAGGTACCAATCTACAGTGGAATCCAGCAGGACATAGTGGACTCCACTGGAGTTCAGTGGATGAAGTGAACACCAAGGCCCAATGCGGACTGGTGGAGATTGCCGTCAGACATTATCTTATCTTGGCATACCCTGGGAAGCATCACCTAACAACACCCCTTGATATCTGCCAGTGGCCGCCAAGGACCAGTGGCGGCCATTGGTGGCCGCCAACGAACTTTCGACCGGCGGGTATATTACTCACACTACCCAGGACCTATATCCGAGGATGAAAATTTTTGGCCCCAATAAAAGTGTCGGAAGTCAGATTCAGTCCATAAAAGTGTCGCGAAACTGACCTTTTTTCCGACACTTTTATTGATGGTCTCAAACCTGATAAAAGTGTCGGAAATGCGGATATTTGACAATAAAAGTGTCGGAAAGTCGAAAAATGTCAAAAAAAAAGTGTCGGAAGATTAAATGTGCACTTTGACCGCCATAAGAACGCAGCGACGCGTATTTTCACCTCGTACCTCAAGATCTAGGTTCAGAGACGCAGAATGAGTAATTCTTCCCACCAGTAGTCAGGTGGAAGGCTGGAGAAGCACGATGCCGCATTTTGATGGCTCGGCACGCGGGAACAGCCGAGATACTGATCCTCGTGAAAAGAAAAGCACAATCGCTGTTTGGAGAGTGAAGGCCAGTTGGAAATCAGCCTTGAAGAGACTTTCCCTCTTGAAGTTTGTGATTAGAGATGCTGAAAGGTTGAGTGGTGGAGTAATATACCCGCCGGTGGAAAGTTTGCTGGCGGCCACCACTGGCCGCCGGTGTACCTTGGTGGCCGCTGGCGGGTGATGGTTTCCATGATGCCCCAAGATTAGAAATGGGTTTGCCGTGATCTCCACCGGCCCGCGTTGGCCGTCATCCACCCAAGTCCAACAAATGCCACGGGTTCGAATGAGCTCCCAAGGTCGGATTTACTGGTCTCGCGCACATCACGGCACATACCCCGGTGCGATTGATGGTGCGGCATTGGGGGTTCGGGTTCAAATAAGCTCCCAAGGCCGAATTTACTTGGTCTCGAGAAACTCCTGACTAACCGAGTGCGCGAGTCCAAAGGTGAGATTCTTGATCTCTATACCACCAATGACTACGGTGTCGGTGGTAGTGTCCCTAGCAGCGCGGCCTCAGCCATATCTGATGCTCCATGGCTTCTGTGTTATTGACAAAGGAGTTCGACTCTTTACTGTTGAGAAAGGTGCGATTTCCCTGCACAACATGAGAAAGTGCCGAACAGCAAATGGAGACATCTGCACACAACCACTACTGTTCGCATAATTGGGATCAGGCGGTTGAGTTTGGTGCACCGGAGCCCGGGATTTGTCCTTCCGTGAATTCCATCTGTTTGGATAAGAATGACAAGCTCTAGGTTAACGAGGGGTGCGGGACAATCTGAATAGTTCTGCGCCTGACCCGGGCAACACTATTTCGGCGACCACCCTATCCGATCTCATATAAATAACACCCATTTGCGCAAGAGATTCAGATCCGCCGAATAATAATATCAAATGGATCCAGTAAGGGGACTTCCTGACATTGCTGCCAGCATCGAGGTGCGTTTTATCACCCTCAATGCGCCTACTCTCCTCTGACAAGTGGGGGAACCCCACAGAATGGCTCCAAGAGCGAAGATGTGTCAGAAGGCAATGCAGATGTCCTTGAAAAAGATGAGCCAATCGTTGATTCTGCTTCTGAAACCACGAGAAAAGACTTTTTGAAGCATGCGACAACTAACACATTGACAGAAATGAATATCTGAGCTGACCTAAGGTGGACGAGAGCCCGTCCAGGAAGCTGGCCATTTTTGGCCATAAGAGAAGTCATGTGAGCTCAATCAAGCGCAAATCATCGAAAGTAGCGCGTGTTTTTCACTTTTTTCTGCTCTCCCCAGTTGGAATTTCGAGTCGGTCGCTCGCTGTCACCGCCGCCGCCGCCAGGTTCCGGGTGCTATATTGTGGAAACAGGTACTGTACCTTGCCCCCCTGGTTCCTCGCATTTACTGTACCTTCACTGCACCTGGCCTGGCATTTTATCCATCTGTGAAACCCGGCGCTCTCCTATATCGAAAGTTTCATATGTACTGCATTCTGTGCAAGAAGGGCGACCGTTTCTCCCACCTTACCGGCGTGCCGCACGGGCCCCTCTCGCCTTCGCACTTCACGCCACGACAACACCTGTTGCTGACTCACGCCAACTCCTCGCGTCAAGTCCCCGTCCTTCTGCCACTGCAGACATACGAGCTGGGTCAACGGGTACTTGCGAGCTTGGAAATTCCCACGAGTACTCGCAAGTGCCTTTTAGAGATTAAACTCTCAGAAGATGCACGAGTACTGGTCCCGCACACATGCATGCTCGTTCGATCTCGGAAAGTTCCAGCTAGTTCACTACACACGAAACCCCCACCCCTACGAGCCCTTCCCGCTCATCACCACCGCCCACACCATCCCGGCGTTCGAAAGGGCGAAATATCTCGGCCTAATCATGGACCGTCAACTGGAAGGAGCAAGTTCAGCAAGCAATATCAAAGGGCACAAAAGCGATCATGGCTGTTAATCGACTGACCCGCCCGACGTTTGGCCTTCCCCACCAGTTTGAGCGCCAGCTCTACCGATCCGTCGTAATCCCAAAAATGGAGTATGGTTTATGTGTCTGGTACTCCCCGGTATTCTCCAACGGCTCGACACGTCGGAAAGGATCAGTGGGTTTCCTCACGCAACTGGGAAAAGTCCAGAATATTGCCCGTCGGCTCATTACAGGTGCCTTCAAGACTACACCCATAGACGCGCTCAACTATCTGGTGAACATCCCCCCCATTGAGCTCCGCCTAAATCAGGCCGCGTTCAACGCAGCAGTCCGCCTTGCCTCCCTCCCCTCGCACCACCCACTCCAGCCGCTTATGAGTGGTTGCGTGAGCACGCAAAGCCTCTCGTCTTCGGTGCTACTCGAGTGCGAAAGGCTCTCCAATGGCTAAAATATCACAATCCACTGTATCATGATACATATAACCATTAATGAGACTTGCCTTTAAGCGCTCGAAGCAAACCCAGTTCTGCCATTCAATATTGAGCACATTCAAAGCAATAGCGCGAATGAAACAGCCACATCTCGATACGATTCTGTTGAAGCTCCAGACCCTTCAACAGACCCGAATACCGATATACCATTTCAAAACATTGTGATAACAGATGTTGACCGTTATGCATCAGGAAATGAGCTTCGTGCCGCAGCCCTTCGACATGTCAAAAAGAAAGGCGAAGGCTATATTCAAATTCCCCATGACCTTGAACCTGCGAATGATTTTAAGCAGGATGGACAGTTGCTGCCATTGATATATCCCATCCTCCTTCCGTACGGTATTGGGGGGGCCTAATGATGCAAAACGGACTGCTTCATTATCCTTGAAGCACCATGTCAAGCATCTGTTGAATTTGGCAGATACCCGATTTCAAAAACATCCTTCATTTATATTCACGGCGTTCAATATACTGCAGCGTCATGAAATGCTTTCACATACTGGCCTGAAAGTGAAGCGCGCAAATTTTGCGTCCGTCGCTGTCGCTTCCCAATTTGCTACTGCATCTCCCGATGTCGTCAAAGACGTTTCTGAGCGAGTTGCAAAAGGAGAGATGCCTCGACCTAAGAATGAAGAAGAGCGCAAAGTCCTCAAATTGCTCCGAAATGAAGCAAGGGGACTTATGATTGAAAAGAGACTTCCTAGTTTCTACATACTGTAACCATCAATCCTGCTGATGTTTATAGTCCAGTTGTGAAGTTCTTAGCTGGATCAGAGATAAATGGGTGCGCCGAAGCTCAGGGTCGTGGAACTCTACACTGTCATATGTTGGTTTGGGTTGCTGGTAATCAATCGTCGGTGAAGTCAAATAGCTCGAGAACATGGTCTGGGGGCGTAACTTAAAATAAATAAAAGTGTCGTAACTGGCACTGAGCTTTCCCCGTACAATTATTCGCTCCTATCTTCATGTCCGATGTCACAGACCTTCGAAATCAACGTCTCTTTGTCGCGGTTTCCCAACAGGCATCTGCCGACCTCAAAGCACGTCGTATCTGACATACAGTAGCCGATGTTTGCGTTAATAATTTTCAGTAACGTGGCCTATTTACCTTTTGATTTTTGGTAAGAAAACTCCAAAAGCGCTGATAGCCGATGTTTGCGTTACAGCTGTTTGAGAAATTGATGACAGTGATCGTAAAAGTGAGAAAGAAAAGACGGTTTTTGACACCCTTGAAACCGAGGCCATTTGGCGTCCTCTGAAGCGTTTTCCGACATTTCTGAAAGGCTGGAAGTTGTTCTAGTCCACCTAACTGTCGTTCTACGGCTTTGAATCGGCAAAATCCGATAACGGCTCATTCGGCCGTTTCCCTTACATACACCGATTGCACGTGTCTTCTTCGCTTCCCATTTCCGAGCTTGCGTTCTCCTACTCGCCGTCGACAGAGCCCTATAGCTACCTTCCAGACCCACGATGCCTGGCCGTGTTGTCCAGTACCAGGTCAAATTGGCCGCGATGAACCTGTTTGAGCGCAACATCTTGCCCCTCCAAGACATCCTCGATATCGTTGGCTTCTCCGAATCGACTTTCTGGCGCACGAGGAAGCTGTGGCGGGAGACTGGCTGGGGTAGAGAAGCCAAAGAGCACCACATCTGGCCGACGTCGCACCCTGCACCGCGAGGACCTTGACTACATCATGAATCTGGTCAAACTTCGGCCGGATTGGTTCCTCGACGAGCTTCTCAATCTTCTCAAACACAATCGTTACATCTCTGTCCACTTCACCACCATCTTCCGCGAACTTGAACGTCTCGGGATGTCGAGGAAGAAACTGAAGAAGATCGCCTCGGAACGTAACGAGAATCTACGGCTTGATTTTGTGCGCCGGATGGGGGAGTATCCTGCCGAATATCTCGGGTTTCTCGACGAGACTTCCAAGAACGATCGCACGTACAGCCGCGGATACGGAAGGGCGAAGAAGGGGCAGCGCGCTAAGATGAAAGAGAAGTTTGTGCGCGGGACACGGCTTACCGCAACAGGACTTTTGACGGAATGGTGGCGAACCGGGTGGTCGAAGGGTCAATGAAGCGTGTGGACTATCTGGATTTTCTCGAAACCGAAGTTGTACGCAATGTTTTCTTGTCTACTAATTCTTCATATCCTGACAAATTACAGATGCCACTCACTACGCCATTCCCCGGGCCGTTATCAGTTCTGGTGATGGATAATGCTCGCATCCACCACGGCGAGGAGATTCTGGAGCTTGCGGAGCGTTTTCGTATGCATTTTCTCAATATTACTTCCTTCCATTCTTCTCAGATGTCGTGCCTAGGCGTACGGATCGAATTCTTACCCCCATATTCCCCCGACTTCAACCCGATCGAGGAGGCGTTTTCCAATATCAAAGCGTTCATACGCCGACACTCTGATGTCTTTTCGGCGTCATCTGGGGAGGGACTTATTTTTGATATGAAGATAGCGATGGAAGTAATAACACAGTCGGATGCGGAAGGGTACTTTATGCACGCTGGCTACTTCTAATCATTCTGAATCTATTTCATTCGGTAATTTGTATAGTGCAGCAAGAATGGTACAATTGTAAGCGTGTCAAGAAATACAGCATGGTGAGAGCAGCAATGATACAATGAGCAAATGTAATGAGTCCTTTATCCCGGCGACGCCCACTCCCGCACTGCTTGGCGCAACTCTGCAATCTCGCCAGGTAAGAACTGGATGGATACCAAGTCCTTTAGCTCAATGAACCTGAAGGCAGACGCCTTCTTGTAGCCATTCGTCGCGAGTTTGTCGGCAATTGATGGATCAAGATCGTAGGTAGCACAAAATACGTCAATCGACATAGCAATGCCGACATTCATGGTCGGCGGGAGGAGCATCTGTCCGTCATGGGTCTGAGTTGTAGGAGTAGCTGGAGGAACGGCAGCGGCAGAAGCGGGAGCAGGTCGGAGTAAATCCATCAAGGCGTCGGGGAATGAGAAGTGATTATTGATTGTCGGTGCAGAATTTGACGCCGCAGACTGATTGGCTGCAATCCGGCGCTGCAGTATCGACTGTGGAGCGAGTCCCGAGTTGCCGTTGCCGCTGAAGATGGCATGGTTTGGGGGCGAGTTCTCGTCGGCGGTCCCCTGAGCCTAAAACGAAATTGATGAGTACACATATCCGTTATGGAAATATTGCGACCCATACCCACGCCGCCGCCCAAAGATTAAAATGAGGATTCCCTAGCGGGATATGCTTTTTATCCTCCCCCGACACCCAACAGTAGTCACCGCCATCATTTGCATGACAGGTATATTTTGCACGCAGCAGGCCGATTTTGGCATTGATACCAGCGTTGATAGGAGAGATGTCGTTTTCTGTAGAAATCTGCAGGACTACGGATGACGAGGGTTCAACGCGTCAAGCAAAGTAACTTACCTTGCTTTTTTTCCCATTTGTTTTGGCCTTCTTCGGCGGCTCGATGTTGTCAGACGTATCGTTTATCTCCTGCAATAATCAGACTTATATATTCATCTATAGGAACTATGATGCTTACCTTGGGAACGCCGGCTGCTATATTGATAGTCGGATCTCTGCATTTGAGGGCCGCTTGGATCATGGAAGAATACGAGTCGTCATCTAGCAAGACGTAGTTTGTAACATGCCGGGGAACTTGAAAGAGGATTCGGATATCGTCGTCGTCGTCGAGTGGGACGGGAAGTGCTAACAAAACTGTGATCTTTGCGCGTAGCTTTCTCTCGAATCGATGCTGTAGATCTGTTGACACGACCTTCATGATACCTGAAGCTAAGTCCGTTCGAGCCTTCGGCTTTTTTGCGAGTTCTTTCAGCGTGAAGACGGAGATATTGACATCGATAGACTGTTTGGGCTCTACATACAGAATGAGAATTGTTAGATGTGGCAGTAGCGACATGAAAGAAGACGAAGACAGACTGGATTTAGACTCGGATTTTTACGGCGCTTCCGGGGGGTGCACATCCTCCTCCTCCTCGTCCCCCTCCTCGTCCTCCTCGTCCCCCTCCTCGTCCTCCTCGTCCCCCTCCTCGTCCTCCTCGTCCTCATTTTCCTCGTCTTCCTCCTCATCCTCGTCCTCCTCATGATTGTCCTGTTCTTCCTGCTCTTCATCCTCACCGCTGCCATCCTCCCGTCCCTCCAGTTCCTCTGGCTCCTCCTCAGTCTGTTTGCCGGAGCTCTTTGGCATGGTGGTGGGAGGCACGGATTTCGGAGAGGCAGTTGCACGGCGCGGCATTGTCAATTTGACGCGTTTTGGCTTTGGCTTTGGAGTCGGAGTTTGGGGGCTGGTAGGTGCAGCGAGACCACGAGCAGGGCGCTTGGGAGCCCCAGACTTAGCCATTGGGGGAGCCTAGAGCGAGAAAGACTTGAGAGAGCCTCAGAGAGATGGGAAGCGAAGAAGACACGTGCAATCGGTTGTATGTAAGGGAAACGGCCGAATGAGCCGTTATCGGATTTTGCCGATTCAAAGCCGTAGAACGACAGTTAGGTGGACTAGAACAACTTCCAGCCTTTCAGAAATGTCGGAAAACGCTTCAGAGGACGCCAAATGGCCTCGGTTTCAAGGGTGTCAAAAACCGTCTTTTCTTTCTCACTTTTATGATCACTGTCATCAATTTCTCAAACAGCTGTAATATTCTCAGTTATATATTGTTGGGGGTGGGTCACAGGAATACAGCGCTTGGCATCGGCAGCTCAAGCGCCCGGGCGCTTATCGAATGTCGGCGCTAAGAGATGGGGTTAGCAGAGTGAGCAGCTGCTTAGTCAAAACAGGGCAAAATTTTGATGGGATTACATCAGCAATGCAAAGCGTCTCAAGATATCGAATATTTTAAGAAGCAAAGGGGGATCAAATTCACATGGCTGGTGTCGTGTGTCATTAGTCTAATGTTTAGTGTTACGGCTCATTGCACATAAGGGTGTACACTTTACTCGCCAGGATCTTGTTGAATTCGGAAAGACCAACTTCGTAGCTGGAAAATTTAAAGGACATGGAAAGCTGATCACGACGTGGGCTTTGCTGCTAATCGTGCCAGACAGAATTCTAATTACAGCCCTGCGCTTCCTGCCGAAAGACCAATGCCGCGACCAATGAATGGACAAAAAATGTCTGACAGTGCTGGAACCTCGGCCCGAATCAAAAGTGCTCGTGGGGATTCCACAGCTACAATTTTAACCCTGGCTGTGATATTCTTGCTCGTGGGGACAGAACTCTCCATATCGGGTGCGGCAGCGGTGGAACCTTGGCCCGAATCAAAAGACACCGGGAAGAGGTAAAATATGCGCACAGCCACAATATTCAGCAAATATTCCACAACGTGGTTCGCCGGGGGTTAAAATCTCTGTGCGCTTGTGGGAGGGTATGGCTAATTTTATTTTTAGCAAGGTACATGGGTGAAATTGCGGTATCAACTGAATTGCTCGCTGGGACCGGAACAGAGGGCGTCAGCATCCGGAGTTATGATACAGTTCACTCTAAGAATGGTATTTTGACGTGCCTGAGTATCGAGAATGTCCCTTACATGCCTACAATACGTCGGAAAAAACTCGTTTTTCGGTGCCACTGAAATGTAGCGGTTTGAGGTAGTCATTGACCGTTAACGAGAAGTCGAACGGGCAGCATGCCATCGGCCGGGGAGGAGCCGTCATCACCTGGCCTGAATACAATATTAAAATGTCAGGTCTACAGGAACTGTAGATCGGTCATTGTAGAGGTAACCAGGTTGAACCTTTTGGGATCCGACAAACATTATCTTCGGGCGTCCAGGAGAAGAGAAAGAACAGTTTTGGAGTATTTGATTGCGACAGGCCATTCCCTTAAAGTTAGGGATGAAAATGAGCCCCGAAGCTCGTGAATCGGCGAGGAATTGGTGGAGAAAGAGGTAGAAGAACGTGGGGGCACCCTGGTCGGAGATAGTGACGTAATGCGCTGATACGACTGTTTGGCGTGGAATTCTTTGGTCTATCATAGCGCATTCAATATTCAGCTTCTTGCCCCAAAATAAAATCTGATACACTCGAGAATCCAATCTATCGGGGATGTCCCGCGCAGATTTCCTATTTTCCTCTTGGTTCTTTTGTGAGAAATGGAAATCAAAGTGCTGGAAGGTTGAGAAGACAAAATAAAAAAATCGGCTCGGGACATTCCCTTTGAAATGTAAAACTGAATCGATATTGTACCCAAAGTTTAGCCAGAATGTCAAAATTCATTGCAATACAAGGGCCCGAGTGTATTTGCCACAATTTGGGTGATGAGAGCCATTATATAACCGGCATCAAAAGCCTTTGCATTGCCGGGCACTACTGTGTCTCACTATTGAATGGTTTAATTCACATTTTGAACCGCATGCCCACAATGCCATTTTGAGTCACATGCTTCATAATGCCATTTTGAACCCTGTGCCTAACTATCAAATGGTTTAATTTGCATTTTGAACCACATGCCCCAGAATGCCATTTTGAGTCACATCCTTCATAATGCCATTTTGAACCCTGTGCCTAACTATCAAATGGTTTAATTCACATTTTGAACCAGAGGTCACCAATAGGACCAAACCACACAAAATCACGAAGAGTGAGATTAAGTGTTAACAAATGCCCGATAAGATAGAGAAGACGTAAGCAACTCCACGGAACGCATGGAAGCTGCCCAATCTGCCAAAGGGCCACAAAGACGAAGACGAGGAGAAGATGCCTCCAGCAGATCGTTCCGAACAATCTCAGACCCAATGCGAAATCTGGTGCAACAGGCACCCGGAAATGACGAGTAGGAAAGGGATGGATGAAACGGGTAATAATTGATAATTGAGCTCGGGACAGCTGTTCTAGTGAAAACATGCTAAAACAAAAAAAAAAAAAAAAAAAAAAAAAAAAGGGCCACGCCCTAAGTTCCACAAAGAGCTGTAAAATATTATGCCTTTCTTACTGTCCTGTGCCGATTGTCCAGTGGTAACCTGTAGGAAGCGAGTGCTTTCGGGCCTGCTTTCATGCCCGGTCTGCTAGGTTGAAAGAAATCAACCTATGATCAACCGCCTATAGGTTATTAGACGAATTTCATCCTATGATAGGCTGAAAAATATCCTAAGGTGGCTCCATAGTGAATCCTCCGCGGTGAGTGCTAAGATCTAGGCCAATATTGTACGTCCGTCCGCAAAATAAATTGTAGACTGTCTGTACGAATGTTACAAAGCTGGATTGAGGCAACTTTGACTGGAGTAAGATGAAGGCGAGGGGAGATGTTGAAAAAAAATGACCAGGAAACTTGCACACCATTTTTACATCCATAATGATTCCAGAGACTCAATTTTCAAAAAATTACAAGACAGGTATGGTATGATGCAAATTGTGTAAAGAATCATGAAATCGGTGGTAAGATAGGCGTCATGCACTCCCTGCGAGCGCTCACGTGATGCGTCACGTCACGTGTCACGCGGCAAAAATTCTCAAGAGGTGCAACGCAACATGCCGTGATTCGCTCAATTTTGATGTTTGAGAGGTCAAAGATTTTTTGGGGTCTGACTTCACCTTGTGTCATTCACAAATAGAACTTTAGTTCTTTTGGGCTTAGAGTAGCAAAAATGTCGCCAAAAACGTGACTTTTTAGTCATTTGTGCTGACGAGGTTGGCTCGTGATCTCGTTGAAACCCCAACCACAACTGGGCTCAATGGAGCTGGTCGGAGCGCAAGCATTGACTAAACGAAAATTGAGTCGTGTCTATGAGTCTGGAAAGATTTTACTAGTTCCAACTCAGAAGTCACTAGTTCTATGAGTGACCTGAATATGGACCTGGCCCGCGAAACTCGTACTGCAAGATATAGGCCACGAGTCACTGCCCCCCGTCCGAACCATCAGACAGTTCGTCGAGCTCGACAAGCGAGTCCAGCTCTACCGACGATGATGGCTCTGGATCAGAGCAGTCATTCTTGTCACGCCACCGCCGCAAACGAAGCAAAGCTTCGAAGAGCAGAAAGCACTCCAAGCGCTCAAAGACACCGGAGATGAATCTGCGGCCCATTCCTCCCACTGAATACAGTGGAGCACCAGATAGTATGGCATTCCATCGATTTGTGAAAGAGGGAGCAAACTATGTTGATGTCGGTCGAATACCGCAGGCGAAGCAAGTTTTCTACTTGTCATATTACTTGACCGGCAAGGCCCGTAATTTCTATGACCAGAAAGTCGCGAAGGATAAACGCCCGTGGACGTTGAGTGACTTCTTTTGGGGTCTGTTCAATTTCTGTTTCCCGGTGAACTTCCGTGAGAAACAACGCACTGCACTGAATAAATGCATTCAGAATGAGACATCAGTTGCTGAACATGTTTCTAAATGGGAACAGATTTTCAACATGATTGGCCTTGAAGACAACCAAGAGAAGGTTGTGATGCTTTGGCGAAGCTTCCGCGCGGATATTCGGCGTGAGATGTATCGTGACAAGCTCGATCCCGAGGTATCCTCGTGGGACGACGTTGTCACTGGTGCAGAACACGCGGAAACGATAGTGAACCTTGCAAACGATGATTCTGACATTGAATCGACGAAAGACAACGGTTCCGCAGCGAAAAATCGCTCGAAGGGCAGGAGTGGAGGGCGGGTTGAAACGAGGCAGGAGATCGAAACCATGCGATCGTCTTCTGCTAGTTTGAACCACAGCCCCGCCAACACCCAGTCTGAGAAGACACGATCTCTACGCCGCCGAGATGAGATGCTCGCCAAAGGCCTCTGCTTCAATTGCGAGGAGCACGGGCACTTGGCCCGCAATTGTTCAAAATTAACGACAATGACTTCGAAGCGGAAGGATAAACCTCCTGGCTTCGGAATTCATACGGTTCATTTTGAGACATCGCCGGAGTACGACGCTCTTGCAGAAAGCACCGAGGTGCTCGATACACTCCCCGTGGGTGCAGCTGCTTTTTTCGACGCCGGAATGGCTGTCGAGCAGGGCGAGGGGATCAGAAAATTGAATTTTGAATCCATACCTGTTGAATTCCACCCGACGTGTGTTAACGCTGTTGTTTCGCAAGAAGCGGATGTCGAAATTGACTTGGAATCTTCTCAACTCGATCCCACGAACACGAATTTGAACGATTTGAATCTTGACGAACTTGCTGCAAGCAATCAGTCGCTTGTTGGACCCACTGTGACCTACCGCGCGAGTTCAACCGATCATCTTGAAGGCAAGTGAGGTCGTCGTGATACGTCGATCTGGAGGGCGTATGTAACGGAAACACGCCTTCGTGACACTCAGACACATTCTAATTTATTCCTCCATGCTCTCTCATGCTTACCATGCTTTTATTATGCCATCTCCATGCCCCATACCCATGCCGCCCGAATTCTTCATCTGATATTTCATCAGATCCCTGCACCGCCTCTTTTCCGTAGTATAAATAGTGAGCTGTATTCGGATAGGTTCTTCGGCCAATCTAGTACTTACACCAGTTCTTTTGCTTGACTCTCGTGTGCCGGAACTCGACGTACTCGCTTCCATCACAGTGGGCCAGCCCACCTATTCTCACATCATACATGGTCCAGCCATGGCACCCTCCTAGGAGGTGTTCAACAGAAACAAAGCCTCAGGTGCCAAATGGAAAGATAAAATACATTTTGGCGATTTCATTTATATCACTACAGTGTAGTAGGGTTCCTTGGATAACAACTTGTATCTTTCGCTTGTAGAGCTCGCAATTGTTGAGAGTAAAATTTGAGATTAATCAGGTACATACTAGAGTATATAATAGGCTTCCCTGGAGGATCATATGACGAATGTACACATTGGACATAGGTAGAAAAAAAGGAATGTTTTTTTTGATGGGAAATGTTGCATGGAGGGTTCAATGGATAATCCACATTTCTGCTCCCCCGGTGGTCCCTCTCCCACTATTCAGGATTTCAAGGCTCAGAATATGCTTGAAAAGTACCATGGAGGTCATCTACCTTGTCCCAGCACCCAATGTAAGCCGAAAGAGCAGCAAAAGTATGTGCAGATAGTAACACATTATGTCACACTTTTGGCATATAAAGGCATACATGATTTTTGTAGCCGTCATTTTTAGTCCAATCGTCTCACTCTTCAGGACAGTATTGTACCTTGAATGGTGATCTATGCTGCCAAATTATGATTTGGACAGAAGTCCATCTAAATAGGTGCATAATGGACGAAAAGGAAAGTTGATCAAAGTGGTCATCAAAGACTGATGGACCCGAAAACACATCCCCATCAGCCCCCAGTAGGGTTATGGGCCTAAAACTTTTTAGGAGATGTAAATAGCATGTATGCCTTCAAATACCAACAGGATTGGGTAGAAAAGGGGTGCAAGCTGCGTAAAAAAGAATTATCCATTGAACCCTCCTTATCCATTGAACCCTACTATACTGTAATTGCGGATGAATTATTCTGAAAGAATGGTACAGTGTAGTAGGGTTCCTTGGATAGCAACTTTGATTTTTCGCTTGTAGACTCGCAATTGTTGAGAACAAAATTTGAGATTAATCAGGTACATACTAGAGTATATAATAAGCTTCCCTGGAGGATCATATGGCGAATTTACAATTTGAATGTCAGTAGAAAAAAAGGAATGTCTTTTTGATGGGAAATGTCATGAGGAGGGTTCAATGGATAATCCACATTTCCGCTCCCCTGGTGGTCCCTCTCCTACTATTCAGGATTTCAAAGTTCAGGATATGCTTAAAAAGTACCATAGAGGTCATTTACCTTGTCCCAGCACCCAATGTAAGTCGAAAGAGCAGCGAAAGTATGTGCAGATAGTAACACGTTATGTCGCGCTTTTGGCATATGAAGGCATATATGATTTTTGTAGCCGTCATTTTTAGTCCGATCGTCTCACTCTTTGGGACAGTATTGTACCTTGAATGGTGATCTATGCTGCCGAATAATGATTTGGACAGAAGTCCATCTAAATAGGTGTATATGGATGAAAAGGAAAGTTGATCAAAGTGGTCATCAAAGACTGATGCACCTGGAAACACATCCCATTCAGCCCCCAGTAGGGTTATGGGCCTAAAACTTTTTTAGGAGGTGTAAATAGCATGTATACATTCAAATACCAACAGGATTGGGTAGAAAATGGATGCAAGTTGTGTAAAAAAAGAATTATCCATTGAACCCTCCTTATCCATTGAACCCTACTATACTGTATATGTTTCGAGGCAATCTGACCAAAACTCAGAGAGTTATGACGGAATCGGTCGGCGCGATGAAAAAGTTCCGATCATGATGAACATCCAAGATCACTGTTCTCGATCCTCATCTACATACCACATTTTCCCTCCAATACCTCCAATTGACGTGCCCTAAACATGCTCAGGTGAGTGTACACGGTGTCTACTTCCGCCTACCTATGGCTACGTGCGTCTACGTGCGTCTACGTGCATCTACGTTGGTCTACACGAGTGAACCAACGTAGAACGATGTAGACATGTGTAGACAGAAGTAGACAAGCTATGTCTACATGACGCAGACACACGTAGACACAGGGGTTGATCTACCCTTCGTCTACGGGGGTAGACAGACCCTCTGTCTACATGGGGTTGGAACGCAGTGTGTGTTCAACAGGGATAAGGGAGCACTTGATGTATTTAAATTTTGAACCCCGTGCCTCATAATGTATTCCACGTGTGTTCGGCTGGGATAAGGGAGCCAATTTGCACCACGTGCCTCACAATGGAACCCGCCATCCAGTGCATTATAAGGTATTTCGGCTCCTTGTTTCTTTTTCTTTCTTCGTGCAAAAGTGGAATGAGTACGAATTTTAAGCAGGAATCATGTTCCCCATGAGGCAATAAGTCCTTGGAGACGTTTATAAGAAATTTAACCACCGGCGACTGCTGTTGCACAATATTTTTTGAATTTTCCAAATCAGGGCTCTTTTTCTGCATACTCTTTGCACACAAGTTTGGCGAGGCCTGCTATGGAAAAAATTCATAAGCAGTACGCGCCCTTGATTTCTTCGGGGTTAAATTTCCTGAGGACTCGTGAGAAGCTCTTTTGGACGCCAATCTAACATTTCAAAATCTGAAAAGACTTGTGGAATGTGTGGAGCGGACACAATGATCTGCGCGCGTTTAGGTCGCAAACGCCAAACTTGTTCGCCTCGCGACTAACGTGGAAGTGGGCTCAAAATCTTTGATGTGCTTTCGGATGAGGGGACAGAATCGGGCAAGGACACAACACTCATCGTGAAAGGGAAAAGGCAAATGTCAACATTATAACGACACCTATCTGAACAACGGTCAACATATGACTAAGGGTGAAAAAAGCGGAGACAAGATCCCACCGATATTTTACTTGAGGGTTCCATTCATATCTATTCATGTTGTATTAGTTTCCTGGGCCAATTGGATCTCATTGGCGCTCTCCAGGAATTTATCTTTGACCAACTTGCGCAAACATCAATTTTGAAGTGAATGCAATAGTCTCGGCTGCATACAAAAATTGTGATTTTTTTCAGAGACACTCTTATAGCCGAAAAGCAGGCAAAAGGAGCGGGATTGATGGGAATTTCCTTATTTGGTTGGGAAATTTATTTTGGCCGTGACTGTATTACCGCATATGCCGTGGGCCTCGCCTCCCCCACTCTGACATGTCACATCACGTTTATGTTAACTTGCGGTCAGAGTGTCGGGAATAAATTTTTGTGCCTTTTCAAGTCTTTTCTAAGCTCAATTGACTGCTGTACTTTTACGTTCAAATCGACATGGGGTGTGACGCGTGACTCTTTTGACCTATTCGACATTTCGGCAGAGGGTCCGGCAGAGCGTGACATGGTCCAAAATATCGGTAATGCCTCCAAACCATGCGAGGAGGTAGAAAATGACTTCGGTAATGAAGTCGAGTCAATAGCTGCAGAAGTGATGGGAAAACCTGCCTGGAAACCGACTACGAGATATGCGAGCTTTCGGCGACACAGATACGATGTTCGCTGGCGGTCGGAGGAGGAATTTAGCTAGATTTCGCCGAACATTGGGTGAATATTTTTCTTGAAATGTTGCACAAATGCTTGTCGAAGGTTCCTCGAACATTACACTGGAGACCTAGGGTAGAGTAACTCCGTCCTCATGTTGAGCCCATGGTTAGCCATAGGGGTATGTGTACCCTGTGTCTACCCCGGTAGACAGACCCCCTGTGTACGGGAGGTCGGAACGCAGTGATTGAACTCCGAGGATGCCGCGGTGAGGGAATTTCGACTTGGTGATTATAACTAGGTCTTTGATACTCTACGGTGTGGGTTTTGGGCCCGCACTGTGCAGTTCAAGTCGGCCACTTAAAGCATTTTTTGCTGTAAATGACCCAAAAATACTCAAAATGGCGAACTTGTAGGCTTCCGTGTGACGACTGGGCCGCCATCTGTACCGTCGAGTTCGGGTGCCGCGCAAATGTTCTTCCGGTCAATTCGAGCAACTTCCTAGGTCGTCGGTATCCAGGCCAAAGCCTTAACAAAAGCCGCCTCAATACCTCTCCCTATTGCGGCTGCAAGCGGCACAGGCACTGCATTGCTATACCAAACGCTCCAAAAGAAAGAAAAGAAAAGAAAAAAAGAGAGAGAGAACCGGGCCGACGGGGGATGACATAAAATATGACCCTCAGATGCCGATGGGCCTCGGAGATTCATCGGAATGGCTCAAACTAGAAAGGTCAAACGTTTTGACGGTTTGTCAGACGATGAGCAACCTCTTTGACTCTTCGTCCCAATGCCAACACTGGTACTGTGGAGCGGATCACAGCACAATCTAACAAGCGGGCACAATCCATTTCCATCTTCATGAAGCATGATCCAATGAGATCTGACTCGAGTCGATACGGGGATCTTTGGAAACGTCGGCCTGAAACAGGCGAAGCTGACCTGTGACTGAATGCTTGGTCGAAATAGTAAAGTACAGTATGCCTTACTCCAGACCGACTTGCCGTTCCGCCATCCGACCATCGCTGGGGTTATCAAGCAGGGAGTCTTTATGGCTAAATTCCAAGTCAAAGCAGAGCACCTCTTGATCTCCACCAGCAAGAAGCACCCGACACGCCTTGAGATCCCCGACGCGATGGTCTCCCTTGCGGCCACTGCGATGCGTAGTTGATTTACTCATGTCTTGCTTTGGGACTTCATAGGATGCCTGCCCTCATTCTGACATAGTTGGGCTGAGACCTGCCCGGTCCAGCGATGAAGGATGAGGCATAAATGATGAGGTGGCCAGCTACACCGCCATTTCAATGCATTGTTGTTTAAACCTTGAGTCCCAGCCATGTTGGGACATCTAATAAACATTTCATAAAGGTCCTCCCAATGCCTCACAAACATTTGAAGTGGAAATGTTATCAAAAATTGCCATAAAAATGTCATTCAAACATCGTGACAATGTCTCCCAAATAGGAAGTTGAAAAGCCTTTGGGGATTTAACTCTTTTTGTTTGAGAATGTTGTGGACATGAAACATTCTCACAACATTGGTCGTGTAACTGGTCCAAAATAGTATCTCAGGTCCAGTCAATACCAGAATTATTGTGGATTACGAATTTGTCCAAGGGATGTTCGAGACAGAATACTCTAGTATGAGCCAGGCCTTGATTGCGAGGACTCCAGGAATCGAGAAGTGATAGACGCGAGCTTGAGGCTCAGTGAAACAAGAGAACAAGTCCAAAAGAGCCAGGAAGAACTGTGACTGTTAAACAGAAAATCAAAACACAACACCTACCGAGTAAAGGTTGGAACGAAAAGATGGTTCCAGCGACTGTGGCATTAAAATGTGTGGACATTTCAGCGTTCAACATAATCGGGCAATGGGACAGAGAAAGGCAAGGGGCAAGCAAAGAGAAAGGATCTGGAAAGAATGAGAAGAAATCGATCAGCAAAGTCGACGCACGCAAAGAGAAAAGAGGGAAGGACCAATTACCACCCAAAGGCCCTTGAATCCTGCTCTGCCGATAGTGATACCCGCAACACACATGGCAGTCAAGCATCTTCTCAAAGCCCCAAGCTAAACTGAGGTTTTTCCCTGACATCAGTTGGTAGAATGCGAAGAGGTGGCCTCATTGGGTTCCTCGATGCCCCTGGCAGCGATACTGGGTGGCCGGCGATCAATTCGGCCGGGGATGTCCGAAGTCCTTCGTACATGTGCTGTGCACAGCCACGTTATCTTCACACCGCTCAGAACAAAGTTTCTACTTGGGTAGAAACACGGGCAGAAAGATCGCGGGATTTTTGCCATTGGTACGGAAAATGCCGGACCAATGGTAAAACTCCCGCGATACATTTTCCGTACCAATGGCAAAAATCCCGCGATCTTTCTGCCTGCGTTTCTACCCAAGTAGAAACTTTGTTTTGCACAGTGTGCTTGTGGAAAGCGCCCTGAACAGTTGGTGTTTTGTTTTTGGTTAAAGGGGAAAAAAAAAAAAAATGAAAGTACGAGTTATGCCGGGCGCACTGGCTCAGTTCAATCCTCCCTGTTGAATTCAACACCTCAGAAAAGTGTGGAATTTCTGGCACGGCCGGAATGCTCCGAGCACCCGACTTTTCCGAGGCGGGATATCCCATTTTAGAGCTGGAACATCCCATTTCACCTGATAATACCATGGTCCTAATTAGCCTGGTGGGACCGAGATCACCGAGCCAAGTCATTGGCTACCGGTCTAGGGAGCATTGCCCATCACCACCTGGATGCTAAATTGAGCCCCAGAGATTGCCCAGAGTTACCCGTTCGCCTGACTACCGAACAACCCGTGTGCCGGAACAAGCCGACTACTCTCCGTCACAAGTCGCCGGTGGTTAAATTTCCTATAAACCTGCCAGGACTTATTGCCTCATGGGGAACATGATTCCAGGTTAAAATTTGTGCTCATTCCACTTGTGCACGAAGAAAGAAAAAAGGGGCAGAACACCTTCCGCGGTGCAGTCACTCCCAGTACGTCCTTGATCCTCGACGATGAGTCACTCTTGTTCTCATTCCGCATACTCATCATCTCCCCAATTCTAGTGTCAAGCAGATGTAATAAATGGATATCTACCTCCTGGTTTACATTTCTCAGCTGCTCGTTTAACTTCAGAAGCTTGCCGTGATGGAATCCAGTCTGAATCTCCTGCATCTTGCCAATCCTCCTCAATCTGTACAAGAAATCGAAACAAACGGTCTTGAAACTCTTCTTTAGCAACTTCATCCCAGTCTGCTTCATTGTCACTGTCTTCATGGTCTGAATCGACCTCAAGAAAAGCCAAGCTATCAAGTTCTGTAAGATTGAGGCCCCCAGAGTCAGAATAATCACCATTAGAGTCAGAGGAGTTGCCTGAAATGTCAGACAAAGATGGTTGCCTAGATTGCTGGCTAGATTGGTTTCTGAGCCCAGAAATATTGTGTTTGGCACGCTTAGTTGGACGGCCACGACGTTTGCTCATGGTGGGGAATGATAAGAGAGGGTGGGGACGATAAGAGAGAAGACAGGGGCTGTACGTACCAGTCAGCTGCTGCCCTGGTGACAGTTCTTGACAGATCTGTCAAAGCATGTGATCTCAGAAAGATCATTTTATTTCTCGAGAACGGCTTGATGGATTGGTGAATTTCTTTCAGATTCAGATACGGCTCAATGAGACGAGTCGATTGCATATTTCTTTTCATATTTTTCCCACGCTTTTTGAGCGGGCGCCAAAATTTTGACCGGCCCGGTGCAATAATTGATGAATTCCAGCACAACGGCTTGACAGAATGACTTGATTTTTTATATGGCCGTGACCGCACCTGATTGTGCTACGAATTTTCCCGCACATTTTTCTCGCGGCAGCCATGTAAATTTACACGAGGCACGCGTTCCGGGGCAAAATTTGATTGTGGGCACCAGGAAAGCTTAAATACTGTGAGTCCCACGCTTCTCCGGCCGGAAGCGGCCGAAGATGCTTTGTAATCGTAACACGGAGCTGTTTAGGCCCTTTACATTTGCGTTCCTTTCCCTTGTACTGTATTATTTCGTTCAAATCGACAGCCACACGCCACCGGGGGTGTCTGTAGATTATGAACTTTTTGGAAAATGTCAGCGGTCACCGGGGGAGTCGTGGAATTGACTTTTCGGGTCACAAAAATCGCTCAAATTTGACAATTTCCATTGAAAAATCGTAAAAAACATCCCCTGCCACAGAGTCGCCGATAGTACTGTAAATTTTTGTAGAAGACAGAGAGCGAGCGACACAGATCTCGAGCCTCGTGTTGTCATCGATGTAGCCCGTAGTGGCGTTGCTCAAGCGCTCGTCGGCGGACATAAGATAAAGCAGGGCGCTGAGCGGGCCGTTTTTCGAGTTTTGTTGAAGCATTTGTCTAATGAGACTCCGAAAGACCAGCTACATGTAGAATTTTCACAGGCGCAGGTTTAAAGAGACATCGATAGCCTTCAAACCATGTTGGTGACCCGGGAGGAGGTGATAATCATGTCAAGAAAGAAAGAGGCCCGTCCAAAAATTCCTCTTGCGCAGCCATCAAAGTTGGCCGAAAACACTGCCACCCCATTAATATTAAAATGTGGGACCACGTAGCGGCACTGGCTTCCAAGCGACTAACGGGATGGATTTTTTGATTTCGGATTTGTTACCAAGATATCGGCATTTTCGTCTGAAAATTCTTTTATCTGTCACAGCGGTCATGTTGAACAATTCCATCGCTTAAAATTCCACCCAGAGGCATTATTGCCCTTTCTACAGCATCTTCCTTCTTGGTTGAACAAACGAGCCTTTAACGAGGTACGAGTGTGGCCGTGTTTCTCAAGTTCGGAATCAGCAATTGATTTGATCTGCCTCATTTTTGACACAAACTCATGAGAAACTTGGCATTGCACTCGAATACCACTGCATTCCCTGGGTCCGTGTGCACGACCAAACGACAAGGAACTCCTCGCAATGATGCCTCCCCAGCAACTCATTTTTCTGGGAACGCTAGCTGCGATTGCAGCTTTTGAGCCGGTCTTCCAGGAATTCCTGAATCCTGTCATGACCGACTTCGCGCAAATGTGGGTTTCCCACTGCGAGCAGGCGTACGGTCAGTGGGCGTATCTCGCTTCGCTCATATGCTTTTTGGAGGGGAGTGACTGTGGCGGTGCCACTGGCATTGCTAGTATAGACCACCCCCCACCTCACAGTCCATATAGACTGTTCCCTCATCCGTCTCCGAAGTACGTAGCTTCCTCGCCCCCGCCGGAGGAGCGCGTCGTTGGATCTGGTGCTTCGCTATTATAGCTAAGCCACTTGTATCTACATGGTCCATTTCATCCAAATAATACACCGGATTTCTGAGCTCGTAAGGTTTTGCAGCCAATCAGAAACGGGGTGGAACCTGTAGGCCAGTCGGGTACGCCTTTCTCCCCCAACCATCCACGGTTCCGTCGCCTCTGTCCAGGGCATCAATATAGGCAGTTTGACGGCGTTTCCGGGTGCTTCGTCTTCTTCCTGCTGAGTCACTGTAACTTAGTGCCTATTCAATTATAATGAATACATACCTTCTGGGGAGTTACTCATACTGGTCCATCCGATATCTGATCAGCTCACTGCTGCGATCTGCGAACATTTAAACTCACTCTGTATGCAAATCGGTCCCAGATGGAGAGGCTGCGGGTGATGCAGTCGTAGCCTCTGATCCAGAACTCGTCGTCGGCGGCTGGCAGCGTCTCACAATTTTGTGTTTCAAAGTAAGTTTGATTTTGCTCACCACTGAATCCTCAACAACTATTTCCAAACGAGAATTAGCAGGGACTGTGAACTGGGGTGAAGAGGTAGATTCTTCTTCGAGGATCTCGGAGCCCAATATTTTGACAAAGTCTCGCTTCCATCCAGGCTGCATAAGGTCATTGAAGGCCAGTTCCTGTGCGCCTGCAAACAGGTGAGTATGACCGGTTACAATGCGCAGATGCACCAACCATCTAACGAGGACGGAGAGTTTTGTATGGCCCGGATGAGCTCATTGCCGTTGACCAGCCACTCGCCGGTGTCCAAATCACCAGCGGATGGAACAACTATGGACTGCATAAATTGATTCGGGGGTTGGACGCGCATGTCTTGGATGAATAGCTCGAGACTGCGATACTTCAGTGGCCTATGAGTCTCGGGGAGGTCAGAATCATCCCTCGGGCCTGCAGGTGTCAGAATACATCAGGCCCTTCATGACGTTGAATGTGGATGGACGTACTTTGCAACGGGAGCGGGGCGAATACACCGGTAAATCCATTTTCAAGAATCCTGGCCTTCAAAATGTCCTTCTTGATCTTGGAAGGATTGAAGGTGGACTCGGGCCAGCGATAAATTTGCCCTCGGATAATGGCAATCAAGTCATCTTTTGTCTTGCCGTCCCTGAAAGTATAATTATAATCACCGCATCCGCAATACAGTCCAAGACCAGGCATAGAGATACGTACAGATCGTCTCGAGAATATGGACGTTCAGTTGAAGAAGATGAGTCATCGGTTGTTACACACTCGACACGGTTTGGCTGAAAACGTCTTTTAGCACAAGAAAGCATACTTGGTATCGGCAGGACTGACGAACCTCGAGCAACATAGTACCTTCCTGAGAGCACGAGACGGTTCCGAGATCTCCGTGTAGGGATGCAGTTTGCTCTGTGCCACCCGAATATTGTGGCTAGGAATCCAAGGATCAGATTCGCGGAATTAATATCATTGGGAAACCCACGCACCTCGAGTTTCATAGCACTTTCCTCCAAATCGCGAGATAGATGGTCGGTGGTTACACTGTCGACACCCAGTGGCTGAAACCGTATTTAAGTACAACAAAGCATTGGTATTGGCGGTAGCAACGTACCTGGGTAACCTGAGTGTTTTCCTGAGAGCACGAGATGGCCACCATATCTCCGCGTCGGGCCTGAGTTTTCTTTGTGACCCGGGGAAATTGTGACTGCGAATTTCAACGGTGCGACTCAGTTTCGAGCCGGCCCTCGAGCAGGCTGGGAGTAGCGCACCGTGGAGGAGAATAGGCTTCCCATGGAAGAGTTTTCAATTTGAGAAGTGAGGGAGTACCGACAGAAGCCTGACCGCTAATAAGGGATGTGGTGGACGCGTGGTGGACGCGTGCGAGGTGCGTGTTGATCGCGTGGTGGCCGCATGGTGGCCGCATGGCACAGTCCACTGGTCGCGCAAAGATTATCTTACCTCCCAGATTTGTGAGTAGATATTCAGAAATAGAACGTTAGTCCTTTTGTGCTTGAGTACCAAAAATGTCCGAAAAAGAACGTGACTTTTTTTAGTCATTTCTGCTGACGTGGTTTGCTCGTGACCTCCAATTTATGCTTGATTTATGCGCCCCCAACACAATATAATCTGTGGGAGCGCGCTTCGCGGCAAAGCCCACTATCTCTTCTCTCCATTTTTTTTCTTATCTCCTTGAAGCTTAACAATGCCGAGGGTTGCCCATTGCGCCGTAGATCCGTTGTGGGCCTTTTTACGAAGCCTTTTCTCACACAACCCGGAATACAGGTATAACATGCGAGGTACGAGCTTCTTGGTTATAGCGTCTGTTTATGAGAGCTCAAAATAACTTGTTTCCAAAAATTTCAAAGGGAAATGAGGGTCTGCTTACACATTTCTTGAAATCTGTCTATTCACATTTTGCATAAGGGCTGTATGCGGTGAGCTCTGAAGCGTCGATTTAGCTGTGGATCGCACAGCGACAATGATGCCGTTGATCGGCACCACTGTAATTTTCAAACTCCGGGCTCAGCCCTTTGGCGTGCCCACGGCAAAGTGCTCGCCACATTTTTTTGCCACTCGTAAGCAGGCTGGGCGATGGTAAAACCGAAATAGGTGACGGGCGCAGCCTCGCTAGCTGCCGAAGCATGTCTACAAATTTCTGAGCATTGTTGAAGAGGTACCTGCCCTCCGTGACGTAAACCCTCAACAACGATTCAATCCATACCATTACGTCCCCACGAGATGTAAAAAAATATTTCACAGACTCGATTTCGTGGAAAACACCCAAAAATTTTATTTTGAGAGAACGAAGTGTATTTCTCTTCGGGATGCACTAGATATGTGCTAGAAATCCCGTATTTGGTCTGTTTCTGCAGGAAGAAAATTTATCTTGTTGCCTTCTGAGGCAACGGTCACGCTCACGGTGGCCTCCGTTGCCTGAAAAAGAGGCAACTGGTATGTCACGGTCCTCGGTCGGTTGCTCCCCTACATATCGAGACAGTATCATCCAAGTTGGACATCGACACAAAGCACAAAGGCACAAAGAGCTAGTGATGACGAAGTAGTACAACTGGCTTTAACCCTAAATCAGATGCCCTGTGGTGATTTGACAGAACTAGTCAGCAATGACGACCGAGCATAAAGAAAGGCCCGCAGAAATTGTAATCTGCAGTGAGAGATTAACAAAAGGCTCTCAGGCAAAGTAAGCTGGTGTGAGGAAAGTGTTGAAAGCAGAATCCCATCCCGAGCACGGCCAGTTGATGGGAACATGATCAGCCGTCAAATGAAGCCACAAAGGAAGACTTGTAAACACGGAAATTAAAATAGTGCGGCTTGCCGTCCTTTCTGCGATGATGGCAATATTGCCAAATTTGGTGCATTTGGCGCCAACTCGAAAAAAATGTAATCCATGAATTATTCACTCAGGATAAATGTCTCAGACCTTGAAGAACATGCTATCTATAATTTTGTGTCTTCATACCACCTTTATCTACGCTACAAAATATTTTCTTGAGCAGTTTGTGGGCCTCACACTCATCCCATTCCTCTGCCGACCAAAACGCCTCCAGCAGTTCGAACTCAGATATTCCAGCTTTTGGAGGATCTGGGAGATGATATACCGGACATTACCCCCCGGCGTTTCCTACGACATCCCATTCTTAAAACGTTTCTTGCGACGAAGTTCCCACACAATCCACTCCCAACGCTCAGCCATCTTCACATCTCCCTGGCTAACCGGTCTCGGATTAAATCCTATATCAAGCAGATCAAAGAATTGCACTGTCCTTTTGGAACGGGATGGCAAGGTTCGTATTGGGTTCATACTTTTCCAGAAACATGCTCATTTTCTCTGTGTTTCAGCTATTGAACATCTCAAACAACTTCAAGACGCCAATCTTCCAGCCTGCGAACATTATATTCGGCGTATATACGTCCTTGATATGTGTACCTTGGAACATCATGTAGAGGATGATGAAGATCCTGCACCTTCAGAAGGGTAGCTTCGTATCATTATTTGCATGTCCCCAAATGCAAGCCGGAGACTGCTTCAACGAGGAAGCTACCTACAAAGCGATATAGCCTTCCAATGCATCGTGGACTTCTTGGAGTTTGAGTTGGCATGTATGGATCGAGATTCGAATACTAGTGCGTTTTTCTTGGTTTTTCTGGTGTGTTTCTCTCATCCCTTTCATTTCAGGAATTTGGAAAGCAGGCAAGGGAGCTTCTGAGGAAACTGGCTGCAGAGTAGCATTGCGGTCGGAGGTAGAGTGGGAGTCCAACGAAGGGTCAATAGTCGAGCGAAAGGAATCTTCTTCGTCTCTCAACGGTATCACGGGTGAGAACTCAGCAGAGAACAAAGCCAGCGGCAAACCGGCGGCAAGTAAGAGCCCCTTCCGTTTCCCCGTTACTGCAGCTGGCGTGTTGGACTAATCCCTGGTGAGAGATATCCCCCAACTCGCCAGCTGCAACCACAAAAGAAAGGAAGAAGAAAAATTAGAAGAACAACATACTCACTGCAGATCAATTGACGCGATGGTGGTGGACGCGAGAGACACGCTTGGTCACAGTGTGTTACACTGTGACCAAGCACAGATGCATCGCGCTCGAGAGACGCGCTTGGTCACAGTGTAACACACTGTGACCAAACACACATGCATCGCGCTCGCCGCCCTGCCGCGACATCGACGTCCCGTGTCGACGATACGGTAAGTCCTCAGCCGTACCCAGGATGTGGTAAGGAACTCTATTAAGTACCTGTCGACGATACGGTAAGTCTGTACGATAAGTAGACGAGTAAGTAAATATGTATGATGATAATGTAAGTGGGAAAAACGTACCCTCAGCCGTACCCAGGATGTGGTAAGGAACTGAGGGCCGTTGTCACGCATCCGCACCTTAAATACGGTGCGGATACGATCGGCGTCATGATACTAAATAATGGAAAAGAAATGTAAAGAGAGACCGATCAGTAAGCAAATGCGGACGCGAGACGCCCTCTTCCGAAAGAGGCAGCCTCGCGCCTCAACACCCCCCCTGGCGTCGAGCACCCGTCTTCCTCCCTCCAATACAAACCCATCTCCCCAACAATCCGCTCGTGCGTGATACGCGGGAGTGCCTTCGTAAGGATGTCCGCGATGTTCTCTTTCCCCGGTATAAAACACCGGCCTTTTGGGAATGTCATTGATACACACTAAAGCCTATGAGGAACAACACACGTAGAGGGCGGCTTGTTCTTCTATCTCTGCCAGGGCGATAAAGTATTCCCAATAAGCGTTCAGAACACACTGCTTGCTGGGTTGAGAAAAGTGGTCCAGCAATGCCACGAACTTCGGAGTGAGAGGTGCATGAGTCTATCATTTCAACGACAGTGGGCGGCGGGCATACCACCACCAGCCAGTCCTCCATCAAATTGCACATTCTCGGGTGAAATTCCTGAGAATTGTAAGCAAGGTGATACATCGTAATTAATATTAAAGTGCACCTCTCGATAAATCCCGACAATTTTGAAAAAACAGTCGCGGTTAAGCCCCAAGATGAACTGGATGTTGTGGTGGGGTAAAACGACAGCATCCGGGGCTGTCGGCCTGACCGAATAAACAGGAAGCTGCTCCCCATTTTGAAGGCTACAGAGATCCCTCTTCTGCTGTAGGCAAGTGAAGAATCCACCTTCAAGTTCTGCGCGCTGGTTAGAAAGCACTATTTTGGACATACACCACACAGCCTGTTTCAATTTTGGCGCCATGCTAGAAGTCGTGAGGTCCTGGACGGAGACCCAATTGGGTGCAGACGGGTTCAAGCCATCGACCGGCTGCTCGTAGAAGTGGAAGGAAAGATCTGATCATCCAAGCAGTTTCCCAGCGAGGGCACGTGGTGCTGGTAGTCGGGTACAGGCTTGCGCTGATACGCTACGCACTGTAAAACACAACCGTCCTGGATAAAACGGCCAAGCGCGGAAAACAAAGGGCCTTGGTAAAGATGACTGTTTTCGACCATTTCCTTGAACGTTGCCTGCGCTCTTACAACAGAGGAGAGGGGGAATAGACGGGGAATCTCGCCGTCTCTGAAAAGGCTCAAGGCCTCTGTCCCCATGATGTTTAGAGCGTCTACGGTCTAGGTGACTGACGATACCGGAATGAGGTGTGTAAGCTTACGGCCGTGATGTCCCGGGGCGTCTGAATGTACTACTGTAGGCGTCAGAGTCGGTGAGGCCCGGGGGATTCTGACGTGACGCACCAGCTTACCCAACGTCACCGGAGTGATACGCATCTTTGAGAACGATACGGAGTCATCATGGGTAATAAATTACAAAGCGAACGCACCAATTCGACGTTCTTCGTCCCCTAGATAGACTGTTGTTAGCTTGACTGTACATAATATCAATGATAGTAGCGAACCAAGAAACGCCGGAGAGAAGATTTGCTGCACCAAGCCATCTTCCGTGAACAATGTGAGTTGATCGCTCCGCAATTGAGAATACTGCTACCCGAGGAGTTCAACAGATGACCGGACGAGATGGAGTCGCGGTCGGGGACGCCAGCATCTTGAACATAAGTCAATAACAAGATTCCGTAAACCGAGTCCGCCGTGACACACCGGCTTGCCGTGCTGCGCTGTTGGCGTCTGAATGTACTGTATGCGTGAGAGTCAGTGGGAAGGGAGTCAGTGAAAGAAGCCGCAACCGAAAAAATAGCACTTACCATAATCCGAGCTGTTGACGGCTGGAAATGCACTCGAGAGGTCGTCACCCGGAAGGGTGCCTGCATCGCGAGCGTTTCTCACTACGTTTCTGTGCAACGACGAGACAGGGGGCTCAGTCCACTGTGTCATGGTGGTGGGAGGGGGGGAGTGAGGAAAGATCAGAGATTCGACGTCAGACTCGGCTTTTACAGCTGAATGCAAAATTCTAGGCCATTTCGATTCGCGCAGGTGTGGAGCTGGAGAATCCCGGTTGTATTGAGAACGTCAGTGCGACGTCATAAAGCTAGACGGCGCGTCGCTCCCGAGCTGCCGCTCACTGAGGCTCACTGCCGCACGCAATAAGCGACCTTCACACGCTGCCAGAGCTCCACATTGACGAAACGAAACGGCCTAGAATTTTGCATCCAGCTGTAATGTACTTACTTCCCCGACTCGGCCCCACGACCCGGAACTGGAATACATGTAACCGCGTCCATCTGACCATGTCACGCTGACGGAGCACCCGAGAAGGCCGAGCCGAAAGCCGGCATGCTGTCATCGGCGAGACCGCCGGTCCACGGCATGCCGGCATGGATGTCATGGGAACTGCCAAGCGGCCCGCCCTCTTCAGCGCGGGTTTCCATAACCCTACCACTCGTATTTAACTGCTTCAGGGATCAGAGGATCCTGCCGACTAAGTTTAGTATATGTACAAGCGGTCGCCGGCGCTTCGCGCCGGCTCTCACTTGCTTGCGTCGGCCTTGCTAGTTTTATTGAAGTTGAGCATGCATTTAAAAAAAATTAACTCAGCTTGACTGGGCTCTACTTCATCTTATGTAGGTTGTGTCTTGACAAAATGTGAGATAACAACTTTCAGTTGGCAATAACGGCATGCCTCGGAATTAAGCGGGGCTTAATATAACAATTACTTCATGCCGGTTGATGGATAACGGATGTCAGCTGCGCAATATAACCATATGGGGATCCAGCTTCAGACGGACAGAAAGCTCAATCTTATAAAGAGGGAGAATAGGTTTTAAATTTTGCTATATCGCATAGTTGATTTTTCAGCAAACACTGATTTTTTTTTTTTTGTGTGAGGCAATGATGCAAGTAAGGTACGGACTAAATATCGAAAACTTCATGAAATTCATGAAAAATTCAGCAAAATTCTAATTGAAGTGCCGCCATCCCCTTTGTGGAGATGAAGTGAAGATTGAAGTAAATTGAATAAAGCTATCGGCGGGGCTGTAGATTTGGACCTTGGAAGCCAGGGATTTGGTCGTGGGAGGCTTTGAAGCGACTGGCATTGAGAACATGCGGAATGGGCCAGAGAGGACTGAGAAGCCGGTGTTTTTGTCCTGTCTCGTGGATGTGAATGCTGCGAGCGAATCCATCTCTAGCCCCACAGTGAATCATGTCGCACGCTGAAACACGCCATTGAGCTGTCTGAGTCTCCAAGCAATCAAAGCTCCGAGTTATACCCAAGCGCATCGGGAACGCGTCGAGCGGGTCGTGGAGGCTATAGGATGGTGAGGGTAAGCGGAACAGTCGTCGGTCATGGCGGAAGATGATAGATCCGCTTGAGATCCGCTCGCGGAGCCGAATAGGTCGAAAATTCAAACTTGTATATAAAGGCTATGACCGAGTGAGGTGATAGAGCCAAAATTTTAATTTTTTCGCTTCCTGCCATTCCTGCCTTGTTCGAAGTCTTTCTGTGTAACCAGCACAGAATTTGTTCTATCCATATGATCTCTAACTCAGATGAGGAGGAAAAAACAGTTGAAATGTTTGTATCGCACCCCTCTATATTCATAAAGAGAGAAATCAAAAAGAGATGTGTGTGGTACACACCAATTGGGACGTGTTGCGTCTATTCTCAGTCACCATATGCTGCCGTTATTTCGTCAGCTGCGTCACTGTGGACACGCGTCTCTAACTCAGATGAAGAGGAAAAAACAGTTGAAATGTTCGTATCGCATCCCTCTATATTCATAAAAGGAAATCGAAAAGATACGCGTGTGGTACACTAATTGGGACGTGTTGCATCTATTCTCAGTCGCCATCATATGCTGCACACACCACAAACCCCGCACAAAGATGGCAGGGCAGGCACAGCCCTCATTTTTGCTATGCCAGTGGGCTTGGATGTGTGAACAGAGTTCCAAATGGTCTGTGGAGTCATCCCGTCTGTATGCCAGGCTCTTCGGCATCACCGGCGACCACAACCTGGCGGACTCGAAATTAGCCACAAATAGGAATCAAAGACTGTGAACCCAAACACTTGAACCGTTTTTGAGATGATTTGAGGCATCTGCACAGGCGGGGTGTGGGCAGGAGAGAACATAGTGGTCGTTGAGAAAAAAAGACGCGTGTCCACAGTGACGCAGCTGACGAAATAACGGCAGCATATGGTGACTGAGAATAGACGCAACACGTCCCAATTGGTGTGTACCACACACATCTCTTTTTGGTTTCTCTCTTTATGAATATGGAGGGGTGCGATACAAACATTTCAACTGTTTTTTCCTCTTCATCTGAGTTAGAGATCATATGGATAGAGCAAATTCTGTGCTGGTTACACAGAAAGACTTCGAACAAGGCAGGAATGGCAGGAAGCGAAAAAAATTAAAATTTTGGCTCTATCACCTCACTCGATACATATACAAGTCCTCTGTCCCAAAAGATCAGGACGTTTGGGCAAGAACTTGGCTTGCTAATTGGAATTCATGGCTGGAGGAGCCTCAGTTGCAGGAGGATGGAAAAATATGATATTTTTCTGGTTTTTTTCTATCACTAATTGCTCCTGAATTAGTCGGAATTATCTACCTATATTTCATTTCAATCTGTGCAAAACTCATAGAGATATGAGGGAATCGGTTGGGGGGATCAGAATTTGCCCAAAATGGCAATTTTTGTGTTCGCGCCTTCGGTACTGCCAATGGCTGTAATTCAAAAAAAATTTCTCTGGCCGATTTGGTCACTAAATTTTGGTAGCGGTGACTAGGTGACCTGCACCATACCTCAAGATATCTATCAGATACGGAATATCCTGAGGCACGAAGGTTCGGGTACTCTGCCTCGGGGAGACTACTTGAGTGACGCTTCGGTGACACTCTTCTTCCTCTTACCACCACCATCTCCCTTATCGCAATGGCCAGAGTCGTGTCGGGTTCGCGTCCTTCCCTCTTTCCCTCTTCCCCCTTTTCTGATACCCTGCTCGCGTCTAGAAACCAAGACCAAGACCGCAACACAAAGACCAAGTCCAAGACTAACGCAGGTGGGTTCTCTTCTTTGTCCGGTCTTTTTCCACTACTGATTCCGCATGTCGTTCTCCAGATGGCACCGAAAAGACGAAATGCGCCCCAACTGCGTACAACCTCTTCGTCTCCAGGCAGCTGAAGAAGTGGAAAGAAGAAGTCCTCGACAAACCCTATAAGGAGGGTATGAGCGCCGTACGTTCGCGAGCGATCATCCCTTTTCCCTTCGTTCCTCATCCTCTCTACTCCCAGGTCGCTCTCCTCTGGGCCGACACGGCAAGCCCTTTGTCAAGCACACGCCCAAGACCCAAGCAGCCTAAAGAGAAGGCGACGAAATCCAAGCCCAAGACAAAGCCGAAGAAAGCCGTCCACGTCGAGGAGGAGGAGGACAACGAGGATGAGAGCGAGAACGAGATCCCTACGACCAACTAAGGTAAATACGTACTCTGCCGTCGACATCGCATCCTCATTGTCGCTCATCGCTCCTCCCAGCTCTGCTCTTTTGATTCCTCTCTACCCTGTCGCTTTATATACCTGACCGCACGCAAAGGCTCCACCCCAATAGAGTTTGATGGTGATGAGGATGATGAGTTATTCTATGTTACACAGTAGGTGGTCGGGGAATGACTACCTACCGTAAAAGTTTGCCCGCAAAAACGTTGAATTTGAGGCAGTATTTAGGTTGGCAAATTCTCCCATAGCATTAGAACAATACAGACTTCAATCTTCTCTACATAAGCCGTGAACTTAATATCGCCTCGGCCTGCCGTGCATCTGCACTTCCTGCGCCGTAAATCCTTGTGTAGACTATAAAATACCCGAGGGTGAATATAGCGCGGATCACGCTCAGTGTCAATCGAATGAGGACTCACCACTCTTCAAAGCAGAAATGATCTGAATTTTTGCCGTAAATTCTCTGGTCATGAGGGTAAAGTCCGTGTTCAGTTTCATGGCATGACATGGGTTCGAGTCTCGGTGTCTGCACTATTTTGCTCCGGAGTGGAACGTCGTTTAAACTGTGGTTATGGGAACATCCATGACGCTTTTTTCACTATCTTTTATCATGTATTCATAATACTTCATCGCGATTCACCCCGACACAGTAGGCCCCATACATTGTGCACAAAACCATCATGGAACATCAAACATCATGATTTCACTTCCAAAAAGGACTACTTACCACCTCTATACAGATCAAGATGATCCAGAAATTCAAGGCAGGATGGCTTGGTACAGTGAACAACACGGAATTAAACCCTGTTCAAACTGTTATTGAACAATTGCTTAACCCTGTTAAGCAGGAGGTTGAAACCTCTGTTTAAACCATTGTTGAATCCCGGTTTAACACGCCGGTGTTTAAACTGCACCTCCGATGGGGGTGAGAGCGCACCTTCCATCGAAACCGTACTCGTGCCGGCGGCTCTGTCGGTCTTGCTGCTGCGGCATCAGGCCATTTTGAATCACATGCTTTGTACTGCCATTTTGAACCCTGTGCTTCACTATTGAATGATTTAATTGTCATTTTGAACCCCATGCCGTTTCGTGCTGCTGATTCAATCGGGCATTGAGAAAAACTAAGGTTGCTTGGTGCGGTTTCATTTTAGGCAGGCACACAGAAAAGTTCCGGCAGTTGGTGCCGGAGCACTATAGCGGAGTTTAAAAGGGCTTCCGACGCAGCGGAGTTTGAAATCGCTTCGGCAGAGATATAAGAATAAACACATGGTGAGTTGAACATCTCTTTCTGAGATAATTTGAGGCATTTGAGGCCACATTCGTACGGAAATTCGGGGGTGGGGAAGCCATGTGGCGGGCTGAAATACATTCGAAGCGCCCAGATTAGCGCGCAGATTATCGCCTCGTGGCATCGATAAACGTCTCGCTTCCAACACCAACAAAAAGTAAGTAGCCGTCCAATCGTTGGTGCGATTTTATTTAAGGCGGGGCATCAGCAAGAAAATGTGACCCTATTGATTCGAATGTGATGGAATTCCGAGATTCCATCCGTGCTAGGGCCATTTCACGCTATTGGTTTGGCCTGTGGCCAGCAAAAAGTAAAGTAGCCGTCCAATCCTTGGTGCGATTTTATTTTAGGCGCGGCATACTTCTGTGTCGAGGAAAAGCAAAATATGCCGAAAATCCCCCAAAACGTGCTTCACCAGGGGTTAAATTTTCTATGCGCGTTCTCATATCGAGAAGGCGGAGTATTTTCCAGTGGTCAGGTACTTTCATAACAGTAGGTTATGGACCAGGAAGGCCTACTGGTATGATAACAGCATTTGTATAACCTCAATGAACAAGATTTCCAAATTTGGAAGGGTCAGACAGAGGGTCAAACTGCGGTCAAAGCCAGTCAACCCGCGGTCAAGGGTCAATTTTGTCAACCGCCTTTGACCTTTGACTCGTCATTGTCCAATTGCTGTTAACACTACTTAAGGATGAAAAGGATCATCGGAAGATACCCCCAACGCGGCTCGTTAGACGTCCTTAGCCAGTCGTGTGTAATCTTCAAAAGAGACTCGCTATTACTTATTGTCAATTCGCCCTCTTGCGTCGCAAACAAACAAAAATGATGATTATGGCACCACAAAATTAATCCTTACGTGGCAGGCAAAGCTTTGGACCGCCTCGGCCAAAAATTCCGAAGGCCTTTGGATTTCAAAGCCTTTGCCCTTTGGGAGAACACTGGTCACGGCCGTGTCCGCCGCGTTGGGGGTATCTTCCGATGATCCTTTTCATCCTTAGGTAGTGTTAACAGCAATTGGACAATGCCACATTGGAAACGTACCAATGACTTCAGAGGAAGATGTGCTTTACTTTCGCCTTCCCCCAATGCGGGTCTGGCTTTGAAAGTATAGATGCCGCGGTGTGCTGGGGTGCTGTGAAATCAATATATTTATAATAGTTCTCAGGCCATTATGGCCTATGCGACTAGTTAGCTATCTATTACTCTACGCGGTGTGAATTTGAGCTTTCGAACCAGCATGCCTCCGCCCATTTAAGGGAGGCCACGGGTTACAACCAGTGGGGACTGTCGGGCACGTCGGAACGCGCGTTACGCCACGGTTGCGGAAGCCATGACACCTTCTCGCCCCGCCCACACGCGACCCAACACACACGACCCCGGATCAATCGGATTTCTTCCTACGGAAAAACGGCATATCCCACCCATTAGCCGAGCACAGCCACAACATAGCCACCTTCCAAATCCGGCAATTCGGAGATTGCCGCCAGTTCGAACAAAGATTACCTTGCTACAAAGGCTTTCACCATATTTCACAGTGCGTTACCGTGAGAGATCATTCTGGAAACCCAATGCAACATTATATCCATGGGTCGACAACATCTCCAAGCCGGAAACTCAGCCGCAGCAACTCGATTGTCGCACTCTGGGAGCTCGGGGCAGTTCAGATCTCGGCTTCAAAATATATGTATTTTCTCCGACTATTTTTTTATTGTCTAAAAAATGCATTTTCAAGCCATTCCGGACCTGGTGAGCAACTCCAGACAGACTTTCTTGTCAAGGATCTTGAGCCTTCGTCACAGGGATATAGCCAGCAAAATTGTCGCATGAGAGATGGCGGTCTCCGTGTCAATGTTCCCGACAGCTTTTGGAGTGTTTGGTAAGGTGGAGAGCATGGGAAGCCTGCACCCTTATGTAAGCCCGACTTGATGGCATTATTGCGGGGGCAGGAGGGGGTGGGTGAAAAAAGACTATCGTAGATAATGTCTTAGCATCATTATAAGGAAGCTCTATGAAAGATTCGAGCAAAAGATCCACCAGTAGCTTGCCATAATGACTTTTATTTTTATATTCCTAAAATGTGCAGAACACATTTTTTGACGCATTTGGGATGGGTTTTGTCGCGGCGGGGCAAAAATTTGGAATGATTACATAATCAACGCGTGACTAATACATTCAAATTGATAGTCACGCGTCACGCGGCCCTGTGTCGATCCCGAAATTCGGTCCCCCTGTCGAACCTCCCGAACGTCACACCCAGCCCCCAAACTGCCTGAAAGACGCAAAAAGACAAAATTTCCGTTCCGAATGTCGAAATTTTTGAGGCTGTCACGCAAAATTTCGGCCAAGATTTCGGCCATGTCGCATTGTCGAACTGGTTGAATGGTCACGCGTCACACCTGGTGTCGATTTGAAGGAAAAAATCCAGTAATCTGTTAGGCCGGCCCGATGCCAATACGGCGATTATACCTTACAGCTATTTGCGGTACACACTCCGGAAAAAGTGATGTATAGGTGCCTCCGAAAATGCTCCCTGATACTGTTGGTGTATGTGCCAATATGAGGGCTGCAAAAACTGTACCTGATACGCAACAAATCATTCGGACTGAATTGGTAACTGGTATGACCGATACCGGATGCCCATTTCTGTTGATCCGATACTCTCCGTATCGGCCAACGTTTGTGTGTACTTGCTATTGCGACTGATACTCGGAGTATCAGTCGCAAGTATTAGTGCGACGTAAATGAAGCATATCAGTAGCACAAAACGGCGACCGATAACAAAAGAATCAGGTACATTTTTAGACCTCTCAAGACAATAAGTATGGGTTGTCGTATTGGGCAATCGCATACGGCAGCGGATTTGGATTGTTTCAGCCGTCCTTATACGCCGCGGCCGCTCAGCGGCAGGGCAGCGGCCGATCACCCTGCCACTGCCCGAAATGCATCGGGCCGCTGAGTGGCTTTAAAGGCACAAGTGGTAATGTGAATGAGCACTAATTAAATTACAGACATTGAATTGTAGTCGCAAGCAGTGGCCCAGAGTATTAGATCCAGCCCTGAATAATTCGGTGCAAGGGTACAAGTCAAGCAGAAGTACGGCGGTTCCCAAAACAATAACAGTGTGGCGATGGTTCGCCAACGTACTACACGTAAAGTTATGTCCGGGACCGGCGTTAGGGTTCGCGGTAGCCAGCACGACGCCCAGTGGCAGCTAGCGACCTCAGGTGTAGCCTGCCGGTTGTTGTGTGTAGCACTCAGAAACTGAACTTGAGCTGTTCGCATTGTGGTCTGGATCGCCTCGCACTGCTATCCGGAGATTAATCTGCCAAAGCCCATCTCATAATGATTAGTGAGCGGTAGTGTTGCTCGAGCAGCGCTGGATTCAGAAGACATTGCTGATTTCCCAGTGCACACAGATATGGATACATCAAGGAGAAAGACGAAAAACAATGAGAAAAGCATGAAGTCGAAGAACGGTAGGTGAACAATAAGCGCGTAGCGGAGAGTCCGCGGCCATATCAACAATACTGAGGAAGCACTCATCCCAGCGGTGGCGGTACGGCCACGGCTCAGCCTCAAGTCTGCGAGGCTCCTCATCGTCCAATATATGGGGATACACTGCTGATGCACCCTGAAGCCGAGCTGACTACTAGTGGTGGTAGAGAGAGGTGCCGTTTTGACGATGAAGCAAATCTGTGGTGCGGCATGGTATATGGAGGCGATGCGTGAAGAGATCGAAATGTGTTGTGAATTGTGAGTCATACTTGGGAAAGATATAGGAAAAGCCGAAGTACCACTACACAGTTTGCAAAACAATAGTGGCGCCTCGCAGACGTAAAGTTTTGTCGCAGATACAGTGGTTGCTTGAATAGCGGCGAGCCACGCGGACGTAGGATTAGCAAAAAAGCACGTAACGTGGGAAGAGCGTACCTGGACAAAGACAAAATAACTCGTGCCAGAAAGGCATGCAGAACGATTGGATGCCGGTATCGTACCGCCATTATCTGACTTACAATTATGGGGAACGACTCGCGCCGTGGAGCAGATATCACCGATTTACCGGCACCAGCTTGCATGTCGCGATCAAGAGGTTGTCACCGTTGCCAACTGTTTCAGCATTGTAGCACAATAAGACCGATTAAGAAAAAGACACCTTTTTAGACCGCTTGTTAGACGCTGGCCCCTTCCAATTTCCAGCCTCGATGACCTGACTGCATTGCCAGGCGGTATGAACATTGTTTGCCTCGTCACCCTCGGGCCGCCGCGTATGAGTTGGGATTTAAGCACTGGTTGCGAGGCCCAAAGAATATCAATACCGATTCACAGGCGGTATCCTATGTGGTAACGGAATGGCAGTACGACAATGAGAGAGCAGCTCCAGAGAACATAGAAGCGAACCTCAAACGTAAGTGATGAAGGTGCAAGGTGACGTTTGGGAGTTTGGGCGCTGCTAGCGAAACTACGAGATTCAGTGTGCCTGAATTTGTATCTGAAAACAATAGATTCAACAACAGTTTCGGCGCCGAAACTTTGAACTTACTTTAATTACAGATTCAACCAACACTAAAATTGGCTGTTCTGCGGTCGATCCGCAGTCCAACTGCAGTCTGCCGGCAGTACGACTGCAGTCGGCTGTTACCTAGACATATCCCTTGCTTGCATCCCATTTTGCAAGTCGGTTTTATTTCTTTTGGGTGAACAGCGACACCAGGGCATGCTCCGCCATCCAAATTGCGGGCTGCGGCACAAATCCGAGACCATGTCCGAGTCGGCAAATTACATTCAGGTCAGTCAGTAATGCTGTTCATTCTCAGGTTACATCATAGAACACTCAACGAGATTTGTCAACCATACCCCGGGAGCAAGAACCGAGCAGCGAGGCCGGAAACAATAAAAGCTGAATACTAATCGGCATTCGGCATTGATGAGGTAGTGTGCCGAGACAAAAGGGAACCACCGGCGACGTCAGAAGGGTTTAGTTGGTAATGAGAAGCACAGAAGTGCCTTCTTTTGTCCAGCGACGCAGCGGCAGGCTGGTTGCGCTCGGCTGCGCTAGGAAGCTTGCTGCACAATTGCGGTGTTCCACACCACCGTTGTGCTCGAGCTGGGGGTATCGTGAACGGTAAGTTTCTGGTGAATGCCCCGTGATTTTAATTTGATGTTAGCCTTCTTCGTGTCGCAGCTCACGCCTCAAATCGTTTGCCTGTAGGCTTCGAAGGGCTCGTCCTTGGACTCCAAGAAATGAAATCTCGGTGAGTCGCGCCTTGTCATCGGTGTAAGCGTAATAACGGTTAGCGATAAGTTCGAGAGGAGAGGAGTCGATTAGGCCTCCAATCAACTTCTCAAAGGACCGCTTCGCTTCTTTTTCCCTTCTTTTACTAGCATTTTATCAACAGTTACCTCAAATCAACCTCAATCCCTACCGGCGCTCTCGATGTCGCCCCGAGCGTGACCCGCATCGAGGTTCGCAGAAGCGATCAAACAGCTCTGATCGTCGGCAATCATGAGGACAAACTACGCTCCTCATTTCCAGCGTGGCGCGGTGTGCCGCGGTGTGCGGTTCTGCGCATGCTGGCGCATGCGAGCGGTGCCGTTGCCCCGCACCCACGCAGCTTGATGACCACATCTAAACTCGGGCCAGCGACATCACTTACCATCCGCGGGTTTACTCGTGGCCGCGACAGCGGTGCGAATCTGGTGCTGACTAGGGGGACATGGTCACCGTTCCATTCCGATTTGAGGTGCGGTCGGGGGAATGATGGATGAACGTCGTGATGACGGGGGTGACGAAGCCGATGGCTTCAGCTGGCCCGAGGTCGTCAACGCATTCACTTCGATTCACGTTCTCATCGTGGGAATCGTCTTTTTCCTCAGCGGAGTCGTGCTCTATTCGCTCGCCTAGTCAGTCTACTGGTTTTTTTTCTTCGCGGCGCTCAATCTCATTAGCTTCACCCCGTCAATCATCCAATCCCTTGGATATACCGCTGCAAGGGGCAATTGATGAGTGTCCCTCCCTTCTCCGTCGCTTTCGTTTGTAAGTCTCGCCACTCTGTCCACAATAGAGAGTACTAATTTTAATCGCTTTGTGCTAGTTGCGGTGCTGACTGCTTGAATTTCTGATCGTACCACTGCCGCGGAGGCGGTCACCGTCTTCTACTCGGTACTACGCACGGTCGGGTTCGCCATGTTCCTGGGGTCCGTAAACCACCGTGTCCAATACGGCTCCCTCTTCCTCTCAATCCCAGGTACATCCTGATCTCTCTTGACAGACGCTACGTTTATGCACTAACTCGCTCCAAGCCTCCACACCACATGTCCGCCGCGCAACCGCAGACTGACCCTGAATTTGGTACCTTCACCTCAGGCGAGTGCTCTTTGGCGGGCAACGTCGAAGAGTGTCTTCGTGATTAGTCTGTGTAGCCAGGCGTTCTCGACAACAGAAACCGACCACCATCAATCCATTATGGGGTCCGGGTTGCCGCGACCGGCGCACCGGCGCCTCCAGCCACGTCGGCATCGGGCACGGCGAAGCTCATCCTCCTCATTTCCATCAACGACCGCGCAATCCTCGCCCTCTCCATGTAACACGGTGCATCGTCATCGCCCCCCTCCGCTCTGGTCCCTCCTCGAGCGCCCGAAGAATTTAAAAAAAATCTGCACCGCCGGCGCCGGCACCTGCCACGACTCAGCCCCGCACCTCCTTCGCCACCAGCAGCTCCTTCGCCACCGGCACCGCCTCCACAGCCAGCGCCGACTTCAACAGCCTTCGCAGCCGGTGCTTCCTTCACAAACTGCACCTTCTGCTGCCGGTGTTCCCTCACTTCCGATTACCACACCTGTCTCTGCGCCGCCAGCTCTAGCCCTTGCTCTTCTGTCTTCCATAGCTGTCGCTTCAGCAGGTCTCTCTACGGGTACTGATGATAATGATCTTGGACCTGCCATCATGGATAATATATGTGAGCATCTGCACATACTTAGAATATTGGCGGCTAACATATTCTATTGTAGCGCACCACGCAAATACATCTGGTCCACCCAACAGCCGCTGTTCCCGTCTCGGCGACGCCGCAAGCAACGGTTTCCGGCAGCCGGGCCATCGACGGTATGAATTCTACTGTATCTTGAGCGCTACTAAAATCCGAATAAAGTCCCGGGTCGAAAACCCCTTGTAAGCCTTTAAATTGCGTCATAATGCTGCTAAACTATTTTTACCAGGGCTTTCCTCGGTTGATCCTAAGGGACCCACGACACGAGCGGAATTCGTGGCAGGAATGTCGGGAGGTGGCGTTAAGAAGAGTAAGGTGCACGCTTTAGGGTAATGTGAACAACCTTCCAGAGGTTATTCACATTTTGTTCTTAACATCCGTCCATTCAAGGGGGTTAATAACATGTTAATAACGGTTAATAACATAAAACTCATGAAATACGGTGTACGATATCAACATTCTGCCCCGGCATTGTTGGATCTCGTCCGCGTGGACCCTCCCGCTGCCTCATCTTTGACTTCCACGTTTCCTTCTCGACCAGAAACTCGTCTGGATGCAGATGAGGAAATTGATTGGGACTGGTAGACATAGAGAACACGGTTTTTTGGAGTTTTTTTTGGGTCAGGGTTATGTGAGGAAGAACCTGTATGTTACTAAAATCGGTCATTAACAACATCAGTTAATAACCTGTTATTAATAACCACCTCTAAAATATGGTTTAAATCACTGTGAATAACTGTGAATAACTCGGAGCGGAGGAACCGTTGAGGGCTGAGATGATTCTATCATTTCGGGCCAGTGGTACGGTAAAACATGCGGTGCGTACATTGGGGTCTATAGAAGGGTGTCAACTCGGTGAAGTCGATTAACCATTCTGGCCTGTCGTCAAGTTTCGAAATCTCGATCAGAATGTTTTCAAGTCTGCAACAGGGACGCAAGCCTCAGTGCGCGGACTCTAGTGTCGGACTGGACTAAGATTCCGAAAACGATTAGTCTAGCGAAGCAGCAAGTCTTGTGCAATCTGCCCTCAGTTTCGAAATTGACCCTAGCACGCTTCCAAAGCCGTTGATATTTCTATTACGTCTATCAGAGCCCGGCCCGCGAAGCAACAAGACAGACTAGCAGTCGGGAGACAGTACCAAAACCGTCATGGGTGGGTGGATTTTTCCTTTGAGGATTAGACTGATATTTTGGGCAGGGGTCTCTGCCTACAGGACTACATTCGTACCAACGGCTCAGTTCCAAAACAGGTGTTTGATACTTACTTTAACTCGCTACTGCCGGCGGATTTGAAGGTATGTTCATGTGATGGGGTACAGTACCCTTTTAATCTGTCACATAGATATGGGAAAGAGCGTAGCGCTGCAGCAAAACAAGCCGAGAAAAAAGCAGCTACCTAAAATCGTGTAAGCCGTGTTGGTCTTATCGTATTTACTACATGCCAACGAAAACGTCTTGATTACCACCAGGTTTTCAGTAAATTGTGGTACAATAGGTGCATATATACCTCTTTATTCTTTTCGCTCGTTCTAATGATTCGAATGTAGATCAGTAGAGCGATTCAGATCAGCATTTTCGTCGCAAGTATTCATGTCTTGTGCGAGGTGGGTCCTTAGATTTTTCTGCCTGGGTATTGTTGTCCTGAGTAACATATTATAGCCACGACAAGTGAATCCATTCAAACGACCGCTTCGATTATTACAACTGTTATGTTATGCATGGGTACGTGCGATATATAAATATATATGGATATTCTGATATGCGTATCTCGATAATTTATATCTGGTCGGTGTTGGCGATGCGTTGAAGTCCGAGGGCCGCCGAGAGGCCTGGAGGACAGGCGAGGAAGGGGAATGGTTCGGTATAAGCGTATTCAAGTGATGTTCTATGTACCTCGATTACCTCGATGAAGAACTCGTTTTCACTCGAAATTTCTTGTTTTTCCTCGGTTTTCCAACGAGCCAGAAAGAGCTATGTCCGGATTGTCGGGGTGAATCGAGCAGCCATCAAATCCTCGATTTACCTCGCTTCAGCTCGATCTACGTAGCTATAGTACTGGGACCGGTCAATGCCGAGCTGACTTCCCGGTGACGTGAATATCGGCCGATTGCGCCGATGCTTCGCTTCCCTCGCGGCTGCCATCCTCCTCATCTCGTCCAGCTTCCCTCTCAGTCCGCCGTATCCGTATTTCAGACTCCAACAAACACCCTCGCCTGCCCCTCCCGTCTCGCAGCCCTGGTCCGAGGCCTCCAACTGCAAGACCCCTCCACACCGCCTCTGCCTGCCGATATCGCATCCATTTCGCCTGCCTCTGCTGAATCTTGTCGGCGTTGTGCTTGTGCTGCAAATACTCTCGCGTTGGCCGATCTTGCCGCCCTCAAGGTTATCGGTCCAGTGCTTCGGCTGCTCGTCGCTGGATCTGGCCTGCTGTGCCTCTTGGAGCTGGTGCCCCATTGTGCACCACCTCCACGGCGCCTTCCGCGTCGTCCCCGTGCACCGTGTCAGCTGCGTGTGTGCCGCCTCGCCATGCGCCGCCCTTTACTGCGCCTTCCGCGTCATCCGCGTGCGCTTGTGTCAGCTACGCGTTCCACCTGTGCTGGTGCCGACCTCCCTTGCTCTTTGCCCTCCCGTGTCTGCTGACTTCCGTCGTCGCCAGCTCTGGTGCCTCGTGTCGTCTGTCCTTGACGATCCTGGGCTCGTTGTATGGTCTCGCGCCCGCTCGACCTGATACGGATCTCGTCTGTCTCGTAGTTGTGCAGCACGCCCCACGCTGTGCAGCCAGGGTTTTCCGAGCAGGATTGTCGAATGCCCATCACACTCGAAGATCTCGAATGACACGCGAAAGCGCTCATGCCGCCAACTGAAACCTCACCCCACCAGAACCTGCGGTCGTTGGCTACGCTGAGTCGTGTCTTCGATGGTAAGACTCGGCCGCGAAGATGGCTGTACTGTTTCCACCGCGCCAGTGACATGCAGTTGCGAAGCGCGCCATTATCTACCATATTTGCTTCGCTTCTTGCCTCTGTTATTGTTTCTTGTATTTCCTTGCTGCGCCGATGCTCAATTGACCTACGTACACACCCTGCCAAATGGACCTGGGCGCTTCTCGAAGAAGCGGGGGAACGACCAATGGGGCTACTGCCTATACAGACCGCTCGGCCCCCTTCGCCACCGGCTCTTGCCCCGTATTGTCCAAGTCTACATATACCGCCCCGATACCGAAAAAAGTCGCGCTGGTCTTTTTGAGCCAGGAGCAGACTCATGTCCTGAAGCTTGCGCAAGAAGGCAGAAGCCTGTTCTACACAGGGAGTGCTGGTCGGTATTTACGCCTGCATTCCCATGCTTCCACGTCATTCGATTTTTTAGGAACCGGAAAATCTGTACCTTCTCCGGGAAATCATCAAGGCGTTGAAGAAGAAGCATATCAAGACGAATGACGCTGTCGCAATCACCGCTTCTACGGGTACGCCCCACAGTGGCTTGCTCGCCCTCTCTCTTCTAACGCATAGCAGGCATTGCTGCATGTAATATTGGCGGCTTCACAATCCATTCGTTCGCTGGTATTGGCCACAACTCGCTCAAAAGATCCGCAAGAACAAGAAAGCGAGCACCCGGTGGCTGAGGTCCGAAAGTCCTTATCATTGATGAAGGTTAGTGCACGCCTTCTGCAGGCGCTCTCGCTGACGCAGGTGCAGTGTCGATGCTTGACAGGGATCTGTTTGATAAGCTGTCGCGGATCGGCAAAGTATACTACGGAAGAGCATCCAGCTGTTCGGTGGCATTCAGGTTCGCCTTTGCATTCCATTGAACCCGAGTGTATATTCAAACGTCAATAACTCATCGTGACGGGAGATTTCTTTCAGCTTCCGCCGCTGTCACCAAAGGCAGCTCGAGCGTCAAGTTGGCCTTTTGAAGCGGAACTCTGGAAACAAGCCATTTCCAAGACTTTCAAACTGACCAAAAGTGTTTCGTCAACATGACCAAGGTCTGTGAATCTCGCGCGAGAACGGGGGTCCCCTTGACCATGGTATAGAATTGTGGACATGCTAAACCGAACTGCGATTCGGCACTCTATCTGATAAATCGGTCGCTAGATTCTGCTCTTTGTCCCGAGAATTTATTTACAACGATGGATTAGGTCCGACAGAAACGGTATGTTTTCTATTTATTTCACGTGTGGTTCTCGACCGACACGCCGCTGTAGATTCCCGTAGGGAGGATGTGGATCGCTCTAACCATGGCCGCATCAACCCTCTCACTTCAGAGGCGCACACCTTCCAAGCAGTGGACGGCGGTGCGATACAGGACCCCAACCAGCGGGACAAGCTGCTCGGAAACTTCATGGCCGTCCCTCAGCTTGTTCTTTGTCAGGACGCACAGGTCAGTTCTCTGTGCTATGACTATATACGCGCACGGAACGCTGACGCCATTCCAGGCCATGCTGATCAAGAACCTGGACGAACGCTCGTGAACGGCAGCATGGGCCGTGTCCTGCGGTTCTGCGACCAGGCGATGTACGGGACCGACCGCGACGTCGAGGGGAGCGAGGGGCAGGTCGAGACCCTCGCCTGACTCGGCACCGCAACGAAGAAACCGGCCTCCGCCGCGCCCCGGGTGTGCGGTACCCCATCGTGGAGTTCTCGTTGCCCAACGGCGGCAAGCGCACGCTACTAATAACGCCCGACACGTTCAAGGTCGAGCTCCCGACGGGCGAGGTGCAGGCGAGCAGGAATCAGGTCTGTGTTTCCTTTCGTCGCCCTCGCAGTGACGCGGCATAGTCAGCGGTAATATTGTCCGCTGCATTGTTCGTTAGCTTCTGTTGATTCTGGCGGGCGATGAGCATCCACAAGTCGCAGGGGCAGACGCTGGAACGCGTCAAGGTCGATCTCGGGAAGGTTTTCGAGAAGGGTGCGTCTCCCTCCCCTCCCCATCACGACTTGTTGTTTTCGCGTTCTGCGTCCTGATAAAGTGGATTGACCGCAGGCCAAGCGTACGTCGCCCTCTCGCGCGCGACATCCCTCGAGGGGCTGCAGGTGCTTAATTTCAATAAAGATAAGTACGTTCGCCTTCCTCTCCCTTCTCCGCTTGTATAGAATTGAATCTGACGCCGTCCGCTCGCAGGTGATGGCGCATCCGAAAGTGGCGGTGTGGAGTCGGACGCTGGAGACCGTGCAATGAATTGCGATGAATGGGTTCGCGGGTGGTTAAGTGTGAAGACGGACCGGAGATGATGATAGGGTACTGTATAGTTAAGACTAAGTTATTGTAAAGTCGAATTCATCCACTGGCGCTTTCAAGCGCCTGCACAACTTTTCTGTCTGTAACGCGCTCCTTGGAGAGCTTTAAGTTTAACAGCGGTGACCCTGGAGCTTTCTTCAGTGACTGGTGCGATTCAAAAGGAGGAATCTCAGGTGGGAAGCGACTGCTTCACAGATCGTATGCAGTGTCGGCTTGCGAGCCTTGAAAGTATGATGTTCGGTTTGCCTCGGAACACGTATGCCAAAATATTTAATCATTTCTGTAAAGTCCAAGACCATGCGACCTTGACTACAACCTTCTCCCCTAATCCTGTTGTTTCTGAGCAAGTCCAGCCCCGTCGCGACGCGCTCCTTGAATGTCCCCTGGTCCAGCAGTCGCACCCATTCGGCTGGATGAGCCCCGACGGAGGAGCTCCGGGAGGATCTTGGGCATCAGTTGTCCTTCAGGTCAGAGATCCCGGCTCGTCGACACAGCAGAAAAATCACAACGCACCTCCGTGTACGTGAATGTCCCACATACTTGCTCGTCATGGAGGCTGGGAATGGATTACGCTCCGCGAGGACCTCCCAGTGCATCGGCGCCTCTCCGCCTTGATCGGGAGCAGCAGCGTGAGCGTGCCCTGCACGCTCAGCACCTCGGCGATGCGCGCGAGGGTGCCTTCCATCGTGATTGCGTTGAGCGCGAGCGCGACTTTACCGTCGCCGAGGGTGCGCAGGAAGACGTGGTGCTTGAGTGAGGCGGTGGCGAGGACGTTGGTGTGACCGGCGGCGTGCAGGGTGTATTGGGCGGTGGTGGAGCCGGCGCCGTACACGAGGATGGAGATGGCGTGGTTGGGCAGCGCTGGGTGCGGGGAAGGCGGTGGACAGGTGGGGAAAGCTGGTCAAAGAGCGTGTAAGTAGAAGGATGTGATGACATTGTTGGGGACTGTGGCAGCACTCTAGAGGGCGATGCTGTCGGGAACCTGCCGAACGTCGGGTGAGGAGACTATGGCACATAAAACAGCTCGCGGTGTGAGACCCTAGTCTGTAGTTTACCGCGCGCCGGGTAATTGGTCGCCGACCTTATTACTAATCGTCGGAGTTTGAATCTGTTCCCACGCCACATGTCGTCGGGTCCTAAAGCGCAATACGTCCACTACACCGGCCCACACAACCCCCACCAGCAGCAGCTTCATCCCACCACTGTCTCGCCCCAGGACACACAGCACGCCCCCCCGAGGAGGCTGCAGCAGCAGCAGCAGCCGCAGCCGCATGCGTCCACTAGCGCCGCTGCGACGATAAATGCTCAGGCAGGTGCACAGGCGCAGGGATATGCACAAGCGCAGCCGCCGCAGCAACAGCCGGCCGCGATCGTGGCAAAAGGTAACTGGACCAAGGACCTCGTGCAGCTCGCAAAGACCGCGGAACTCAAGTGCGCTTTTTTCTGTGTTCCTAGCGCTGTGAAAATATATTCACGCCTCGGGCAGAAAAACACGCGCTGACCCTGCAGCTGCACACGGCGCACATCCTCTCCGCGCACGCGTCGCTGACCCAGAAGGACCGCGCCGTGGAGGATATTCGCGAGCAGCGGAACAGGTGAGTAGCGCGTTCCGTTCCGTCTTGGTCGTGCCATTTCTTCAGCCGGGGTCGCGCTGTCGATGAACGCCGTTCAGGGCACCATTCACATCGCTGGTGTTCCGGACCATGCCTCTCTCATCTCAACCAACCACTAACCGCGCCCAACCACGCAGACTCGAATCCGAACGCGCGCGCCTCATCGAGTGCCTCGCGCAGGTCAACGAGGACCGCAACCAGGCCGACCTCCTCGAGGCCACCCTCGACCGCGAGCGCGCCTTGCTAAGGGCCAAGATCGCACAGCTCAGCGAGGGCGAGTATCGCGCCGCCAAGGTGCGTTTGGTTTCGTTCTGGACTTTGTCTTCGTTTGTGTTCGTTCTTTCGTTCGTCCGTTTGAAAGGGTCGCCTCCCCGTGTTCCATACTCCGCTTAACCCCAAGTAGTTTCCACATCGAGCGCACGCCGGCGTGCAGCCTGCTGCACCGGAGATTGTGTCCGGCGAGCGGCTGCTCCATGCCGACTCTCGCCACCCTCGTCCACTGCGCATCTCGCAGTGCACCGCACACTCGCAGCCCCGCCCCACAACCCCTCGGACCGGCCGCTCCACCCAATTGCTCCAAGTACGAGCGATGAATCCACCGCGCTGTGCCTCCCGGCTCGCGTGCCCTGGGACGCGTCGGATTCGGGCGGCTTTGGGTCGGTAGTGAATGCAAATTAGCAGATTTGAATAAATGAAAATGAAAATCATTTAACAATCTCCGGCGCACGATTTTGAGTGAGCAACGCAACAGAGAAAGCAATTAGTGTCCCCGTTTGACCGCGTGCCCGCGCCGACTCACCAACCACAAAGGTAGGAGGGATGGCCCGGGCTGACTGAGTGGTAAATGATAAACTCATCATCACCAAAAGTAAATACCAATTGGTTTTTACAGGCCACAAAATGTAGTATTTTTTTAGATAAAGTGCATGATCATGTTCAGTAGGATGTATGGCCGGCCTTTGCATAAACCACCGGTGTGCCGAGAGCCGGCATGGTGCCGATAAATTGATCGATTTGCTGATGTGTGATTTTGGTCCAAATGTCTAAATTCAAGGTCACAACATTGCCTCCTTGGATGGATAGGACTTGGAATGATGTCTATGCATCCTAAGAACATCTCAGACAAGTTTAATGTGTTAAATGTTTGCGAATATGTGGGATAAGGCTGTTATGTTTGTCGTCTGGCCAGGCAACATCCTGCTGATGATTGATAAACTTCGTCTGGGTGCATTCATCGCTGCTTTGGAGCCAAAATTGTTGGGTGGTTTCCTGAGAGCGAAGTACATTATTTGCGACTTTTTTTGGACACTGTACTCATCCCAACTTGTCCTATTGCACTGATTTTCACACGCCATGTGGTTTTGATGCCGAGGGCTCCAGATGAACATTCAGCGGTGCATTGGATAGCATGAACCTTGTCAGGGGTAGAGAGGGGTAGGTGAGTGGCTACTACCCAGGTTCTTTTGTCATTGGAAGGGTTTCCTGCATTCTTTACCAGCGTTTTGAGTGATCAATTGATGTATGCTGTAATATTGAGGCAAACAGCTGATATTGTGATGCCTCTGTACTACCCCTTAGCCTGATTCTTGTCAGGAAAGTTTTGTAAGTCATAGTCAGGATCCCAAGGCATATGGTAGTGACTGGCAGTTGGGATTGGTCCATAGCTTACGAAGTAATGCAGCCATTAGTATTTACTTTTGGTGACGACGAGAAGTTGTGAACAGGCAGCATTTGACGACTCGGAATCCAATGTAGCGGGTGCTATAGGGATTTTTACGCGTAGGAAGAACCAAATAAAGGTTGTAGATATGGCAGAGATGCAGGAAGACGCGTCGTTGTTGCCTGTGACGAGCTGTGACGGGACGTGCAAACTCCGATGATTTGTAATAAGGTCGGCGAGCGATCAAGCAATCAAGCTGATCAACAGACTACAAACAACCGAGGTACGAGGTAAGTTATGTTTGTAGCGTCTGTCTACAAGAGACTAGGATGGAACACTCCACAAACGTGGTTTTGCAAGACGAATACGGCGACTCTCTTGAATCTTGTCTGGATGTTGATGAGCCTTGCTCTCCGCTGCATCCGTATTCGGTTAGATTCGGAGCTTTGGGCATGTTGACATTCGGTACCTTCCCTGCCCACCATCACCTCCACTGTCACCATTCAATCTATTGTTTCACTATGACGGCTCTTATTGTCTTTACCTGTTTTTGTATTTCCCCGGTACAGGCCTCTGGTTCCTTTCCTACTATAAAATCTGTACCACCTTTAATATTCGGATTTTGTCTTCATCTCCTTCGTCGTCTGCTGCCGGCCCCCGTCGTTGCCGAGCTCCAGGACTGTCGGACCGACTCGCACACTTGTTCCTTCCTTCCGCATTCAGCCGGTTGGTTGCTTCGTCAATGTTGGACATTGAGTTCTCGTGATGACGTACACGAATGGTTCCTTCGCCTGATAATCGGAATCACAAGCCTCGAGGAACTCCGCTAAAGAAGGAAAGATAGGTCCAAGTGGGGACCTGCGAGTGTCAAGGTCGTACCGTACCCAGTCTGTAGACGTCGAGTAGCAATATAAAATAACGAAGACAAAATGCGACTCAGCGGTGAAAGGATTGGTGAAGGATTTCTGTGATAATATCTGGCGTAGAGATTTGCTACTCAGGGCTCATAACTTGAGAGCCAAGAATCTGAGGTGCATGTATAGGTGGTGGTAGGAAGCAAGAGGGAATCCCCTTGATACAAACAAATACCTCCTCATAAAGTGTCGATCGGGACGTGTAAATAAAGAGTCCGTGACGATAGCCTAAGCTATTGCGAAACCTCTGTCGGTCGAACCATCTGGGAGCTACGCAAAGATGGAGTAGGGAGAGCACGTCGTTCTCACAACCCTGACAAGTGGGTGATCAAGCCACTGTCGGCTCGATGAGTGATGTGTGAATTTCTTTGGAATTGCGAAGCAATGTCAGAGTCGGGTCGACTAGTGATGAGAAAGCGGAACACAGGAGGAATGCTCCGAAACTCGTTCACAAGCAAGGAGACACTGGCTTGTCTGAAAGTAAATCCCTGAAAAATGGCAGACGAATGTCGACACCGTCGCGAGAAACTGCTAATGTCGTCTCGGCTATTCCAACTGAAAGGTCGCTGCCTTCACCCTCGGGCTCAATCACAGCATTGAGCGCGGTCAGCCCAGCCTGGCATTCGACCGTGAGGGAGAGTCCCGGTGCATCATTGACACTGCGTCCAAAGAGCTTCCGCGAAGATGTTGAGATTGAGTCACGCATCGAGAACAACTTACGAGGGATAGCTACATGTTTTGTACGGGGACGTCGAGCAGAGAGGGGCCAATTCACGACTCTGGCCATCAGTCGTAATGGATAGGGCATGGGTTCAAAATGCGAAACAAACCATTTAATAGTCTTCAGAGAATGATACCAAATGTGCGTGGATGTCCGGTTGGGGGAATTCACTTTTTATAGTCCCGTACCGTCCAAACTTTGTTGATGTGCTCCACGGCCCATCGTACGGGTACGGGACCCGGCCGTAACGCCTCTCGAGCAAGAACTTTACGGGTCGGGTCACCCGTACCCGACCGTATACGAGTTTACGGGTTGATCCCTGCGCCAAAATGCGCTTACGGGACCCGGCCGTATGGGCCTCAAGCACACCCGTGGCAACCCGTACCGTATACGGGTCTGCCTGGAAATACGGGTACGGGTCTACGGATCGCAGCCCCACGATACCCAATCAATAAATAATAAACTCACTGTATCAAGGCCATAGATTCCAAAAACCTATACAGTATAGTAGGGTTCCTTGGATAGTGAGACATCCTTGGGTATTATTTTTTTAAAACTCCCGAGCGTCATCCCAGGTTAAAATTTTGTTACGAAATACATCCTATATCGAAGCCTCGTGTTCTGAATTAATTTCAAGCGCATAGACGCGTCGGTGCTGGAAGAGAAGGTCGTTTGGTCTAATTCATTGCCTAATCAGGTCATCAATCACTTTCCTTCTCGTTGATTGTCCATTAATCGGGCCACTATTGACCTGAACTATTTCCCTTATTAAGGTCAAACTTCTTGGCTGCAATCTCCTCTAAAAAATGGGGCAATCCGGCCGAGATTGATGCATCTAAAATGAGATCGCGCACACAAAAGACGTGACACCTTTGTGGGCACGTGATACATTTGTTGACAAGTGATCGTCCTTCTTCTGTCCGCGCCCAGCCGCGCCGCTGTCCGGTCTCCCGCGCAAATCCGACCTATCCCGCCCTGAATCCGACTGCTACGGGAATAGCCGCCAAAAGTCAACCCACAGGAGCCGATGGGGCAGAATGATGATGTGTGACATCACGCTATCCAAGGAACCCGATGTGTGACTGTTCGGCCGTTGAGATCAATTTTTTATCTGGCTACATTCTACACACTTAAATTGTGAAATTTCGAGGCAGTATAGCTCATTATAAGTTCTAGTATGTACAAACTTAAATCCAGATTTAATTTCTTTGCATTGCGGACTTGGCATCAGAAACATCAAAGTGGGTATCCAAGGAACCCTACTATACTGTACCCCCGACCCTACATGGGATTAGTAGCTGTCTGAAGGAACTCACCACTGGAACGAGCTGCCAATCACGAGTTCGAGAGTTAGTCAATATTCACTCACTCGTACGACACCAGTCCGGCAACATAGCGTGGGATCTGAAGGGAGATGTCATTGAATCAGGAGGTGAAAATTGCCAGCACTCACAGGACTATGCTGGGCAATTTAACTGCAATGATGCATATGGATGGATGCCGTCGAAGTCGTACGGGTGAGGTAGGCGAACAACGGTGACGACTCGGAGCCATCGGTGGTGGTGGAGACAGTGCTCGACCGTTCGAAGCTTTTAGGGAAGGCATTGCTTAGATTGTTGGAATTTTGGTAAGGCTGTTGTAATGGGATGAGCAACATGACGGCAACGAGTCGGGGAGGGAGGTATACCTAACTGCCTCTCTATGTCCTCAAGGGCGGTGTGGACGCCGAAGGCCAGATCAGCGCGCCAGTAGTCATAGCTGTGTACATCATCAAGTGGTTGATGAAGAGACGGGTCAAACTTTACTCACCGCTACTTAGTGCTGAAACGAAAGCAATTCACCCGACGACATGACGTGTGAGTGCAGGATGGGGCGGGATGGGGGACGCCGTGTTGAGAGGATGGGAGGGGATCTGGGGAAAATCAAGATGTGGGTGAGGAGGGCGAAGGAAGTGCCTACACAGAACGGTGAGCGAGATACAACAAGCCAGCAGTGTCCTAGCAACGAGACCAATGAGGATTTGCAGCACAGGAGGAAGCAGAGGACACTTACTTGTTTGAGGAATCACTTCCCTACACCCAGAGGTAAGGCAGGTGAGGAGGGATGCACCGCGACGAGAGGACAAAGCTGGGGGAAGATGGGGGGAAGAGGAAAGAGGTGTTGACGTCTGTCGTAACACAATCAAAACAAACCACCATTTTCTGGCACGTAAGTGTTTCAGTATTTGATCCGACGGACTTTACGCCTTTGGCGGTCGGCAATGGACTTCGTAAAATTCAAGCAGATTTCCGCTGCAAATGAGTTTGAGGTGCCGACTGTCCTCAAAGGGCGGCAAGTCAAGTCAGCAATGCAGGGTAAAACCACTCCGGCTGTGGGACCAGAAAACAGAGTGGCTTGAGGCAATTGTGGCATGTTATTGCTGATTGCATGAATTATCGCCGATCTTCGCCGATTATCAGCATTGTCAACAATTTGTCGACAATTATTGAACAATTGTCAAATCTGGATTTTCCTGATGCCAGTGAGTGAATATGTCGGCCTAAGAGAAATGAGCACTTAGCTCCAGCCATGCTAAACACACACACGGATTGAAGTCACATCAAGTGCCGCACCTCAGGTGGCAGGTTCAATTTTGTGTTGAATTAGCCCCTATCTGCGCTTCAAATGTGTGATAGATAGAAGTAGGGGATCGGTGAATCCCACCAGGTTCCATGTCGACACCGTTGAGGGCCAACTTCTGAAGCCGCATTTGGCGTAAGGTGAGAACGAGGTCAATCTCGACGAGTTCGGAATCCACGGAAAGGTTTACGATCCCAGAACATTTCAAGAACAGATTATTATGGCATTGCCGTCGTAGTCGCGGTCGTGGGTAATTACATCCCGCACAGCATTTTGCAGGAAGGTTGGTGATTTCAATTGAGCGGCGAGCACTTGGGGTGCATTGGATAGAACGATCACTTTGTAAAGAAGTGGCTCGATCCTGAAATTTTTTGCAAGTTAACAATCCATGTCCCTTGCGGGCTGCTGCAGCACGACAATAGACTTGCCAGATATGCACCCGGCGGCAGACTCGCAACAGTGTAGGACTCGAGTTCGGGAGGAAACGAGAATCTTGTGTCCATGGTGGGTACATAGGAGAGATAAGGTTGTTTGTATTTGACGTTATTGCCATTTGATCCGGGAAATCACGGACTTCCTTCCTCCCCCCAACACCGAACTCTTCTTCGCCGCCAACGAGGCCTTTCTGGGACTTTCTGTCCTTCTTCTCGTCAAACTTTTCCTGCAATGCAGATCCTTCGAGTCGGATCAACAGCAACTTTCGGTCGAGTTGGAGCGAGTGATATTCGAAACCTTGTTCGAAACAGCGGCGGAGACTTTAACCGGAGCCGATCTTGGCACGGATCTGTCAAGTCTGACATTCCGTTTCCCACCAGCATCATTACTCCGTTCCCCACCACAGTGTCGTCTCGAGAATTCAAGCCGTTCACAGTACATGGGTTGCCGTGCTTTTCAGGTTGGGAGCGCTCCGTGGGAATGTCAACACCGGTCAACGTTTCATAGCCGAAATTCATCGCGCTGATTGACATGGTATCCAGCACTTCTGTACTTTCAAGCAGTGCGGAATCGGCGGGATTCAACTGAACCCAAATCCGGGCGGTTTTCTCTTCTGGTCAGCTTCACGTTTGTTGTGGTAAGGCAATCTATAATAGCCCCGGTCAGAGTAGGTGGGGACAGTAGACCGTGTAAATACGGCGTTCGGAGCGTCCGAACAGTGTGCATACCGGCTATATGAGTCGGTATGCACGAGCATCCGTACGGACAATCCGAACGGGTCCCATCACTCCCTTTTCGGATCTGTCGTTCGGATGTCTGTTCGGACTACACCCCCAATTTGGTGGGAGCTCCCAGAGATGTCACTTTCACGACATCAGCGTTTGTACGCCGGGAGATCCGACGAAACCTCCCCGTGATATCAAAAACGCGTATCCCTTGATCATTCTGTGACAGCCCAATCCCTTTGAGCTCCTGCGTGAGCTCCTCACGACATTCTGTAAATTTTAATACATTTCAAAAATGGCACATAAAATCGCAGATGAGAAGTTTATTCAAATTCATATGTACATACAGTACAATTTTCAGTATAGAGTACATAGACTGATATGAGATGGGAGGAACGACCCGTAAACCGCCTGTGTGATGCCAAGATGCTCGTTCTTGCCTCCAAAGAAGATTGGTCTTGAATCCGTTTGAAGCCAGCCCTGGATTGACAGTTCTTGAATGATTTGAGTCTTGCGCGCTTGAGCGTTGACACCATTGAGGCGTTCCAGAGTCTCGGCTTTGAGGCTTTCAGGTACGTTTGAGCAGCACGGGCTTGCAGAAGAATAGGCATAGAACCACTTGAGAACGGTTTGCTTCGTTTGCAGATAAGGGAGCGAGCAACGCGAGAAAGGAAGTGGGATGAAGGGGCGAAAGAGGAGAGATGCGCTGGCATAAGGTTACGTTGTTTGGCTCTTGACATCGGATCACACGTCGTGCACGGACCATTCTACAGCGAAAATGCGAACAAAGCAAATCCGGAGCTATTGACCTCATTTTTTTGCACCATTGCATCCAGCATGTATGAAATAAATGTTAGGTGCCCTTCAGTACAAGAATATAGACAAATAGATTGTTTCCCAAAACTCTCCCACACAAAAGGTCGCTGAGTCATTCTCAGGATGTTCCGCTGATCTCTTATCAAATCTCCCCCGACATCCGGCGTCAGGCCTCCCGAAAACATCGTACCAAATTGGGGGTGTACCCTACACCTACCCTACCTTTCTTGTTCCTCACCCTGTCCTGCTCTGTGTGCATTAAATAACTGGCCCACAATTTTTTGAAATTCATCTTCTCCCTCACAAATTGAACAGCACTACAAATAATCAAATCCAGGCCATATGAGCCTGTGCCAATTTATTTAGCTGGTCTTTATGGCCAAAACCAGTGTCCACAACCCATAGTCTCTGTAGACAGACTTTATTCAAGTGAACTTGTGTGATAGAATTCATTTTGTGCCTGGCCACTTGCCAGCCGCTTAAAAGCATGATTTATTAGACAGGAGTCCAAGGTCAGGCTGTCGTTCGGATGGCCTTGTTCCAGCGTTTTTTCCAGGTCCGGTCAAGGCTGGAATCCGAAAATTTATCCGAAAACTTGTTATACGGACTCGCGTTCGGATCCATCATTCCGGCCTCATTCGGACGGTTTTCGGACTACTCTGACCGCACCTAAAAAAAATGACGAACCAAATGACCTGGTTCTTTACCTGAGCCCTTGCGCGAGCATCCCATTGCGCCGCTTGGCTGAGCGTTCATTTTCCCGCCCAGATTCACTGTTGGGTACCTGAGCGAAAGAAACCTGCATTTGGACCTTATTACATTCAAACAACTGAAAGAAGCACAAATATTTTTAGTCTCAAGGTCGGCAGGGCTGGGTAAGATACACGCCGGTGGAAAGTTTGCTGACGGCCACCACTGGCCGCCGGTGTAGCTTAGTGCCCCTCGCGGATTTCCGTGACGCGCCAAGATGTGATTTCTACCGGCCCCCGTTGGCCCTTATCCATCGACCTTCAACAACTTCTACTGGGTACTGCTGGAGTTGGGTGGAGGCCGCCCTAATTCCTTTGAATCCTCGAAAAAAAATCCCTTTCATGATGCCCCGTGTGGGAGGTTAATTTCAGAACAGCTACCGCAAGTATATATTTATTTAACTTGCGTCCAGTGGCAACTACATGTGCACCCATCAAAACCTTCCGTAGATCATTTATAGGGAGTGAATACATGAACTACGGATATTCCCTCTACATTCTATGATTGAATTTAGTTGCACAATTCAGAGCGAAACCTCGAGTCAGTTCGAGGGGAATTGGCCTAGGAATGGGCCCAAACGACCGCGTGCATTATTTTTCACCACTGTAGATTATCCAGCTTCACAAAACCTCAGACACTTCTTCTGCTTGGACGATACACGGGTGCGGCGTAGACTTCTTGCACAAAATTTCCGCCCAACAGAATTGTCGAGCGCTCATATATAATGGCTTTTAAGAACTCAACACTACTGAGCTCCGCCATTTGTTCTCGTACAGTGTTGAAGAATTTATCCAAGAAGACACCCTTTGGCCGCTCGGGACTGGACATGTAGGAATTGTTGAATGCAACTTGCAGATGTACAAAAAACGATCCCCAAACCGATGACATCAAGGGATAGCCTTGCACGAAAATAGGAGTCGGTCTGACGCAAGTAACGTTGGGAGGATATATGGCAACAGAGAACATGAGGCGCTGCAATGACGAGGATCCAAATTGATTCGGGCGTAAGGCGTTTGATCAGGACACAATGGGAGAATTGATCAGTGTGAAGTGGTTGAGGGATAGGAGACTGTTTGCGAGTAGATAACAGTTGGGGAGATCGGGGTTGCATCGAGACTCTTGAGCGGAAGTTCGCATACAGAGCGCGGTGGGGGAAGAACACAGGAATGTAAATGAAAGCCGTTGATTCCGAAAAGTGGGAACGCAGCCTCTTATATGAGAGACAAGTGATCGCCGGCGCTTCGCGCCGGCTCTCACTTGCTTGCGTCGGCCTTGCTAGTTTTATTGAAGTTGAGCATGCATTAAAAAAAAAATGAACTCAGCTTGACTGGGCTCTACTTCATCTTATGTAGGTTGTGTCCTGACAAAATGGGCTCATGTACTATCGCTGTGGTTACCTATGTCGATAGGTCTGCACCCGTGCTGATGGTTGATCCCATCGTAGTTCCGTATGATCCCTGCACGTCAGGTCTGCACCCGTGCTGATGGTTTATCCCATGACAGTTCCGTATGATCCTTGCACCGCCCAGGCACCGCCTAACATTCTTTGATTCTCCCGCGCACTTCCCTTCCCGCGCACTTATCGTGACCGCTGCTTCTATGGATGCTGCCGCTGTTCCGGGGCCCAAGGGTCCTCACGGTGGTAAACGTGCCGGGTGTGGACGCAAAAAGAAGGAGGAAACCCTCGGGAATTCTGTGCAGACTCCTGCAAATCCGAGACATGCTCTCCTGGCTCGTACTCAGAGGGCCACTCTACACACTGCTCCTTTGGCCAGTACTCCCCAAACCCCTGCTGCCTTTTTCAATCCCTATACCACAAATCAACCTGTGCCTTCCAACTCCACACAAACTGGGAGAGCCTCTTTCTGGTCTGATCTTGGACCGCCTCGACCCGTAACTGGTGAAAACATAAGTCAAGGATTTACTGCAGAGACGGGTACGTATCATACACATTTTTAACCATTCAGACTGATCATTGTAAATATTAGCGACTCGCTCACACATCTCGCCCGCGGAATTTGCTCAGGTCAATCAAGAGCTCAATTATGTCGACGAGAATGATGAGCATGCCGACATCGCGTCCGGTGATCGAATTATCAACGACAGTCTCGTAGACGCGGTTTTAGAAACCACCGAGACTAACTCTGCAACTGCAGAGGCAGAAACAGGTGCATCGGAGGCAGGGATAGACTCAGTACTGCAAAAGCAGTTTGCAATTCTGAAGGACAGATTATCTAAGGAGATAAAAAAGTACAGGAGCCCATTGTGCTATAGACGAGGTGACTTCTACGATCGGCCTATGCACGCGATCTTTGCACTTCATCGCAGCATGGGCAGCAATCACGGTCTTGATCCCTCCGAACTCTACGCACGAGATGTCTTTATCTGGATCCCAAATCTGCTTCCTGGTGCCCCAGACAGATTCAAGTTGTCAGGGGAACCCCCACTTTCCCGGCCTTTCCGGCTCCGGCTCCGGCTCCGGTTCCGGTTCCGGTTAATACCTCCGGCTTTCCGCCCATCCGCCCTCGCTGGCACGTGCTGTGCGACCAGGCCCGTGATCATTGTAGATACCTCCGGACACGTGCTACTGGGTAGTTACTAATTCGTATATAAGGTTTCGCCTAGCATGGGAATCCTCATCCTTTCTTCTCTTCGGATTCCCCCGCTAGGTGCGTAGTATTCCCGCTCCTGTACTTAGTACCCATATTTATACTTCGGATTCCCCCGCTAGTTTCCGCGCCCCGCGCCGAACTTAAGGTTGCCCTTACAGCAGAAGAAAGGATCTAAGGGATCAACTGGTCAAGATTGGGAAGTTTGGTGCAGGTACGGATTCGGACCACTACTCCAGTGCTCCATCCTCCCCCACTTCCAATCTTGACCCCTCCTCCGTTCCGATGGACCAGCCGCCTGCTCCCCTCTCCGCGCAACCCGCGATCCCGAGCGCCTACGCTCCGGATCCGGCTTCCGGAATTGCGGATCGGCTTGCCGCCGTCGAAGGCTCTCTTGATGCCATCCAAGATGCGCTCCGGCAGTTATTGCCGGGCAACCAAAATCCGCCGCCTGCCCCCGCCCCTGCCGTTCCGACTCCGGCGCCGGGTCCAGACTTCTCGGCCCCCCACCCAGCACCCAAAACGGTCCTCCGACCGAATCCTCTGGCCGTTTTTGACGGCGACCGGAAACAAGGACGGATGTTCCTTTACTCCGTTCTCACCTATTACCGGCTGGTTCCGGAAGCCTTCATGGCGGACGGGTTCGTCTCGCAGGAAAAACTTGTCCGGTTCGCCATGTCCTTCATGTCGAAGGACGCGGCTGCCCGATGGGCGGAGCGGCGCGCGTCCGTCGTACCGTTCCCGTTCCCCACCTGGGGCCAGTTCGAGGCCGAGTTCCGGCTCCGGTTCGTCGAGGAGAACGAACAGGACCAAGCCCTCACCAAGCTTGAGTCCCGCTCGTACTTCCAAGGCTCCCGCGACATCTACCAGCACACGGACGACTTTGAGGAACTGGCCGTAACAGCGGGTTACTCGGACGCCCTCGTCCGGGTCACCAAGTACCGCTCCGGTCTCGACCCGCAGATCAACGTTGCGATCACGACGTCCGGAACCGCCCCCGACCTCACCGACTACGCCGGATGGCGCTTGCGCGCTTTCCGGCAGTACGAGGCTTTCGGCCGCGCGCGAACCGGAAACCCTCCCGCGCGGCTTCCGGCCGCTTTCCCACGGTCGCGCGCAGCGGGTGTATTTCCGGCTCCGGCTCCGGTTCCGGTTCGCGCGCGCGCTCCGGTTACGTTCGCCCTGCTTGCAGCACCTTCCCTTCCGGCAGCCGTTCCAATGGACGTCGATCGGGCCCGGGCTCGCCCGTTCCCACGCACCTGTTTCCGGTGCGGAGCGGCCGGACACCTCGCCAGCGCATGCCCCGTCCCCTCTGACGTTCGGCATGCAGACGTTCTCGACGAGGTCGTTCGTCAACTCGGAGACGACCTCCTCGAGGAGCTGTTCGCCCGGCTCTCCACCTCCGCCTCGCTTCCGGCCGAGCCGGATGACGGAGATGAGACGGAACCGGTGGGTTTTCCCCGCCCGGCCAAGTGAGCGGTGCGCCCTCGGTCGCGTCCCCTAATCGCTACGCCCTCCTGTATTCAGATAGTGACAATTCATTTGATTCTGAGGTAGTAGCGAGAGGCGCACCCCCCGTCCCAGTTTCCGTCCGAGTGGCGGAGACCCTTCCTTCCGTCCCGGAGACAGAAGCCCTTACTGCCCCCGAGCCGGGAACGAGGGCAGTAACGGAGGCCCCTGTCCCCGGGCCGGGAACGAGGACAGGCTCGCTTCGGCGCGTTCATCGGCCGAAGTGGGAACGGCGACTTCCCCGGCAGTACGTCATCGACTCCGTCGAAGGCCGAAACTCCCTGCACATCCCGTTGGACCTGCAGTCCGTTGAGACCGCCGCCCGGATGTCGGTGAAGGCTCTGGTCGACTGCGGAGCGACCGGAGACTTCATCGACTCGGAGTACGTCATCTCCCGCAACCTTCCGGTCCGGCCTCTCTCGCAGCCTATCCCGGTTCTCAACGTGGATGGCAGCCCGAACCAAGCGGGCGGCATCACCGGTGTAGTCGATATGGTGGTCGATTACAAGGGGCACTCCGAGCGTATCCAGCTCGCCGTAACCCGACTCGGGAAGCAACACGTCATCCTCGGTTACTCCTGGCTCCAGAAGCACAATCCGGAGATCAACTGGGAGACCAAGGAGGTCCGCATGACGCGCTGCCCGACCGGATGCCGCACCTGCCGAGACGAGTTGCGGGCTGTCCAGAGGAACGAGAAGCTCGCCGCCTCAATCCTCCGGCAGCTGCGCAAAGGTCCGACTCCGTCTATCTGTGCTATCGACTCGGAGGAGTGGCACGGAGATGATGGGTACGATCCGGCAGACGACGACTTACCAGAACTGTGTCCGGACTCGGAGGACGATGATGACGAGGAGGACGACCTCGCAGAGGGCGATCGCATTCTGTACACTGTGTTCGCCCCCGTCGAAGAGATTCGCGCCGGCAGTACTGTCTCGCAGCGCCTTGCGGAGGCCTACGCCCGGAACTCTGCGCCCGCCGGAACCGATGTTCCGTCCTGGGCTGCGGATTTCTCGGACGTCTTCAACAAGGAGTCCTTCGACTCCTTGCCGGAGAAGCGAGCATGGGACCACGCCATCGAACTCGTCCCTGACGCGAAGCCGGCCAACTGCAAGGTCTACCCGATCTCCCCGCTCGAACAGAAGGAGCTCGATGCCTTCATTGCAGAGGGGTTGAGCACCGGCCGCATCCGTCCGTCCAAGTCACCGATGGCGTCTCCGGTCTTCTTCATCAAGAAGAAGGACGGAGCCCTCCGGTTTGTCCAGGACTACCGGGCACTTAACGCGATGACCGTGAAAAACCGGTACCCGCTCCCCTTGATCAACGACCTTATTAACCGTTTGAAGGGAGCCCGGTTCTTCACGAAACTCGACGTCCGGTGGGGTTTCAACAACGTCCGGATCCGGGAAGGTGACGAATGGAAGGCCGCGTTCCGTACGAACCGGGGGCTCTTTGAGCCGCTGGTGATGTACTTTGGCCTTACCAACTCCCCGGCTACGTTCCAGACGATGATGAACGACATTTTCCAGGACCTCATCCTTTCCGGAGACGTTATGGTCTACCTGGACGACATCCTCATTGCGCACTCCGACCTCGCCCGTCACCGCGAAATTGTCCGGGAGGTGCTCCGGCGGCTTCGTGAACACCGCCTTTTCCTCCAGCCGGAGAAGTGCGAGTTCGAGAAGTCGACGATCGAGTACCTCGGCGTCATCATCTCGCACAACCACGTGGAGATGGACCCCGTCAAGGTCGCCGGCGTTGCCTCGTGGCCCACGCCCGAGAACAAGAAGGACGTGCAGCAGTTCCTCGGCTTCACGAACTTCTACCGGAGGTTTATCCGGGGGTTCTCGGACGTCGCCCGGCCGCTTTTCGACCTGACGAAGAAGGGTGTGGCCTGGACCTGGACCGCTGCCTCGGCCGCCGCGTTCCAAGCCCTCAAGGACGCGGTGACCGCGGAGCCCGTCTTGGTCCTTCCGGATGAGTCCCGGCCGTACCGGCTTGAGGCAGACAGCTCCGACCGGGCGACCGGAGCAGTTCTGTCTCAGCAGGGGACCGATGGGAAGTGGCGCCCCGTTGCCTTCTACTCCAAGAGCTTGAATGACGTCCAAAGGAACTACGTGATCCACGACAAGGAGATGCTTGCGATCGTCCGAGCCCTAGAGGAGTGGCGACACTTCCTCGAAGGCGCGCAGCACCCGGTCGAGATCTGGACGGACCACAAGAACTTGGAGTACTTCCAGAAGTCGCAGAAGCTGAACCGGCGGCAGGCCAGGTGGTCCCTGTACCTGTCCCGGTTCGACTTCGCCCTGTTCCATCAGCCTGGGCGCCTTATGGGACGTCCAGACGCGCTCTCGCGTCGTCCGGACCACGGAGCCGGCTCGGAGAACTCGGATGTTACGCTCCTTCGGCCGGAGCTTTTCCGGATTCGTGCCACAGAGGGGATTGCGGTTGACGGACCCGAAATTCCTCTCCTGCGCGACGTCCGGAAGGCGTTCGCAACCGAGCCGGATCTTGAGGACCCCGTGGCGCTTGTCGCCCGGCAGCTCCTCAAGAACCGGAAGGCCCCCTCGCCCCGCTCGGCCGAATGGCGCATCTCGGACGGACTCCTCCTGTTCCGCGGCAAGATCGTCGTGCCGCGGAATAAGGACCTCCGTCGCCGGATTATGGAGCAGCACCATGACACGCGTGTCGCCGGACACGCTGGCCGCTTCAAGACGTTGGAGTTGATCTCCCGGAACTACTGGTGGCCCCAGTTGTCCCGACACGTTGGCCAGTATGTCGGAACGTGTGATGCGTGCAACCGGACGAAGGCGCTCCGGCGACTTCCCCACGGTGAGCTTCATCCGACCGAGGTTCCGGACGAACGCTGGGACACCGTCTCGGTGGACTTCATCGTCGAGCTTCCGGAGGCCCACGGGTTCGATGCGGTTATGGTTGTGGTCGACGTCCTCGGTAAGCGAGCCCACTTCAACGAGTGCCACACTGGCCTTGGCGCTGTTGGAGCTGCCCGGTTGTACTACCGGAACGTCTGGAGGCACCACGGAACTCCCCGGAAGTACATTTCCGACCGTGGTCCGCAGTTCATCGCCGAGTTCACTCGCGAACTGTGGCGCCTCATCGGTATCGAACCTGCCACCTCCACCGCTTACCATCCGCAGACCGACGGTCAGACCGAACGCGTCAACCAGGAGCTTGAACAGTTCGTCCGTATCTTCACGAGCTACAAACAGGACGACTGGGATGAACTCCTGCCGGCAGCCGAGTTCGCCTACAACAACCACATCCACTCCTCGACGCAGCAGGTACCGTTCATGACGGACACCGGCCGCCTTCCGCGGATGGGGTTCGAGCCGAACGGTAGGCACTCCGCCGACAAGTCCGTCAACGAGTTCCGCGACCGGATCGCCGCCGGAGTCTCCGAAGCCAAAGCTGCCCTCGTTAAAGCCAAGGACGAGTTCAAGCTGTACTATGACCGCCGGCGCATACCAGCGCCGGAGATCAAAGTAGGCGATCGGGTCTGGGTGGACGCCTCCGACATCAAAACGACGTGTCCATCACCCAAGTTCTCGGACAAGCGGCTTGGACCCTTCAAGGTCGTGAAGGTTGTGGGCAACGGTGCGTACAGGCTCGAGCTCCCGCCGCGTTACTCCCAACTCCACCCGGTCTTCCCGGTCGTGAAGCTCGAGCTTGCGAAGCCGGACCCATTCCCCGGACGCCCCCGGCACGATGAACCACCGCCCGTCCTCCAGCCGGACGGAGACGAGAGGTGGGAGGTCGACGAGATCCTGGAAGCGCGAGTCTGATACGGCAGCCTCTGGTACATGGTGCGCTGGAAGGGTTACGGCCCGGAGCACGATAAGTGGGTAAAGCACTCTGACGTCTTCGCCAAAGATGCCATTGATGCCTACTACCGCCGCTACCCCAACGCCCCCCCGCCGGATTGCCTCGGCCGCCTTCGACTCGCTGTCCTTCCGGAGGCGCGATAGGACCATCCGCTTCATACGTCGGGACGTCGTATTCCAAGGGGGGGGTGATGTCAGGGGAACCCCCACTTTCCCGGCCTTTCCGGCTCCGGCTCCGGCTCCGGTTCCGGTTCCGGTTAATACCTCCGGCTTTCCGCCCATCCGCCCTCGCTGGCACGTGCTGTGCGACCAGGCCCGTGATCATTGTAGATACCTCCGGACACGTGCTACTGGGTAGTTACTAATTCGTATATAAGGTTTCGCCTAGCGTGGGAATCCTCATCCTTTCTTCTCTTCGGATTCCCCCGCTAGGTGCGTAGTATTCCCGCTCCTGTACTTAGTACCCATATTTATACTTCGGATTCCCCCGCTAGTTTCCGCGCCCCGCGCCGAACTTAAGGTTGCCCTTACACAAGTGCACTTGCGGCAAACCTCTCAGCCGGAACGGTAAATGCTTCAATTTTCATTCTGCTCCCCAGCCTATTGATTTTTTTTTGCAGGCTTCAATGATGATCCAATTGCACGTCGAGTGCGCTCGATCCCTACCGACTTTTTCCTCTTGACCAATCGCTTTCATTGCAATCCTCGGTGGAATGACCCCGGTTGTGGTACAAGTTATCAAGGCACCGACCCACATGTCATTGCGCAGCTCCCGTCATTTGTGCAACCCGCATTTCCTGGTATGTTTCTGTTATTATTGTATGTGCAATGACTCACCTTTCCAGCTTATATTTCTGCTCGGGGTGCGATTTCGAAAACAATGATGTGGCAAATGTGCAACACCTTCGCATCAAGATTTGGACCTGCTCCATTTTCCGAGATGGTTTCTAAGATCCAGCACAGACATCATGCTGACGGGGAACTCATGTACCTCGGTGCTGTGAACTTCTACGCTCAGCGTGGATGTAAGTCGTACTCCAAGTTCGATGATCCCCAGGAATATGCCGGGATTCCACCCTCCATTCCATATTTGAAAGCTTTATTTACGGATTTCATTTCGGCTATTCGTATCTACATTGAGCGCGATATTGCGACATTACCATTGACGGTGGCCAAGGCAGATCATACCTTCGATGTGAGTCTTATTTTTGTTCTGCAGCACCGACTAACCTGAATCTGTAACAGTTCCTCAAACACATGGGCGGCATGAAAGGCCAATGAATTTTTACTGCCGCATATACTGTTGTGAACGAATTTGAGGAGGTCTGCGGCCATTCTCTGACCTCTTCAAAGTCCTTGGTGCATGTTCAGGACATGCTGGAGGGTATCCAGGATGGCCTGAGGAACTCGAAAAATCCACCTACTGAGATCATTTATACCGATTCGCCTCAGGGTAAGTGTTTCATGTCTTTTTGTCAGGGCAGTTTTAACTATTCTTCAGCGGAACGGTCATTTCACGAGTCAATCAATAGTTCACTAACCCGCAATGTTGTGCCAATCCATGATTGGACGGATCTCCCGTGCTTTGAACGGAGTCCTGAAACTCCTACCATAATCGCCTCTGATTCAATTGACATCGAGGAAGCAGCAAGTGACCTCCTTGAAGATTTCACAGCTGTTCCTTTGCCTTCCTCCCAGCTTCATCTTGTTGTACTTGCAGTCAAGACGGAGCAGCTTCCGGGACAATCCCCTCGTTTGGACATCATTCAGCTTCGAACCAAAAATAAAATCCATATTTTCAAGGTGTGATGAATTTTTCTCATCCTTGCTACAACTTGACCTGACTTATTCGCAGGTTACAGATCTTACCTCACGCAGCGATGTTCTGCCATCTCTGCGAGCCATTCTTACCAATCCATCCATAATCAAGATTGGCCATTCGATCCGACCAGCACTTCAAATAATTTCCCAAGTGTTCTCTCTGAAGGAGATTGACAATATCTTGAAGGCTCGTACTGCGCCAATACTTGACCTTGGAAAATATGCAAAGTTGAAGGGAGTTCTCGAAGATACATCAGCTTCTCTTCCTGCGCTGGCTGGGATCATTCTCAAGAAGTCGTTCTCCCCTCCCCTTTTCTCACCTTATCCTTGGTCCAGTTCAACCACGTTGTCCCAGAATGATTATCTTTTCTCGGAGGTTGACTGCCAGTGGCAGATCTTCCTCTCCCTTCTTTCTCGCAACTCTCTCGGGCTTCCGCTCCAGCCAATTCAGGCACAAACTCATGGACAACTTGTATCCTTGGTCCTGGGCTGTCAACCAATCGCCGAGGGCTCAATTGTAGCCCAGCATATCGGTTTTTTGGATGCAGTGATGGACGATCAAGGTCATACAAAGAGGATAAATGTTTCTTCATCGCGCTCCCTCATCCGAATTTCTAAAGTATGTCAAATTTTTGCATCTCTTAATTTCGAACTGACTGGATCCCAGGTCCTTGTTCCTGGAGCACTGCATGCATTACATGGGCAAACAATGGAATGGATCTTCAATCATGGTGCATATGCTGTTGTAACAACCTCACAACTTCATACCCGTGGCGAAACACCCCCAATTCCATCTGCTACCCTTTCCCGTGCCTTTGCAGTTCCAGCCGCTCCTCCATCCCTCGAAGACGACACTGAATTTACCATTACATATGAACCTCCAACTTCACAATCCTCGGATCCACTTGAATTTGAGCATTGGTCTGAAGACATGCTCTTTGACGAGTCAGATGATAATTTCAATGCTGACTCAGAACTCGAGGATGGCAGATATGGTCTGGTTGTACCTGAAATTGGGCCAGTAAGTGTTTTATCACATTTCGGCAATTTTTATTCACAGTGTGTTTAGAATTCAGATGCAATGCAAGGAATTGAGTCTGACCTGCTTGACCCGAACGGGGATGCCAATGTAAGTCAGCTAGCTGCCCATTACTCTCAAAATTTTCATAAACTTGGCAGAATGTTCCGGTTGACCGTCTCATCGAGAATCTCGAAGAGACATTCACTTTCCTCAGGGAATCGGAGGCAATCCCCACCCGTGTGCTTGACGATGCTTTCCATTTCATGGACCGACTCCTCCGGCTCCTGTCTAAAAGCATTCTGCATTCAAAGCCTTTGCTCATGACTTCAGTGAAGCAATCTTCATTCGTGACAAGTCTGATGTACTTGCAGTTCGTGCTGTCCTCGCACAACATGGCATCAGTTGGGAGTATGCAAAGCGTGCAAAGGCTGATGCTCTCATTCGACGTATCCGCCGCTACATTCCCAACCCCACTGTCCTTTTTCCAGTGCTCCACAAAAAAGAGCTGTGGCTCCTTCTTCTCTGATGAGGCAAAGGAGATGGTTCTCCACCTGCTTGATACCGTACGCAAGGGTTACCTCTCTGACCCAAACGGAATTTCTCTTTACTATCTTATGGGAAAGGATCGGGATGGGCTTAACCTCTACCGCAACGTTCGCGGGACCAACTCTGTTGAAGGTGGCTTCCATATGGTAGTCCGCCGGATTTTTTGGCTCGCTGCGGGCCTCTCCCGAGTTGGCTGAGTGTCTGCTAATCAATTGGATACACCGGCGAAACAGACGGGTGAGCTTCATTTTTCTCTCATTCTCAATTTTTTTCTAATATCCCACAGGTCGGCTTCCATAATCGCACCGGTGAGAAATACCGTGGGCACCATGATATCTGGGTTCGCGATGAGATCGTGGAACTCGCTGTTACAGCCGGCGTAAAGACTTCATTCCCTCTTCCTCGTGTGCTCTCCACCCGGATTGCAACCTCCGAGACCATTGGGATCCTCCCCATCTCGAAATCCCTTGCTGACACATTCAATATAACCACCCTTCCTCGTCTGCACATCACAGGAATACCTCATCACCGTGATACCCCTGTCCACACCCTGACCCGCCTTTCCACAAAACCCATCAACCCATATCGGTATCTCCAGCTCCGCCAGCGCGTTCTTACTGCGGTGGTACCTGTCCATACGCACCAGGAATATATTACCTTCAAAGCAAATATCAATCGCCACGACTTCCGAAAGGAACAAAGACCTACCCACCTCACGAGAGTTGGAAGAATATTGACTTCGAGAAGCTCACCCGCTGGTGGAATGCGCAAGTGAATTTCCAGTCTCGCACAATTACAGAGTCCAATCTGCGACTCTACTACAAAATCCCCCAACAGCTCGAGGCGCACCACAAGAAAACTCTCTTGTGGTCCTCGGAACGTTCCACCCTCGCTGCGGGTGCAAACTATGCTGCCCGCCAGGAGTTCGTCGACATTCTCAATTCAGACGATAACTACACAGGCGTCCTTCCAGCAATTCGATTCAATGCTGTTCCTGATGGCGAACTTGATCTGTCGAGTACAGGTGAGTCCTCAGCAATTTTTTGGTAACACCCATTTAATACTTCATAGTCCCCGAAGGCGTGATGTCTTTTGATTCAATGGCAGGGCGCCCAGCTGAGGATCAGGATACGGAGTTCACAGATTTGGAACCTGCAGAATCATCAGTTCGCCTCGATCATGACATGCTGGACGTTACAGGTACTCCGTTACCCATTCCACCTGCTATTCAACCTCTGCAACGAGCTGTTCAACGCCAACAGCTGTTTCCTGGCGCTCCTGCCCCAGAGCCCACTACATCGCGGGCTTCAAAGCGATGCGCACCGTGTGTGAAGAGCATGTGCCTTCGACGCCTCGAGTGCAACGGTAGGGGTGGGAAAAATTTGTGTACCTGTGATCATCCTCCGATGGCAAAGGGCGAGAGAGCACGGATCTCGGAGGCAACAATTATTGCCTATTGGGCACAACGGGGCCAGAATATCTAGATTACTTTTTTTCAGTTTATTACTCTGTTACTAATGTTCCACTTGTTAAAAAAAGCTTCGGAATTTTTCGATATCGAAGGGTGCGCAACTCTTCACGAACAACACATGTAGCAGCACACACCGGCGCGACTCGAATTTGAATCCCGGGTATTCCAATATTGTGTTGGGCTTGGTTTCTTGATGGAAGAAAGCGAACCCGTTCGGATGAAATTAGTAATGTTTTGAGTCCGGCACCTGCCCGGAGGTGTACCCGAAGTCTCACATCCGAGTTTTCTTCAATTGTTGTATAAAGTCTTGAAGGTTTGTAGCCTGATTTGAGTGCACAGAGGCTCCAGAATATAGCTAGAAGCTCACCTAGATTTCGCCTAGAGGGCCGCACCAAGAGACTGCAGAGGACAGCAATGGTGTCCAGAGAGGCGGGGTGAGTGAAAAGAGAACCTGGGATCGAGACCATACCGTATAAATACGGGCCGTAAAAATGTGGTTTTGAGTGCCTTACGGGACCGTTACGGTACGGTTCTGTAAGCCATACCAAGCCGCATTACGGGGTTGAGAACAACGTCAGCAGAAGGTGTGTGCGATTCAAAATCCTGGGTCATACCTTTCTTCATCTCCCAGTGCCTCTATAATCCTCCTACCGGCCGGGGAGAAGATAAAGACAAAGCCGTACCGTACCGTAAAGTTACCGGGCCTGTTGAGAGCTTATACGGTACGGGACACCATAAAAGCCGTAACTTACTAACCGTAACCGTATTTTACGGCTACGGCCGCGATCCCTAAAGGGAACGTGATTTGGCAGCGCGTGAGAGGACCGGGAATATCTTGAAAATCATTGGCTGACGATAGGCCCGTAACTCCGATAGTGACAGGTCTTGAAAACCTTGATGATCAACGGAACGACGGCATCGACAGTCCAATCAAGATTTCGGGCTACTTTTTGCGCTGGAATAGCGACCTTTGGGCTCGATTTTAATAGCTACATAGAATCCAGGTATGTATCCAAGTCTCCCTCCCTTTTCTTCCTTTTTCCTCTTTTTTGCAACTTGAAAAAACGCGTTTTTTCCCCAGAACCACAGACATAGTACATGAGCCACAAAATGTGAGATAACATTCAGTTGGCAAAAACGGCAGGCCTCGGGATTAAGCGGAGCTTAATATAACGATTACTTCATGCCGGTTGATGGATAACAGATGTCAGCTGCGCAATATAACCATATGGGGATACAGCTTCGGACGGACAGAAGGCTCAATCTTACAAGATGCACCGTCGCTTCGCTCCGGTGAATCACACCTTGGTTGCATCGTGGCGGGAAAACACAATCAATTAAATTTGTGTGCTCACTACCGAAATGCAATGCCGTGAAATGGCCTGCGAGCCGTCAAACGACACCATTTGATGCCATAATAGTCCATTCCAACGTGCGCCAGATCATGTGCCCGCAGAGAAGGTTTGAACCACCATCGGCTGAGCCCGAGAAAAACAGGAATGGTTTTGCTCATATCATTGCAAGAGAGGTTTGAATCCGACGACCGCGGGGCCCAAACCATCAAGAGGAAGTACTAGAATATTCAAGAGACCCGAGATTAGCAGTAGCTCAGCGACGTTTTGATTTGACCATGAAACCCGAGTCAGAAAGATAGCCAGCAGTAGACAGAGACATTTGCAGATTCAGCTGTAAGTGTTCCCAGAGAAGGATATTGCGGAATGGCGAGTGGGCAGTCGGAGGGGGAGTGGCGGTCTAACAGAAGAAAGCACCCACTTATATGTCCACAACCGGTAGGACTACGTGGCCTACCGGCGCAGTGATAACAATCGAATCGGGCTGCGCCGTAGGCAGCAGCTTGCTGCTTCCTGTCAAGAATAGACTGCGCAGAGGTCAGGTGCCGTGTCGAAAGTCGAGGATGAAAGGGGTTAATCTAGAGTAAGAGCAGAGGAAACACATAAGGAGAAGGGACAGATGGGGAAGCAGCACAGCCGAACGAGCAAAATCTTAAAGAACGGTTAATAAAGAGGGAGACATGCACACGTGGCCGCAGCCGACGAGCGTGTCAGGGCTGAGATGCACACAAATCGGGAATGTTTCGTGGAGCACGAGACATACCTCTGCGCCTCGACTGTCCCGATTGGACAACGATCTACGGCTTTGGCGATCCTGCAGGTGACAATCATCGTACATGACGCCTATGAAACAGTCGCCGCAGGGTTGCGTATGTCAACGGCAACGGAAGTTGCGGACCTTGTGGTCGATAGACTGTGTCAAGATATTTGCTGAGGGCAGTTCAGCTGCTTTTGAATCGAGTTTCGCTTCATGAAAATGGGCAGATTGCAAGAGAGACAGAAACGGGGATAACCTGTATGAAGGGCAAATTCTAAGCAGTGAGAACGATTGCACGAATTAGGTTGAACTGTTGTGCAAGCCGTGGGGTGTTTGATTGCTGCAAGTGGGGAGTTTGCGAGAGGTGAGAGGATGGAGATAGGCTCGAAGGGGATGAAACCAAAGAGCTGCAAATGAAAGCCGTCCATTTCGTTAAAGAAACGGTAGATGGCACCCGGAGGGATCAGCGGAGTTTAAAGAGCTTCAGACCTAGGCTCCTGAATATGGTTCAAATCTTGTCATGAACTGTAAAAATACCTTTGTTTTGGGCCGGCCCGAACCGTGTAGACAGCGGTTATCACCCAGTGGCTGTGCAATCGGTCATTGTATTTGGGTCTGAAACTTGAAAACTTGTCCGACATCTTAGCCCTTTACAAGCTGGATAGCCACTATCAAACTGAGTTGATTCCCACTGTTTTTGAGGTAATCAAAGTTTTTACCCGACCTCTGAAAGGGTTACAAAGTTTGGGTTTGTTTACACCCAATGCGGTAGTCACGATGTGACGGATGGCACTATATGTATAATTAGGTACAGGGTTATTCGCAATAAACTTTCCTTTCTTTGGGCTGACTCTAATTGTCATCGTTAAGTTGAACATCGCACGGAGCTCGATGTTTAGCGGGAAACAGCCCCGGAGGGGCTCGGAAGTCTACTTATTGGAGACCATGCGAGATGCCGAGATGGCTAAATACAGGCGAATATGTACGAGGGTGTATGTATTTGGTGTGGGTATGTGTAGCATAGGGTGGGAGACCGATAAAAGGGCTGATGAGACAGAGTGAGAACACTAAACTGAGCGGAAAAAAGGATCATACCTGACGAGACAGAGTGAGAAGCTGAGGGTAGCAGCTCTGTCCCGCCAGGTATATATACACATATTGTGTGACTCGGCCACCGGAGCCGAGTCGTTGACTCTTGTGCTGTGCCGTAGACAGCGGCCGAGCTGTGGAGGGCGGTGCCGCAAACCTCTTGTTGACAATACCGCTTCCGACCCGAGGGGTGGGTATTGTTTCGCATTCTTCTCGCAGAGTCGGGTTGATCTCGCTTCCGGCCACTGGGGCGGAGATCAATGCGTGTCGCTGAGACAACAAGAAGTGCTTACCCAGAAAGACAATACCACTTGCGACCCAAGGGGTGGATATTGTCCCACGTCCCGCTTACGACCTGATCGGTGGGGACGCTGAGGTATCCAAGGCCCCTCCTTCAATGACATTCAATGGCGCCGGCGCTCGGGTTCTGACGCTGTCACGCCGTGTAATCAAGCTGCCTGAAACACACTGCAAGTTCGACGCTACAACGATTGGCGCAACCCCAGGTGGGACTCCTCCACGCCGGTGCCTCAGACGATCTAGCACCTAGGTTTAGCTCTCGCCATCAAGAGCTGTTTGAAATGATTGCATCTCAGAGTAGCTCATTGACACAGTGTCCTCGGTGAGCATGTTCCATGGAATTTACACTCCCTGACATCACTACTCAGACTGGACAAAGTTCTCTAAATGCCAGGTGAAACTTCGTCAGCGACAAGATAGGAAATTCACTTATTTATTTGTGTGCAACAGCTCCAGATCGCTCTCCTTGCTGCCTGCATCCCCGAAATTCTTCCACGGCCGGGAAGTCCCAGCTAGAAGGTCTCGTAGAGACCCTTCTCAAGGATCCAGCACGGGCCGTAATATTAGGCCCAGGTGGAATGGGAAGACAACATTGGCGGTGGCCACCCTTCATCATCCGACAATCACGAAGAAATACCAATCTTGTTTCTTCATCTCCTGCGAGTCTGCTCATACAAGGGAGTCTCTGGCTGCAATAATAGGTACCCATCTTGGGCTCGATACCTCGAGCACATCGGAGAGAGCTGTGCTTGCTCTTGTCCACTGGACAGCCATGCCTAATGGTTTTGGATAATTTTGAGACACCATGGGAAGCAATGGATGGTCACGCTAAAGTGGAGGCATTTCTGGCACTGCTAGCGGATATCGCCCATGTAGCGCCTCTGGTATGTCCCCTTTATATCGAGATAATGTTCCTCACAATGCCCTCCAGGTTACAATGCGTGGAGTTGAGAGACCTGGGTCCCTTAATGCCTTTGGATCAAGCAGCTGCCCGCCAAACTTTTATCGAAATTGCAGACGAAATTCATGTCAGTACGGCTTTCCGAAGCCTGTAAAAGCGGAAATCATCATTCAACGATCGCGGTGCGTCCTATCTTTTGCACAGAATTGAGTTTCCTCATACCCTGTAGGATACTTTGATCATCGGCGGCGCGATGCGGAAGATCAATTCATTGTATCCCACATCGCGTGGCTGATTCTCAAGTACGACTGTCATATAAATGTGGAATTCTCCACTGGCATCGCACTGTTTCAGTATCTTTTCAAATACTTCTCTTCAAATCTCTTGACCAGGCCAACTGGAAAATCTACAAAAACCCATCGCAAACACCGACAAAGGCTCCGCCTCTACGACCCGAAAACCCGTGGACGAAATCCGCGATTATGAACGCGGACGATATCTTTCTTGCATCGAAGCTGCTACGCGGCTTGCCTCCTTCCACATCTCCGAGAAAAAACCAGGCGTAAAGCGACTACCTGTCCACTTACCAGGTCGACAATACGGTCAGATGGCTCGCAAAAATGGATCCGAATCGGATGCTACCCTCTTGGTCCCATACATGGCGCGGCCACGTCATCCGGAACTCGATAACATGACTTACATTGACTTTGGTTCCAAATGCCGACTCGAGAAACACGACCCCAGCAAAGACATGCACCCTGTTTCATAATGCGGTCCGAACGGGCGTACTCTCAGGAATTGGTTCATAACTGCCTCCAGCAGACGATTGCGAACGGGAAGCGAGCGAAGCAAGTGCCGATCATTTGGGCGAAATTGAAAGTTTGAACTGGGGCTGAAGATCACTATACTCTTATAGCCCCATTGAAAGCGGTCGGAACGCGCATAAATTCGTGCCCATTGGTTCAGAATTGGGCTCGCAATGGGCGCTGCGAGAAGGTGACTCTGTGTTTGCTCTTCTTATGAAAATTGATGGAGTGTCATTACATATGCAAACAGCTGTAAGAGGGGGCGATTTGATATTTGAGCAAGGTTTAAACAACAAGAGGATGACCACCGCATATTTCAATTCGTCGCTCTCCGAGTCATTCAGAGGCACCCGATACCCCTGTTAGCGTAGCGCCTCAGTTACCAAGAAGGAACTCATTATATTATTGTGTATGTACCTGTTAGCGTAGCCTACAGGATAATTAGAGATGGAATAAAATAAGTAAAGAAAACGGACGTACGCCTCAGTTACCAAGAAGGAACTGAGGCGAATAAGCGAGTGTCGTAAACTATGAAGTAGCGGAATGAATCGGGATGACGGGATGAAACGGAAATAGGTAATGAACGTAAGGTAAGATAAGATATACCGCTAACAACCCCATTAAAACAGGTATTACGGGACCGTCCAATTTTTTCAGGCAGTGCGTAGTGTACTGGGGATGCCCTGGTTTAAACCGTAGGTAACCTTGCTCTGGACTCAGTCAAGACTAAAGAAGGGGACACCGTAGGGTTGCTAACCAGAATGAGCGTCCTCTGGGATGGCGTATTCATTGGGCTCGTCGCTGACCACCATAACTAGGACGCGGGCGTTGGAGAGGAAGCATCAAATTGATCAAGGGGCAGTCGGGATTCGAAATTTGTATATGACGTCCGAAAAGTGATTTAAGACCCCGAGCCTGACCCCCCCCCCCAAATAGGGAAGGAGTTTCTCACGAATCACGTGTTTCCGCCAAAGTCCTCCGCCGAACTCTCCTGACCTACTTTTTTAATGCTTTTGGCTATCGAGTACCCTATGCGGCATCCACGAAATATCCAATCATCACACAAACCATTTATATTTTCTTTTCTTCATACACGGCCACCGCACAAGATGTAGATACAATCAACCTCGGCGCCGTTTTGGGGCACAACACAGATCGCAGGCCCAGTTTTTAGGCACATCTCCCTCGAGACCGTCGGTGCATGCTCTGTGAAACTGCACTTGATTCAGGTAGAGGTCAAATATATAAGAGATTGAACTAACCCAGCGCGTCTCGCACCCCTTTTTCGAACACTCGATGACTTTCGACTTGTCCCCCTTTTCTGCTTCCGTTATCAGTTTTCCACAGCCATCGCACCCGCCGACATTCAGCAGTGTGAGTGCACTACGAGTTCTTTTGGCAGGCACCTCGAGCGCAGCAGATGGTGCGGCAACTGCGGGAACTTGTACCCTTGCAGCCGGTGATGAAGGGGACGGTTCGTGAGCGGCATCGTCTGCGGTGGTGATGGATCCCTGCGACGGGTCAGTCGAAGGTATTTCATCAATCTGTGTTCCGGCGGCGGTGGGGCAAACATAGGGAGGATCCGGAAAGTATTCAAGCTCATCCGAGCTCTCTTCTGTGTCTGACTGGATGCATTGAATGGTTCTTCCTGCGCTGGCGGTTGGGAAGTAGCACAGAAGGAAAATTCTCATCTTCGGAGTCAGGGGCTGCCCGTCCCACTTCGCTCGTGACCGTTGTGTCGCCATTCGTGTTTCCATCTTCCTCGTGAAACTTCAGCCTCGGAAGTATCTCCCTCTTCTGTGGGATTCTCAATGTCGGCGCCTTTTGTCTCGGACAGATTCCTGGTTTAAATTCAGTGTTGAACAGAAAAGGTTTTTGCGACAAATTACCGAAACGCGAGCCGCGAGCTATGAGCCTCCGAAATCTCAAGAGGGCGAGGAGCTTTCTTTTTGCGAGGTTGTTTTTGAACCTTTCGAGATTCCCAAATGCGCGCCAAGCCGTTCGTCTCGACATCAGTCAGCTGAAGGTTTACCGGCCAAACCGCGGGATTGTGCAACCCATGATGGTTTCGAAAGTGATCGCCGAGGTTGTACTTCCAAACTGCAGGCTTTTTCGGTCCGCATGACGGACAAATGACCGGGACATTGGAGCAAGGTGACCCTGCTGTTGAAACGGAGGCAACTGCGTATTGGAATGGGATTTTATAAAGGCAGGTGGATTTGTCCCAGTCTACTTGATAACCTCCACCGGCAGTCTTGCGCAAATAGAAAGTGCACATAGGTGCTGGACGGAGGCAAAGACCGCAGAGCTCGGCATTTCGATGGATCGAGGGATCATGGAGTAAATGAGCCGCAGAATGCTCGATGACCCGGGGCGCATGTTTTACATCTAAAATGAACTCCAACGGCGGCTTGCAGTGAGAGCACAGATTTCCGGGCTCTGTGTCGACTGGACGGCCATTTGTATCGTGTTCGCACAAGAAACAAGCTTTTCCTACAGAGCGTTGAGCGAAACCACGCGAAAGACACCAGTACTATCAAACAGCCAGAACACTATCTCTATCCTTGACCTCCAAACCGGCGCTACGCCACCACCCAACTTTGTATTTATGTATAGAGATGTTTTCTGCTGTCGCTCAGACTGGTGACAAATCTCTCCGGTGGAGGCCATTGGCTCTCTGTGCAGGTCATGAATTATAAGAGAATTTTCAATTGGCTGTTCGATGCAACTCGAATTCCTCTTTGCGGTAGCAGATACTGGTACATACCATAGAAAAATTTTGAACACTCTAAACAAGACATGGATTATCCATTCACTCCGACCAGGACTAAGCATCTACAGAAATTTCCAAGAATCATGTGTGGATCTTATAAAACTCAATTGTTTTTGGTAAACATCATTTTTGCTATATGTGGCTCAAGTTGAGGTGTACAACTTGGTCTGGCAGGGATTTATGGTGTTTTCTGTCGCCATAACTGCTCTTGAGGATATATTTCACATATCCCATGACTTGAATCCAGAAGAAACCTGATCACTTCTCATAGAGAAGGGATTCTCCATGGCAGGTCACACTGGCTAAAGCTGTGCTCAAACTGCTCTTCAATGCAGCCAGCAAAGTCAAGCCTGAAACAGCTCTGATTTTAATAAAAGGTAAGTTAAGCATTGCATGATCATGATTGCATGCATCCATGGTGCCATATCCACCGAAACCCAACATTAACCACTTGTTCAACAAGGAATTTTGAAATTCTGCACTCAATGTTCTAGCCCAATTTGTCTGGGCAATCTGAGGCCTAAGTAGAGAGTTGGTGAAGCTAGGATATACCGAGGAGCTTCGTTTACTTATTCCTGGACGATTCATTGTGAATTTAGGCTTTAGCAACTTTTCTTGTAAGGTTTCATATGAGCAGTGTCTAAAATGAGTGAGTTTAAATATGTGTCCCTGATCTTTTTTGGTCTAGAGAGAGCAATACTCCGTCGATTCAGCTCAAACAAATTGCTAGAGCTGTTACTAATATCCGTATGATCAAGTATGGAGGCCTTCACATCACGTGATCGCATATGGCGGATCAATTACCAGTTACTTTTTGACACAGCGAGTATTGAATGGTTTAATTTCGCATTTTGAACCACATGCCCAGAAATGCCATTTTGAATCACATGCTTTGTAATGCTATTTTGAACACTATTGAATGGTTTAATTCGCATTTTGAACCACATGCTCTGAAATGCCATTTTGAATCACATGTTTCGTAATGGCATATTGAACACTGTATCATTGCATTGTTCTGTCCATATGCACTGTATTATGTCCACAAATGAAGTTCATTATTGCAAATCAGGGTGATCCAAAATGTACAGGTACTTTAACTTTCATGTATTTTTTCAGGTGCTTCTGGCCATAGTAATAAGATGCTGAATTACATGGTTCAATCTGCATGAATTTCATAATCTCCCAGGTGTGAGGGGCCTCTGCCCGGGGGCCCAGACAAGGTACAAAACTCACAACCCACCGCATAATGCTCCTTGGGGATCCATTGTCGAATGATGTAGCTCGAGAAATCTGGCCGTTTGTCTTTTCCTACCGCGAACAATAAATTATGGTCTACTTTGATACTTGTATCCGGTCACTGGTGCGCTGCGAAAATTGAACAAGTTGTGTGAGATTTTCTGTATTTCGACAGTTCTGACTCCACAAGCGTATTTTGCTTTGTCCTCATTCAAAGGTGGAATGGGTACGGATTTCTTGGTGCAATCGAGTTCGTGGGCATGAAATGAGAACCCACAGGAAATTCAACCACCGGCGACTCAAGTTGTGTAAAACTTTCTGTATCTGGGCCATTCTGACTCCACAAGAGTAGTTTGCTTCATGGGTATGAATTCTCGGTGGAAGTTTGTGGGCATGGAGTACTAGGCCTCGCGGGGTCAGAGAGGAGCCATGCGGCCCACACCGCAGATTTAACTCAAGGGATCGCGGTCAACCAGGGTCAAATAGGTCCTATTTTACAAGCCTTTTATTTCGTGTTAATTAGCATCGGTAATTTTCACAAGCCTATTTCCCGCTACACTGCCCCAAATGGTCGGGTACGTCCGCGTTGGGGCAGGTCGAGCAGCGCCGAGTATACAATCCGACCTCACAAAATGATGCACCTCTTTTGCTTTCCATCTCTCGGTCTTCCCATGGGTGGAAGCAGATCCTGGTTCTAGGTTTCGTTTTGCACGCAATTTGCGTACGAGGTTCGTGAAGACCCGTTCAACGCTTTCGGCTGTCTTGGCCGACGTTTCGATGAATTCGAAGCCGAAACTCCTTGTGTGGTGACAGGCAACTGGCAGGCATCAAATGTCCCTTTGCACTTGTTTGCACCGCCTGCCAAATGGCAGATTTCGATGGCAAATTGCCTCCACATCGACCAGTGACTCCGTGGCATTGTTTCAAGTCATCTGAGGCATCTTGTACACCCATAATAGGCCATTCGGGGTTACTTCCATGTTTAAAAGCACCAAATGGCACTGTAAACCCCAAATCGACCCCCAGGTGGACGCATCTGATGCAATCACTTCTGCTGTTTCACAGTGAATTCTTTGGTCCATCATAGCACATCCAATACTGTACCGTGTGTCCTAAATTAAAATGCAACGAACTTATAAAATCAATCTGCAGGGGATGTCCCGCGTAGATTTTCCAACTTGTTCTTAGAACCTTTGTTAAAAATGAACATGAAAAACACATTACACATGCAAGGCACTGAGAGCCAAAATAAAACTTCTGTCCGGGACATCCTCTGTAAAATGAAAAACTGAGACGATCTTACACTCAGAGTTTAGCCAGAATGTGGATGGTTGGCGCCGTATGATGGACCAACTGAATTAGCCAAAACTTTGGTGATGGAAGTCATTATCAAAGCAATCAGAGCCAAAATAAAAATTCTGTGTGGGACATCCTCTATAAAATCAACACGTTCTAGCACAACAAGTTCTTATCCAATCCGGCTCAAATTTTAGGAGGGAGAACTATAGTACATTTCGAAGGGGGTGATAGAGTCAGAATTGTAAAATTCATCTACAGAAACTTGCTGTGGCATTGGGAGTGATATACAGTCAACATTGTTCAAACCTATATATCTCAGTCATTTCTGAACCAAATGGATCACTAAATCGGTTATAGTGACGTCTCAGACCAAGTAAGTAGTCCACCCATATGGTTCTCTTAACCAAAGACATGTACTAAAAACACCCTAATTAGAGCGCGTCTGTCCACACACGTTATGGGCTGTCAATTTGGTCACATCGTTTGCGTGCCCACAGTCACTTCGCGCGCGTTGTCTTTGTCTTATACCACAACTGTGTCGCTCATAGAAGACCCTCTAGGCTTCACAAATGGCACACAAACTCAGTGCAGAAGAACTCAGTGTCAATTCCTTGCTCTGTATATCCTTCTGGCAACTCATTCATCATTCTTTTCTTTCCAGAAAACCGTTATGCATGTCGCTGCATGTTTGCCTCAAGGGTTCCCCCTGGAGGATATACAGAAAGCTCTGCTAACCTCTCATGGGCTCAATATGTCCTTCCCTGAAATTACAGCTGCCATGGGCGAACCTGTAAGAATTCATGTGCAGCCACATTGAAGCTCTAATTACTCACCTTGCCGAACCTTGACTAAGTGAGTCTAGCTGACCCCGGAACGTAGTGAAGCAGAGAAGATCTGTAACATTCTGTTAGGAGCATTGACAAAGTTCAAAAACATGAACCAAGGTCCTTATTTCGTGGTTATGTAATAAGGTTCTACCCCCGATCGGACGCCCGAGCTTAAGAACGGACTACCCGTCAGGCAGAAATCAGGAATACCTGCAGCTCAATATCGACTTCGCTGTCTCTGTCGTTGTTCGCGGGCAGATTATCAGTTTGTTTCCAGAATTTCTGAAGCCGTTCGTCTTTGTGCCTTGAATACCTGCCTTCAACACAAACTAATGCTGAGACAGTATATTCGGCCCCATATTGTCAAAACGCAATAGTTCTCTCCGCCACGTGCTCAAGTTCCTACAAGTAATGATTGACAAACGGCTGGAGAAGGAGGACCAGTACGGCCAGGACTGGCCGGAGAGACCTGTATGTCGACCTCCTCTCGCTATGATATCTTTGTTGACAGGAGTTCACCCAGAATGACCTCATCTCCTGGTCACTTGACAACGCTGAAGGCGAGGAGCGTACCACTCCTGCGCTAGCGATGCGTGTTCTCGGAGTCAACTTCGCGGCGACTCACACTTCGACCATGGTGGAGATCCATTGAATCCAGTCAGTGTCAACACCAACCTGACTAGTTTTCTCTAGGCGTTGACGAACGCGTTGTATGATCTCGCCACGTATCCCGAGTATATCGAGCAAATGCGAGAAGAAGCGGAGCGAGTGATTGCGCGGGTAGGCTGGACAAAGGCTGCGCTTGCAGATATGCACAAAATTGACAGCTTGCGATTCAGCGTCGGGCTCGGACTTCGTACGTTATTCTCTCCGTGCACGTCCGAAATATTTACAGTAGTCTGTGCTTTTCAGTCGGGGTGGTTAGGAAGGCAATTGCAAAGGATGAATTTGCCTTCTCGGACGGGACAACTATTCCACATGGTACAATTGTTGGGGTGCCCGATCACATCATTCCTTCGCACTCGCTTAATTAGCCGGCTTTGCGCTCTGACTCGCAGGCTCCCTCATAGCTCAAGCTGTCACTTGGTGGATGGGCCGTCGCATTATGCACGACTCGCACTGCCTTGGATCTTTTAAACCCAAATTTATCCCCAAATAATCAGTTCAATTGATTGCTGTCCACCTCTATAGACAGCATGCCGGGATTCGCTCAATTTTGTTGTTTGAGAGGTAAAAAATTTGGGGTTATCCATGACCAAGAAAAATCCTATTTTGAGATTTTAAAAAAGACTCTTAGAAAGACTGAGAACTACAAGAATAAATAGGGAACACAACACAGTGTTCCCAAACTTCCAGGAGCATTTTTTCTGGCGGGGATTACCATATATAGTGCGTGAGAACCTTACATAAGCGGCAAAATTTTCGGAACTCGAAAACACAAATCATGCCCAATCGCTGAAATAATCATTTATGCACTTGAAAAAAAAAATGGGTAATATAAATCTTATACTGCTCAACCAAAAATGGTGATTTTGAAATTCTAAGACCAGGGATCTCTCAAAGGGACTCAAATACACCGTTTCTAGGTACTTTGTGTCATAATATTTTGTGGCCGGAGCCTTACCGCTGTCACGCTGGAGTCACGTGAGCGCTCGTAGTGAGTGCATGACCTCAAAATGACCGGAATGACCACGCTATCCATTGCCGGCGCACGTGCCTCAGAACATGGCGCTGGGACTGCGCTGGAATTGAAAGTGTTCGAAAATGTAAAGGAATGCAATAAATAAGGTCACGGCTACTGGCTGATGGGTGGCTGATAAAATCAAGTAAGTGTATGCTCTTGTCTGGATAGAAGGAGTGTCAATGAGTGTGGTATCACCCATGGACCTTATGGAATTCCCCTAGACTGCATGAGACCTCCAAATTCAGCAACATTACAGCCTTTTGTGGAACTTAGGGCGCGGGCTGGTTTATTTTTATTTTTATGAATTTCGTGTCGGATGGCTCTCCTGGTATCAATTCTCAACCGTTTTCCCTGAGAATATGCTCATTATGTTGGCATTTGAAAGTCCAGAGGGCATGGCCTCCTCGGATTTTCTGATGGCCAATCAAATTGCGTAAGGGCCTGATCGGGTGCACTAGAATTGCCTTAGAATTACCTTAGAATCGACTTACCGGGTAAGATCCGAGCTGGAGGACCCCAGTCACCCAGTTTGCAATAGGCTATATATAGCGTCACTTCATCTCTCACCGGCACGAGAGGCGGGATCTACCCAAATTTCATGCGGGATCACGGAGTGAATTTCCCAAGTGCCTCGGCACCATCGCAGCATTGATCGGTGATAGGGGTTGTGATCCGAGATTTCCCGGCCTCTCGGAACGTGGAGACCCCAGTGGTAGATTTACCGATCAGGTAACGAGATTTCTGTGACCGCGGCGGACAGGGTCACAAACTCTGGTGACCGCATTGAGGTCTGGCAGACTTAGGGGGATTACCATATTTGCACTTTGTCCTCTTCCACCAGTGCTCCTGCAATTTTTTATTACCTGCGACACTCCTACGGGCTTCCTCCTCGCCGCAATGAATGCCATACTGAGCGTGATTGATCCGACGCTTCTTGAAGAAGCGAGAAACGACAGCCAGATGCCGTTAACGACCGATGGGACAACGGCTTCTTCCACTTTCACCACACCCCGTTCGCCTACACCTCCTTCACCGCCGCGTACTCGCCGTAAATTCACCAAGGACGAAATCGCCTCATGGCAACCCAGCAACTATGCGCCTAGGCGGGACGCGAACGAGTCGCGCGACGATTACGAGGAACGACTGTCTGTCCCCACTTACTCCAAACCGACATTCTGTGCTAACTCCTCTGCAGGACACTTATAACGCGCCGGGCTCCGCTTGTCGAGGCGTGCAATAAGCTCTCAATTAAAACCCCAAAGACAGCAGGCCTTGAGAGGCTTCGTCAAGACCTTGCAAAGTATTGGTTCGTTACAGCCTTCTCTTCCATACGCGTGTTGTAACATATCACTCCGTTTCAACGTCCAAGAAGATCTGTAAGAGGGATTTTTATTTACTGCAAAACTGAGTGAGCAAAAAAAAAGGTTGCCTGCCGATTTGGCCACATGCATGTATTACGAGTACAAAAGCTCTGCCGAAGGTTGGTCAGAGGCGTAAATAAGCGCTACGGAGCCTCTTCGCGATCTCGTTCAGCGACTTGAGCCAAATTAAAATCTATACTACATTCAAAAGTACACCTAAAGTTCCTCCAGAGGTATACTTATTTCAAAAAATTTCTCCGGCCGATTTGGCCACTAAATTTTGGTAGCGGTGACTAGGTGACCTGCACTATAGCTCTAAGTTGGAGGTCGAGCGTAATAACAACCGCTACATTATATCAGCGACTCAAATTTATTCAAAAGGTTTCATACATTCAATTTGGCATACAAAAGAAAATGTCTCCTATTTAATTTGGATTGTCCTTCAACCCGACAAACTCCAAGTACCACCACCACATGGAAGTTCCAGGTGTACTGAAATCCTTCCCTCACAGTTTGGCTGGTTGCAGTCCATGCAAGAATTGTTGAGAGATAGCATTTATTGGGAGCTACAAACGAATCTTGACACAGAAGTCCAAAAAACTTGAATCAGCAGCAGAGCGAAGGAGCAAATTCTAGGATGTTGACGTGGAATGACACCAGTACACACGGCAGATTTCAATCCCCAGCTGTGGAGGGTCCAATTTTTCCTGATCCAGGATACTGCTGGAGTTACGAGTTATGTGCGCGCACTGCCCCGTGTCGCACTTTGTTACCAGGTCCCTCTTGTGCCCGTTCCTGTACCTGACGGAGGGCCTTCAAGATGAATACCCGAGCCATCTCATGTATGTCCGTACTGCACGCTACTGCATTGGGTCTGATATCTAATAGAGCTAATCACGATCATTCCTCTCGCTTGATCCTGCCGTCCCTCCATCCCGCCTAACGCGATTTCTCATCCCCGCGACCTTGGTGACGTGCACGCGTTATTGAGGGTGACTGCTACGCTATACATGTGGTGCGCTCCCTTGTTTTCCCCACCATAGTTGCATATTAACGACATGCAGGTCAAATGTGCGCTCAATTGTAGTGCGATTGCTTTGGCCGTCGTCCCTGTGCGTTTTCTGACGGAATTCCGGGCGATATAGGATGGGTTTGTACCATACCGCATTGCTTACCTCGTCCTACAATGGACTATCAAGGTCCTTACTGGACAAAAGCCTTTTATTTCATCCGAACGGGTTCGTTTGTGCGACATCTTGCAAGTTCTCGCAAGGAATCAAAGATTTGAAAGTTGTTCAAGATCTCTCAAGATCCTGCAAGAAATTGCTAGAAGTGAGCTTTTTGTTGTCTGCTTTGCATGAGATCTTGCAATATCTTGAGAGATCTCGCTGATTCAACTTCTTGCAAGAAATCACAAGATCTGTCAATAATCCTCAATAAAGAACACATACTTTTACACTTCACCTTTATCAAGTGAAATCTTTTTGCTCCTTTGATTTGGTTCCGTGCACATCATTGATGTATGATGCTCTATCAGAACGGATCAACCGGGGAACGGCAGGCCAGGATTTGACGTTCCTCCATGCTGGCGGACAACACACTGGACCCAGATATTACCCAAGGCCCTTGCAAATGTGAATTTGTTGCGCAAACCCGGAAGACGGGTTTTGTCTGTTCCTCTAGTTTTAACTCAGGGATCAAGTTATTGAGTAGAAAGCACTATAAGAAGGCCCTCTACAGATCTCCCGGAGCAAAAGTGAAAAAAGTGAAAAAATGTTTTTTCCCACCGAGATTTTGCGTTTTCGGTTCGGGCCGGTCATAACCGGTGGCTGTGCTCCGCCATCAATCGCGCCTGGCGTCTTCCTCGCATTCCACACCATGCCGCGGGTCGCCCAAAGCGTCTCTCATCAGCACAGGGGCACCGGAGGGATGTTTGGCGCGTCTAAGCCTATCCCCGGGAACACCGAAACCGAACCAGACGACAACGTGTGGGAGAGTGATACGGGGCACAGAAGACACCGACTATTTCGAGGCCTGGGAAGCGCAGCCCAAGCCGCGGACGTATGACGAGCGCGAAGAGAGATGGCTTGAGAAGCGAGACAAGGCCGCTGCCAAGCACCGTGCCGCTGAGATGTGAAGTGCCGAGAATAGGGAAGGCGGGGCATTGAATAAAAATGCAGGCACGTTTCTTTGCAGTGGAATTTGAATACTAAGTTGATCACCATCTTTGGCCACTACCAGAGGAGCGTATGGTGTTGGGGGCGCGTCCAAGCGAGCCGTTCAAGCTAAGAAGAAAAAACTTCGGGATGCCTTCAAATCTGCCCCCTCCCAACCATCTGCCGGTTCTATCGACGCGCACATCGCTACGCCAGTGTCTATTGCCTGGGTGCCACAGGACCAATCACCGAGTTTGCCGTCAAGAAATACCGGTCGCACCACGGAGTGCGTGCAACTGAATTGGTTAATGCAACGGCAAAGTGGAAGGTTAAGGCAGAGGTGATGTTACGAGGGGTGGTGCCGGTCAAGCGCAAGCGCAAGGACAAGCAGAAGGCTAAATAGGTACACTAAATTTCGAAATTTTGGCATTTTTTTCCCACGCTCCGAGACGCCCCAATTTTTTTGAAACGAAAATTTTACATATAAACTATACCTACTTTCATGCCTAATCCTGAATCTAGAAGGCCCGGGGTCAGAATTGCGGCTTGTCATGAAGTTTTGGCTGCAATCATACGCCCCTGGCAACAGCATCAATCAGTGCTTGATGGCGCAGAGAGAGAGTTGCCGTGCTGCCGAAAAAAACCTTCCTAATTGGGTGCTTACGTTTGAGGCGGAAAGTCAGGAGTCCATCGGCAGAGGGGGCCGTAACGCGTGACTGTCGAATTGAAAGGAAAAGTCCGGTACCTCGTTCCTCTCCATCCTTTGCGATAAACTAACTTGGGAAACACATACATGTTGTCTGTTTAATACCTTAACAAATATGTATGAATGAGCATGGGGCGGAAAAGCGTCGCAGCGCAAAAAAATTGTCCGGAAGCTCGGTTGATGACGTACTTGAGGTGAGAAAAGCACATGCAACGTGACGATGTAGGGCAGGCCTGAGCCCGACGTCGTATCAACGTTGGAGAAAATTTGTCGATTCCATGCCAGATTTGGCTGCCCCTCATATCGAAGTCCACATCACACTCGCATATTTGGTCCCACCACATTTCAAGGTCAGTTCTGAGCAAAAATCAATATCTTTTACTCGAGATGAAGACAACATTGATTCTTGGACAAAACCAGCCTTGTCTAATACCTGCTTGACCTGGGCACAACTACATCAAATCAACCATCAACCCACGAACGGTGGTGTAGGTTCCGGTTCGAACCCGAGCAATTTTCATGTAATGGCATTTGGAAAAATCACCCATTCCGAGGGTTTTCAGCCATACTCATTTTCTTCGGAGCAAGAAATATTGAGTACAGAATTTTTCGATGTACATGGCTCTGCATCACTGCCCGCTGAGAACCCGAATGATTCACAAGTTTTTCTCTGTCCCACGGCTTACAGGCGGCTTTCAACTTCCAAAACACATTCTCCAATTATTTTTGGGCTTATTTGACCTTTCTCCCATTTCTCCCAACTTGTTTCCAACCGCCGGAATCGCAGGCGAGGATAGGAATGGTTACGCTGTTTTCACTTGACAAATTTACTGCGAGGTCCAATCTATACATTCTCAAATCGGGAATATCCGAGCAATCGAATATTCTGTGAATACAATCGCAAACGAGCTGGAATTCGCTACTCGCATATCGCGGATGAGCTGCTCGCAAGGCACGTTCCAGACTGTAAGCTTTAAGCGCCGAAATAACGGGGAAAAGCCGATATAACACGCACTGCACAATTCTCCACTTGGTTGAATGTACCTGTTTTCTCGCAGACGTAAATGGCTACACCGACAGGGCCACTTTCAGCAGGGTTACAGACGGTGCCGCCAGGCTCTACGCAGCGGCAACCTCTATAGGCGCAAAGAGGGGGTGGGCAAATTAATGTAGGCTCTTCCACCGCAGCCGCTTGAGCAGCCAAAAGTAAACCGGCAGAGAAAAGATAGCGAGTAAACATCGTGTTGAGATGGTGCGAGCACTTTCTTGTTAAATCCATCTGCCGTTCGGCCCGGGCCTTAGGCCACCCTTCAATGTGCCCGCATCAATCGGGGCTCCAAACCAAAAGTTTGTCGGTTAAAAACCTGGCTCCCATAATAATAATAAAAAGGAGGTTCGCCTGTACGATTGCTTACAGATCAGATACGAAAATAAAATACCTAGGCTCTTTTTCTTTTTTTTTTTGATCGACCCTGGCCATGCATGTCCTTATTCACGTTTTCTTCCCTCCTATCCCTCTCCTTGCCTATGGTCGTGGCAAGCGACCTAAAACTTTGCTATGATCGTTTCACAACCTCATTGTCCCTTCCGCACTCTCCTACTCGGACTACGTTACTCTACTCCTCATTGTGTGCACCGCGGCGACTTCTGACCTCACCGCGGAAAAGAGAAGACTATTTGAGATTCATGTGTCCGTCGCATGGCATCTAATATGGAACCTCCGCCGAGGCCGAGTAATTGAAAACCCAGACCGGACACAGAGTAAGTTACGATGGGCATTCACAACCACTGGTAGAATGCAGTCAATGCGGCCTTAACACGCGACCGCACGCAACAGTAGTTCTGCACATTCTGAACAAATCTACGGTGTCAGATGTCCGGTGGAAAATTAGAGGCTGCCAGAATGTGCATTGTGTCGAGTTGAACTGACTACAGTTTGAATTTACAGGTTGCAAGTGTGTAATTGAACAGAGAATCAAGGAACCATAATATGGATCCAGCCTCCACAAGCATCATAGACAGAATGGTTTATATGCTGTAGGTTTCCAAAATCACGCCACTGGCTCACCCATTAAGCTCATTTTAGCTTTCCCATATCCGTGTGAAGGCGCGAAACGGACAATGTTGACACAGGACAAGCGCCGCACGACTCGACTATTGGCGTTGTCTGAGCGATATTCTATGCCGAGACTCATCCGCGATATCCACAGCGAAATGGACGACCTGAGTCGAATTTTCCTGCTCTGAGTGGGATTTGAATAGCTGGGCTACACGCTAACGACTCTGGCAGCTGAAGATTTTCGACCGGTACGTTTATGCGCAAAAGTTCTCGGGCAGTGGTTGGGACCCAGATGTAAGTCTGGTGCCTACAACAGTTCTCTACCCATCATTTTTTGACTGAGCATTCCGGGTCCCCGGATGCCTTAAACATTGTGGATGCCGTGCTCACATATATATATATCTGACATTATTTCCTCTTCCCTATCTTGTCTTACACGTCCTAAAGGCGTTATTGAACGTGATCGTGTTCTGATCTCCTTCGAAGTAACGAAAGAAGGTGAGAAAACCCAGCCCTTTGCAAACACTGGTCATTCAGTTGGTACAGTAATAGGATATCACTGATCTCAATTTTCAGCTGGTTCCCTGCTTTCGAGTGTATTCGCCGGGTTACATTCCCATACTTACCCGTTTTCAAAACAATATACTATCGTTGATCCACCTTTGCAAAAGGTTTTTGATGGAAGTCCTGTTTGAGTGCTTGAGCTCGGATTCCTCTAGAATTTGAACTGAAGTGAACCACATATATCATTGGCTCCCATGAATATTTCTAGGATTTTTCGTCCGCTGTGGAGGAAGCCTTGAAGATGCCGCCAAGGAGACTCAAAATAGCCCAAAATACATCCCTTTGCAACAGAATTTGGCGGGCGATCAACGTCATCAAAAATGGTCGCAAAACGACCTTTGATTTCTCGCTGGGCCCAAATGGTTCCTTTGGCCTCTAAAAACCACCTGGCACATTCTATGTATTTTATTTACATCCTCCAGATTTATTACAGGTCAATTGTAGTTGAATTGAAGTTGCCAGATCAATTTTTTTGCAAAGGTACGCACTTTTTCAAAGGTGGATCAATGATATCGGAGCCACATTCAAAATTTCGATGGACTTGTTAGAGCATCATTGAATTTTCTTCCACAGTTCTGGCCAATCTGCAAAGGCCCAGTAGAAAAAAGAGAAAATAGGTTGCCGATATAGCATCTACACAAGAGCGCGGTTGAAGAAGTCAACTCGCCAACGCTTGAATGAGCGCTAAAAAATGGGTGGAGCCGAGGCGCTGATAGCGGAGTTTCAAATGGCTTCAGACGGACAGAGACACGTAATTTTAATAAAGGAGTGATACATGGCAGCTCAAAGTTGCGGCCATAGACCAACTCGAGATAATTTATTGGGCAGTCAAAAGCCACAGATAGTGGGCTTTGCTGCGAAGCGCGCTACCACGAGTTATATGTACCTGTGAAGCCAGCAGTGATTGCGGCAACCTGACTCTGAACGTCGTTACCGGCGTTTGTCATTATTTGGTTTTTGTCCCAAATTTTCCATTTCTCCCACATTTCCTTGCTGGTTACTCAAGCGGACTATAATTTCCTTCCCTTTCATTAGTTCGCTTTCCAAGTGGTTCATGCCTTGAAATTGCGTATGACTCGGAAATGAGCCCAAACCACCGTGTTCATTATTTTTCGGCGCCAGCAGGTAATTTCTTTCTACCTCGGTCTACTGCTTCGCAAATCGGGCGATGGGGAAGTACATCGATACCTCAGCACTCGTTTGAACTCCAGGCCTGAATGAATTGTGAGTTTGCGTCGGGAGTTTTTTCGCTCTCCATAGATGAGCAATTGAGAGATAGGGTTATTCAACTCCACCACGACGCTGTATTATCGGAGCATCCAGGTGGCCTCGGATGGGAAACCAGATTAAACGGTATATTCGAGCCTGTGAACCGTGCCAGCGGACAAGGATCCGGCGGTATGTACAAGACTGGGCTGCTAAACCCACATCAAATTGTAGACGGGCCGTGACAGATAATCTCCATGGATCTTATTGGAGCAAACTGCGGAGTCGAAAGCTGAATTCAAGTTGGAGTGAGCTTTCATATCTTGGTATCAGACCAATTAAGCTCATCCTCAATGCCCCTTTGACCGAGCAGTTCGCCCTCGTACCTAATCCCCCAGCTGCCTGGAGCGGTGAACTCCCTTCTTTTAGACGAATTGCCAAGGTCGGGGCGTTCGAAACTCACTGTCACGAGCTCCAGATCTCCTTGGGCTTCTCTACTCGATTATCAGAACTGTCCGCTGTATATGAGCCTTCCTATGTAGATTCTGAGAATCTGCTCAGAATAGTCCTGGGTATATATAAATCTGTCAATTTGCGGCATGCAATTGACTCTCCATATCAAGTCATGCTTTTCTAGGGGCGAGTGAACACGGCTGTATTGGGCAGGGATAAGGAAACACTTGATGAATTTAAGGTTTTGTCATCAAATTTCAATTGTGGATCCCTGTGAGCAGGAATATCCCAGCCAGGGTTCAAATTGTTGCTGTGGACTCCCTGTGAGCAAGAATATCACACTTTTGATTTGACCCATGACTCCGGCACTGCCATTCTCAATATGGACTGTGACCTCTGGTTTAGCGAGCAGAGCAGCTCGGACAATTCAAACAGACAGGCCTGCTCAGAATAGTGTTGGGTATCAGCTGTCAATTTGCGGCATGCAATTGGCTCTCCATATCAAGTCACGCTTTTCTTGGGGCCAGTGAAACCGGCTGTATTTGGCAGGGATAAGGAAACACTTGATGAATTTAAGGTTTTGTCATCAGATTTCAATTGTGGATCCCTGTGAGCAGGAATATCCCAGCCAGGGTTCACATTATTGCTGTGGACCCCCCGTGAGCGAGAATATCACGCTTTTGATTTGACCCGACCTATATGGATGTTCCAAAAAGCATTTATCATGCTGCCTCCCCGAAAATGCTACGATGTCTTCGACAGCACCAATGCATGCGCTCGGAAGGTGGACGACGACAGCATCTTTCACCGCACTCTCTCCCGGGGTGCCGTCCTCGACTGTATTCTAGCTGTAAACCGAATGTTGAGGGTAATTTTGCCAAAAATGCCCCCATTCACCAAGAAAAGCACGCAATATATATATGGTTGTAATAACTTTCTACAAAGTAGTTTTTCAGTAAATCCACTTGAACCAAGCCCTTCCTATAGCTTTTAATTATAAATAACACTCTCCTGAAGAAAATATTGTCTATGTGGTCGCCGCTCCCCAATTGATGCTCGTACCTCGCATGTTGAAGTCCGTTTATAATCGATCATCTGCGTGCGGGCCACACAATTCATAGTCGGTAGCAAATGATAAACTGCCACTCACCTCAAAGCCCATTCACCACCCTCACCGCCCAACGTATCAGCTACCCCGCCTCGTACACCCGCGGCAATCCAAACCGCAGGGCGTGCGTAAAATCGGCGAGACACTGTGCCTGCCCTGCGCCGTCTCCATTTCTGACGGCGAGGAGGTTGTCGAGAGCGCAGAGAGTTGCGGACGGCGTACGCACATGAGTGATGCACAACTCCTCTGAGGTGCGCGCTTCACCCATACAAATTGCTACAGTATATTTTACTGCGCCACCGGATACAGACTTTGATCGCATCAAATGTACTGGACTGTCGGCCTCACCTTGCTCGCAACCCACACGCTTGAGTTTGGACAGAAATCTGCCTTACAGCTAGAAGGCGCAAGTGAAAATTCCTTGTTTTGGGGTGTTTTCAAAGAATTGTTAGTAACACAATCAGTTCTGCACCGATTCAGATGAAATCTAGGTAGATCTGTCAGGCTAATTCATGCGCAATTCGGGATAGAAAGCAATTTATGAAAATATTGTTTATTAGGTAATCTGTGCTTTTGGGATATTTTCTTGCCAAATGCTGTTTAGCATGTCCAGAACATGTCCCAGCAGCCTAATATTTTGGGAGGGACAACATATATACCATATTAAACATGTAATAGAGCCAGAATTATATGAAATCCTGACATAAATTAACCGTTCTTTACAGCTAATGTCGGAACCGAAGGCGCGGTGAGAAATTTTCCGTTTTCAGAGATTTTCAAAGAATTGTAAATATCTCAATGGATTCTGGTCCGATTCAAATAAAATCTATCTAGATCTACTCAGCTAATTCATGTGCAATTAGTGATAGAGAGGGATTTCCTAAAAAATTATGTAGTAGGTAATTTCCACTTTTGGGCCCTTTTTGCGCAGAATGTGATTTTGCAGACTCAGGACATGTCCGAGTCACCCAATTTTTTGTGGGGAGCAATATACATGCCTATGGAAGGATGTGACAGAGCCAGAAAGACACGACCACCCCCGATAAGTACGATCTTTACAGGATCTTCAAATGCAAAAACTGCCAAATGTATCCAATGCAGCATGAGGAGCTATAATGAGATTATGTGTAATTCTGGCTCTATCACATCCTTTCCTATGTACTAGTGTTGCCCCTCACAGAATTCTAGGTCCATGGGACCTGTTTTGGGTTTGCTAAACAACATTCCATGAGAAAACAGCCTCAAAGCATAAGTTACCCAATACATTTTTTTTTCGGAAATTCCTTTCTATCACTAATTGCACATGAATTAGCTGAGTAGATCTAGATAGGTTTCATTTGAATCGGACCAGAATCCATTGAGATATTTACAATTCTTTGAAAATCTCTGAAAACGGAAAATTTCTCACCGCGCCTTCGGTTCCGACATTAGCTGTAACGAAATGGCTCCTCGGCTGTGCTATTTCTCCATATGTCCATACTCCTTTCGTCTTCATCTGCTCGCACTCTGTTTTTAACCCCATCCATGCTCCAATCTTCGCGCTCGTCCACACTGCCTCTTCATTTTATATGCCCCATATGTCCTTTCTGCTCGACGGCAGCAATCTGAGGAATCGCACGGGCACTACGCACTGCGCTTCTTCGGATCTTGACCTTAACCTGTACTGTTCTTTTTGGTTTAGCTTCACTGCGACCATTACTGCGCTCTGCGGCACAGTGAGGTCAGAACAAGACCTGCCGCCGCTTCGCTCCGGCAACTCGGAATGGAGAAATCAAATACAGTATATATTATTTGAGGTCAGGGAGATACAACGTCGCAGGGAAGAATGATGAAAATAAAGTGTTACTTACCTGAGCGTGAAGACAAAGCATCACTGAAATGAATACTCCGATGGAGATTTCGTGAGGCGTCGAAATTTAAGCAGTGAATTGAACGAAATGGGTAGGAGAGAGCAGGCGAGGATGAACACCAGACCTAGAGATTGATGTCCACAGGTGGCCAATCACGTCAGAGAGAGCACGGACAATTCTCAAAGCAGTGAACAGAAGGACAGGAACCGAAAGTTTGAAAGTTGCGTCTCCAAAGAATTTGGGCCAGGAGAGTCTTAACAGTAGCGGTAAGTTCCCAGCAGCATCCAGGAGCAGTGAGGGATCGCCAGAATTGATTCGGAGAAATGTGGCAGCCTTGCAGTTCCAGAAGATTTTGGGGCAATGTTGAGGAGGAAAGAATGGGCCAAGAACGGGCAATCTTAGTACTGGGAAGGTGGCCGTTATATATACAGCGTCTTCGGCGGGAATTGCGTGGCCCCGGCACGATGCCAAAAATTTACGCAGCGCCGGAAGTGTCAGCGGCCATTGAGACGAACTGCGGTCCATCAAGCAAAGCTGCGCGGAGGGCAGCTGTTGATCCACATTTAGTTCTCGGAGAATTTCTTGGCGAATGAAAGGAGATGGATGTAGAGAGAAACCACAGGAAGACGAAAGGAGTACGATAAATTGAGAAAAAGACAAACATGTACAAAGAACCGGGGTAGGGAGGGTCGAGAAACTCTTATTTCAGTTTTTGGAAAAAAGTTCTAAACCCCTCGAAAACACGTTTGCGATGGTCAGAAAAAAAAAATGGATTTTTTACGGTCACTTTGGAGGGAGTTTTCGCGTCGTTTCCGGGTATCACGGCGAGATTGATAGTCAAGCTGTTACTAAACAACGCGGCCACGTCACGAACGTCAAGCTTTACCAAAGCTTTACACCGTCAGTCCGAGGCAAGTCCGAGGTGATGTCCGCCGCCGCCGAGGTAGCAATTCAATGGCTTTGTCTACTGGTAATCAATCTCACCACTCTGAACAGAACGAAACTCGTCGACACTGCGATCTCTGCAGGAAGTGGATCAACTTCGGGAAGGGTGGAGAAGCAAACTGGACGTTCCATGTCGAAAGTGTTGATCACCAGAAGAAATTGAACACGACCCGTTCCAAGCCAATTAATTCCTTCTTTACCCCAAAACCTCGCCCGCCCCAAAATACCCCCTCCCACCCTTCACCATCTTCTGCTGCGCCGCTGGTACCCACCTCTTCCCCATCCGTACCCTTACCACCTTCTGCCCCACCGAACGCGCCTCCCATCATCGATGTTGATGCTACCAAGGAATAGCCCAAGTCACCGGAGTCTGCGTTACGAGATCTGCTGGCTCGAGTCGACGCCGCCATATCCTCGCTTCCAGGGAGCGTGCCCGTCGCGACTGGAGAAGACGTACTTAGCTTGTTTGCTGTGGACCCCGTCAGCCTGGTTCAACCTGGGACGGATCCCTGGGAAGAATTTATTCACGGCAATTTCGATACCTTGCTCAAGGATGGCGCGCTTTCGAGGAATACCGTGCAGTTATCCGAACTCGTCCGACGGGGAACCCTGGGAATGGATGCTTTCCTCGCTTGGCTTCGGACCTGCTTTTTTAAGCTCGAGATCTCCCCCGCTATGGTTGAAGATGGCGTCGAACGAACTATTCAAGCGATGGTATTTCTGTACGTATTTCATTACATCTAGTTGGTGCGAATTAACCACTACTCCAGCGGTTCGACCACCACCGTTGTGTCTCAACCTACGACCACAGTGACTGGCCCCGCTCGTCGCACAGCGGCGAAGGCAATTGCCCCTGCACGCGCCGGCTGTATTGGCCAGATGCTACCTTTGGCTGTCGATAAAAAGGCGTCGATGATGTATCCCATCTCGCTCCATGCGTTCCGGGATCTTCCGTGGAGCGTCGAGTTCGGGAAGACGGTCATTCTCCGCTCCGTGGACTGCCGACAAAATACCCAACAGTCCGGGATATGTACGCCGTGTGCGAAGCTCCTCCGTAACCCCATCATCAAAGGCATCCTGGAGCGGAACGACAGAGGCTCTTGACCCTGGACTTCATATGCGTATCTCACCATGCAGGATATGCACGCTTTACTCCACAAGAAAAGCAAACAAATCAACGACCTGAAACTTCTGGGTCTCAACCTCGGCCGTACATTGATGGTCCGCGCCACACACCTCGCTGAGCATTCGCGCTTTGTACTCGTTCCCCGCTTGAGCAGTATTGTAGCCAATTGCATCAAACACGGTGATAGCATCTTCACGGCGACGGAGAAAATATACCGCGCGTCGACCGGCGCCTTCCGCGATCGTAGCTACACCGAGATCGCGCACCAGCAGCTCTATCTCTTCCTGCAGCTCGGCGGTCCAGCGGCGGCCGAACTAGCTCATCGCTGCCTCGGGTTGCCTTCGATCAACGCTACCAAGCGGCATATCGCAACTGTCCCTCTCGTCGCATCTCCAAAAGCCCCAACCATGGATGAGATGCTTCGAAACCTCGACGTTGGATTCCCTACTCCGTTCGCGCCACCCGCCGACGGAACGCTAGGGCCAGGCTTTCAGATAATGGTCGATGAAATCAAGGTAGAGGGTCGAATGCGATGGGACCCACGGTCGAACATGATCTTGGGCCTCTGTCGTGAGCACAGTGCCAACTATGAGCTCGAGTTTCTCGGGCTACCTCAAGCAGAGTCGATCCACGCTGGACTTGCATCTGGTAAGGTTCACCTGGCTAGCGAGGTGTGTTTCCTTTCCTTTACGGTACATTTCCTATCGATCTAACACTCAATTCAGGCAACGGTTGCTGCTGTGAGCTCGTTTTCCGACGTCCCCGTCCGGAATATAGCTCATCCGTTTATCATCGCACCCACCTGTAAACGCGAGGCGGCAAACGGGCAAAAAATACTTTTGTCCGCCGCTCGCGACGCGGTTGAAAAAAAGGCGAAGCAAATTGGCGGTCGTCTTTACTGCATCTCCTCAGACGGTGATGCCAAACGCAGACGTGCGGCGCTCGCACTGGCATTTATTATGCTCCTCGACCCCAACGGCGCGTTGTTCAAAAAATTGGGAGACCTCCCGCTTTTTGACTATCATTGTGGACACAACGAAATCACGATGGACATCGACTTCAAGCACTTGTTCAAGCGCTTCCGCAATACCCTCATTCGCATGACGTCCAGCACAATCGACGGCGTCGTTCTCACCCACCAGTTAATCAAAGCTCACCTTCTGCGCAACAGCCCCCACGACGCTCGCCACATTAACAGTCTCCTTAATCCCAATGATCGGCAGAACGTTAAATTAATGTACGACTTGCTCAGCGCCATTGCGAAGCTATTCGTGCTCGTCTGAGGTTTGTCTGCCTGCGTTCCGCAACACGCGTCGCGTGCTGCGGCTTCTTGGCGCACTGTACCGGCATGTCCTGGAGGCGTATACGAACATCAAGCTCTCTCTCCACGAGCAGCTGACGCACCTTAGCGCAGCAATGCATCTCATGATGGCAATTTAGAGGCGGGAGGCTGGCAGATTTGTACCGTCGCAAACATACTTCGACTTCATGACTGCTGGGAAGAATGCCTTCTTCTGCGTTGGAAAAACCCAGGTTGATGATCCAAATGGGCGCTTTTGGCTCGTGGCTCTGGGAACTGACCCGGTGGAGTTGACATTTGGGAAGGTGCGCACTTCGTGTCCTTCCAGTCGTCGACTCCTGTTCACCTAATTAATATTCCCCATCTCGAAAGGTGATTCCAACACCGACATGTTTCAACTTTCCGGGCGCCTGACAGCTGCCGTTGAGTGCGAGAATATTTTCGGAGAGCATCCAGAATGGTCTCGTCTCGAGGTCCACGTCGTTTGCGCCTCCCGGTATGGCAGGACACCGCGGGAGATGTGTCCGCCAAAATTGACCACATCTCGCGCGTTCATGGGAAGGTGATACCCGGGTCAAGAACCTTTCCATTAAGACGACTTGGATCGACGGTAGAGGTATCGCCGAGGGCGAACTTGCTGCGGCGGACTGGGAAGCACCGTTCGAGTCCATGGGCCTGAGTGGCGACTGCCTTATTAACGGGTCCCGCGATGCTATATGTATCTAAAAGTTTGTGTTCCAAGTATCATTTAAGCCGCTGGTAGGCTCTCACCCTAATAAATCATGCAGACTGGTACCCATAGCCGTTATCTACTTGTTAAGGTGTGCTAGCACATTCCCCTGTAATAAATACCCGTATCTTGTCCAAAGAAGTTAATTTTTTGGGACTGTGTACTTCAATACATATAATGCAAACTCATAGAGGCAGATATCTAAATATTTCCATTGCTCTCTTCTGTTTTTGTGTGTGGTTCTTGGTGCATGATATTTTGCTCTTCCCGTGTTGAGAAGCAAAAAAATATTCATATTTCTAGCTCTATCACCTTACTTAATACATACAGAAGTACCCACACTCAGAAAATCAGCTCCTTCCAACAAGAACTGGACCCACTAGCCCGAATTTTCGCCCAGAAGGGCTTCAAGAGCCAGGACATGCAAAATATGATATTTTTTTTGAATTTATTTCTATCACTAATTGCGCTTGAATTAGTACAAATTATCTAGCTAAGCTTCATCCCAATCCGTGCAGAACTCACTGAGATATGGGCAAATCGGTCGCAAGGATCAAAATTTGCCCAAAATGGTAATTTTTCTGTTCGCGCCTTCGGTACTGCAATTAGCTGTAAAGACGAAGCCAAATTACGCCTCTCAACTGGAGAAAACCGCGTAAAATCGGTGTTGAACTCCGCGAAGAGTGCTTTTCTGTGTTCATTCAAGATGAACCGCTAAATCTTGGATCTAAAGGTTGCACTTGCATTTCAGACCTTTGTGTACATTGCCAGCCGAACACATCCAACGAAGTGCCCGCCAATACACGGCATTTGCGGAGAAACTGTAGCTCTGTTGTGCACTTGGGGGATAAGGCTGCTGCTTCGCACAGCAGATACTCGTATCTCGGGTCACACTGAATATATTTGCTGCGACTGGATAAATCACGGGAAAATAACGACTCATGAGCCATGCGCCCATTAAAATATTCATGTTCTTGAAGAAGATTGCTCAATTCACATCCATGGGACAGGATCTGGACGCCAAAAAGTCTGACATACCTTGCGCGGGTCACACTGAATATATTTGGTGCGACTGGGTAAATCACGGGAAAATAACGACTCGCGAGCCATGCGCCCGTTAAAATATTCATGTTCTTGAAGAAGATTGCTCAATTCACATCCCTGTGACAGGATTTGGACGTCAAAATGTCTGACATACACTGTACGGGTCACACAGAATGTATTTGTTGTGACTGGGTAAAACTTGGGAAAATAACAGTGCGCGAGCCATGCGCCCGTTACAATATTCATGTTCTCTAACCCTAACGGCAGTGAATTTCTTGTTCCTTCAACGGCAGTGAACTTCAGCGGCAGTGAATTCCCGTGTTCCTTCAACGGCAAGGATATCCCTGAACCTTCACCCTAACCAGACTCTAGCTCTGACTTTAACCCGGACTCTAGCCCTGACCGCTAACCACCCGAACCACTAACCGCGTGTTCCTTCAACGCCATTGAATTCTGTGTTCCTGGAATGGCAGCGAATTCAGTGTTGTGCCAGATCCTTGCTTGATCTGTAGAAAGTGCGGCACTACAGCTAAGTATATCCTGAATCGCCTACTCGGCACTAAACAGAGTATCACACAGAGTCCAGCTAGTGAGTTTCTCGATTACACCCGAGAAAATTTACTTGAGATTGTGAGTTGAGGAAAGCGCCAGCGAGAAAGTGCTCCAGAATTATCAAAGCAGCCTGATTCAATATTAGATCCCCAGAGAAAGGCAGAAGCGACGAGAAATCATTGCGTGACTTAATGCCAGGAAGAATGGTTGCAATTTCCAGTGTTGATCAAATTTGAGGAAAGGCAGGATATTGAGGGGTGAGGGAGGGGATTTTTCGTCGTCCGAGGGAAGGGAATGTATTTATATGTGTCTTCGGGGAGACTACGTGGCCTCCCGGCCTGATAACGATCTTTGAGCTGCGCCGGAGGCAGCGACAGGGGCGATGAACAGCCTTGGGCAGCACCTTGTCAAAGAAAGGCTGCGGTTGGTCAGCTGTTGCGCCACATGGGGATTCCAAGCGTGAATTGAACTGCGCAGAGGAATTTTGATGCCAAGATATGAAGACGACGAGAGAGGCGGAAGGAAGGGGATAAGCCAGATGGGATGTGCGCAAACATGTACAATGACACGCCGAGGTAATCGTTACACCGCCAATGGTCGAAAACGTGGCGAGAACGTGTGATCCACACGCTGGCAAGATGCCATCGCCAGGTAGTTGCCAGTTGTCTGCAGCCGGTACCCAGCTCTATGTTCCTATGGGCTCAGCCTGGAGCCAGGTCTAGCTGGTAGCCAGGTGCGAGTGCAAGCTGGCGGCAGCTAACTTAAATTATACTATTTCAGTTTTCTGTCTATCTCGGTACTGTGAATCTATCGATGTATTGTTGAGGTCAAGAAATATCTATATACATCATCTTTCGAGTGAGCTCTACGGGAGGTCTTCAAGTCGCCGCGTCGATATCGGTGGCGTCGATAAGATCATCGACATCCTGCTGGAACTTGTCGACAGCCGTCTCGTCGATGGTGTAATCGTTTACACCGTGTTTCGACTGGTCTTCAGAGAGAACATGGCGGAAAGCTCTGAATAAACATTAAGCAAGACTGATAAGTTACTCGCTCGGAGGAGAACGTACTTGGTAATTTTCTTGGCATCACCGCCTGCGTTGTCGCGAATCCACTTGAGGCGTTTGTCGAGTTTATTCCAGAACTTCATTCCGGGGTGCTGGAGATAAACAGAACGCTGGAGCGATATTGAATAATGGGACGGTAGCAATAACGAAAAAAACACACCATCAAAGCAATACGAGCACACAAGACGATGTTGACAGTGCATTGCGAGCCCTTGACTACGTTCTGGGCGAGGGTGAAGATGTTCTGGTGCTCGGAATCGGGTCCGTTGGTTTCATCGGTTTTATTGACCTTCAGGCTCCACCCGATCTGCGCAGTGCGGATATCATCGATCGAGTTCAATAGACTTTGAAAACGACTCACCAGCTTCTTGATCTTGGAACGCTTCTGGGTCAGCGCCTCCTGGACTTCGGCCACAATCTTGGCCCAATCGGCGGGAATCTTCTCGACACCATCAGGGATGTCAAAGCGATACTTCTTGATAATTCCCTATGGTAAAGCCTCGCTGATGTTTGTATTAGGAGTCGGCATTGGCATGATAGAATAATTTTGAGTCATTTCAACAACTTATATTAACATGTCACAGAAAAATTGGATCCAGTAAACTGGGAATTCGAGTTGTGAGAAACCCTCCGCTTGCAAGGGATGTATAAAGACAATGAGACTACACTGAGTGTGACAAGCCCGTGGTTTGGAAGTGAATTGACAATGTTGTCCTGTGAAAACAGCTATATTTGGCAGGAATAAGGAAACACTTGATTGATTTAAGCTTTTATCATCAAACCCTAATTGGCCCGTGACTCCTGCACAGCCACGCTCGATATGGAGAGTTCCGTGATCTCTGGTTTAACCACCAAAGCAGCTGCGAGCTCCACGACCATGCCGGCGCTACACCTCTCAAAAGAGTCCCCTCCATCAATACTTCTTCCTTTCTTTCCCCATCATCGCCGCCGCAACCATCCTTCGCTGCTGCCTTGGTTTCTCGCTTTGTAGCGGCGGCTGTTTTCGCTCAAACCACTGTCCTCTGGTTTTCGGATTGTTCAAGCCTGCCGCAAGATCCAAACGGTCAGGGCCACCAAGAGTATGTACCAATCCCCTGTCGTAGTCAATGTCTCGCTGCCTGAAGCTGTGTCGAATAGGAATTCCGGGGTTCAATATGTTGCTCAAGCTCGAGTGTTGTTCCGGCCATTCAACCGCTCCCCGCCATCGACGTTGCGAAGCCCCACCCCAAAATTTTGTTGGATCGTCGTGCACAACCGCCTGCTCCACAACCCCGACCGCGATATCAACTATAACCCGGCTGGTTATCCGATGCTCGTCGAGCACTTGAACCATTATGACGCTGACAGTGACAGAGCTTGTACAGTTAAGTTTGAATGATGGCGACATCATGGAAACTGCTACCGAGCTACTTCCTTTTCCGCCCACCATCATCCCCTACTCTGGAACAGAGAAGGGTTCTGTGGGGCTGGAACTGGCAACCGTCCGCAAGCAACAGTCCCGAGGTTTGTCCGAAATCACTCACATGATAATGTCATCTGATCTGCTCATCAAAAATTGATTTTTGAGCTCCATGCCGTTGAGTCGTTCCCAAAATCACTCACATGGTATTAATCTGATCTGATCATCAGAAATTGATATTTGAGCCCCGAGCCGTTGAGTTGTTCACGCGACATTATATGACGTAGGAAAGAAGTCATATTTCTGCTCCACTCTCACAGTGCGCACTTGCTCTTTACTACCAACATCCTGCTCTTTTATTCTGAATTTAAAACACACCGCCAAGATATTGATGAGGAAGCTCAACCAAACCCTGCGCTTTTACTATTGGTTTTTTTTGTAGGAGAAGTACTCATAACTACCTTCCCACTCAGCTAGATCAAAAGTCCCCATATCCAATTTTCAGCGCACACGAGCATTCCGTCTTTAAAACATACCGCCAAGATGTTGATGAGGAAGCTCAACCAAATCCTGCGCTTTTGCTATTGTGTTTTTTTGTAGGTGCGGCACTCACAGCTGCCTTCTCCCTCAGCCAGATCAAAGGTCCCCATATTTGATCTTCGTCGCACACGAAAATTCCGATTTTATTCTAAATTTAAAACACACTGCCAAGATGTTGATGACGAAGCTCAACCAAACCCTGCGCTTTGCTATTGGTTTTTTTGTAGGAGAAGCACTCATAACTACCTTCCCACTCAGCTAGATCAAAGGTCCCCATATCCAATTTTCAGCACACACAAGCATTCTGTCTTTAAAACATACCGCCAAGATGTTGATGAGGAAGCTCAACCAAACCCTGTGCTTTTGCTATTGTTTTTTTTTTTGTAGATGCAGCACTCATAGCTACCTTCTCCCTCAGCCAGATCAAAGGTCCCCATATTTGATCTTCGTCGCACACAAAAATTCCGATTTTATTCTGAATTTAAAAACACACTGCCAAGATGTTGATGACGAAGCTCAACCAAACCCTGCACTTTTGCTATTGGTTTTTTTTTGTAGGAGAAGCACTCATAACTACCTTCCCACTCAGCTAAATCAAAAGTCCCCATATCCAATTTTCAGCGCACACGAGCATTTCGTCTTTACAGCTATTTGCGGTACATAAGGCGCGGACTGTTTTTTTATTTTTGCAACATTTTGCTTAGAACACTCACCATGACCTCAATTCTGGTCAGAATCCTTCGGGAGTAGGTGCGTTCGACTCGCACTGAAAATCCGCAGGGGATCGAGTACCGGCTTTTTTGATGTAATTATGTAATGAAATTTCTCCCAAAAATCGTGGTTTCCATTAGAACAGCTGGTCCACGATGAATACTGGGCCAATTGACTTAGTTCTTGGATATGTTATATATCAAAACTAGTGCCAGGGGATGGTACATCTTTTTTGGGTGTTATCCCAACTCATTGTGATTTGGCAATCACTCTACAAAACACCATATTTGTGTACTAACATAAGTAGAGCCTACCATGCAGATTTGAGTGGATTTATATCTGTAAACCTGATAGTCCCCTGGTAATAATTCTGATACATAACATATCCAAGATTTAAGTCAATTGGCCCAGTATTCATTGTGGTGTAGCTGTTCTAATGGAAACCACGATTTTTCGGGAGAAATTTCATTACATAATTACATCAAAAAAGCCGGTACTCGATCCCCTGCGGATTTTCAGTGCGAGTCGAACGCACCTACTACCGAAGGATTCTGACCAGAATTGAGGTCATGGTGAGTGTTCTAAGCAAAATGTTGCAAAAATAAAAAAACAGTCCGCGCCTTATGTACCGCAAATAGCTGTAAAACATACCACCAAGATGTTGATGAGGAAGCTCGTACGCCTGACAAACCAGGTACACCTCATTATTTCAGACCAAATCGATGTTTACGGCTCATTATCAGTTCCTATCTACGATGCACGTTCTGTGGACTTTGACATCAAGAATTTTCAACAATTGCCACAATATGATGGTGAGCTGGATTCAGGAATGGTTACCATGGTTGTCTTCACCCTTGGACGCTATTCTGGGGCAGACGGTGAAAAGCTGTCACTCAATGTGCAGGCTGCTGTAGCCATGGATGATGCAGTGGCTGAAGAGGACCGCCCGGCTGAGACAGTCATTGACGTGAACACAAGAATGCCTCTTCCTATTAATTAAAGCACATTTGTAAACAACTATTACGAATGAAATTACTGTCCACATGTGAAAGTAGAGTATATAGAGTAGGGGACCGGCGCTTGCCGCCGCTACCGATCAAAATCCTCTTCGGTCGTATAAGCATCTGGCGCGGCAAAGTCAAGACCGCCGCACATCAAGTTGTCAAGAAAGAACTGCGGTCGGGTCAGCTGTTCTGCGGCAAATGAAAAGATCGTGTTCAAAAGCACAGAACAGTAATCGATTAATGGAGAAAGCAGCAACATGTGCAAATTGATGGGCACCGCCGAATGAGCAAAATCTTAAAGAACGGTTAATTAATGTGCCCGGCAATCAACCGGCAATTGTCAGATTTATGACAGCTTACATAAGGCTTCCGCCACGTCACCGTTGCCCTCACCAACGTTGCATCCTCCTGTGGGGACCAAGTATGTCCGCGCTGCAGGAGACCTTCGAAGATCATCAAACCTCGACGACTTCATCGATCTCTCGTGGCAGTTACGTTTCTTTGGAGACCGAAGATGGCGCCGCACTTGAAGGCCAGTGAAGACCATCCAAAGCTATATTACCACCAGTTACAGTTAGAGACAGGTAATCCGCCTGATCCGACAAGCCAGACCCTTGAAGCCGAGACCTTGGACGGTTAGTATCCTCTCAAGTCACAATGGAACAGGTAAGGGTGACATGCTTTAACAGATCTGGACTTCAACATTGCAACCCTCCCAGAAGCTTACCCTGCAGCCTTCCCAAGCCAGTCGCCGCTCTTGAACGCTTCAGTGTACGATTCCATGTCGCGATTTTACCATTTTCTGACCAAATATCGTCTAGTGATGCCCCAAGATTAGAAACGACATCCCCCAACCGCTCAGCGTCTTTGAATCCCGCGGCGTACCGCTCTATCTTGTGACTTTACTCGTTTTCTTCTCACTAAATTGTGTTCTAGCAACGTAAAAGTTCACAGACCCTCGGACGGTCAGTCGGCGATCAGTTCCGCCTCACGCCAAAGCATCCCGAATACTAATTTAAAACTTTCGATTCAGGTCCTCCTGCAAATGATGGCGACGCGAAATCGGGGCCATCTTTGCCCCGAACCCCTCAGACAACTTCTCGGTACAAACGTTTATTTACCTTTACATCAGAAACTTCCTGATGCAAGCATGGCCCAGAGACGATCTCATATTCCCCTCCGACATCACAAATGCTCAATTAGCCGCCGGAGTGATGTGGAATCCGAACCGAGGGATTTAATGCTTGGAACCGCATATATACGACATTCATTTGTCCCAAATGAGACATGGGCGGAGTCGTGTGTATTATCCGTTCTTTAATGATGACTTGGATTAGGCCTCTCCGAGGCGGTAGCTGAACCTTTAGAGTTAATTCGGAGTCGCGATCAAAACAGAAAACTGGAAATAAGCGAGAAATAGAAACTGATTTTGGTGATGTGATCAGATTTTTTAGTAGCTGGGCTGTCTCGCCTCCCACGCTTTCGTTGCTTTCGCCGCTCCCGCCCCGTCGCAACAAACGCGCCGTGTTTGCGCCGCGTGCTTGAATTTGGCGCTGTCCCTCGACGCGCACTCAATATTGACCCCGCGAAGAGTGCGCGACATCGTTCTTCCTCATCTACGCGTAGTCTACATGCCCCGCAACACCACTATGGCCACTTATCTGAGGAGTTGATATTGGCGCGCATGCGCTCGCGGCGGGAAGAGCGGGAAGAGTGTCGCGTTGCCGTGGGAGGCAACTATAAGTTTCATACTGCTGGACTGACCCAGCGATCATATTGTTTGATTGTGTGCTTGAACAGGTGGCTATCCGCCTCAGTCGCACAGTTTACTATTCTTTCCTTTTCAAATGGAATTATTGGTCGGTACCATCCTCGTGCTTGGAATGGACACCTGCTGGCATAGTGTATGCGATAGCGGTGTGAATTTGTTGAGTCGAATAATCTTATCTTGCCTGCTGTTCGTTTCGATGTGAGCTCTTAGAAGGCTATGGGGGGTACGAACGCTGGTGCCATCCGGAGTCGCTTCCAGATGGAGGGCCAGCTGAGGGCGCATCCAGCGCCGCGACCTGGCGAAATCCGTCCTGCCTGTGGTCGTTCGCTACTGGTGCATCTTGTTGTACTAATTTTTATGTCCCGCAAACGCAGAACGCGTTTACAGGTGGGTTGAGCTAAAGTTGCGCGGCTATAGCTTGAAAAATGAGGGTTTCTATCGACAAGCTTGCTTTCATAGATAGGCTGGATTCTAGCCTACAATTTCACAACAAGCGCCCGTCGGCGAGCAACGGTTTTTTTGAATTGTAAAAATATTAGACATGAGTAGTGGGTCGAATATTCATTGTCTCACGAATTATTTACCACTGCTACCCTCCAGTTACAATTCGTACAAGGGATATCCATATGTACCCCTGCTCCTCAAAGTGGCTGACGGTGGGGCTTGCCCAGGCTCGGTAAGTTATCCGGTAGAGCCTTACCATATGCCAATGGAGCACACAGAAATTCCAGGGGGGCGACGAGCACACAAGTGGTTCAACTCCTGCGGAAACCAAGTTCGGCTGTGAATAACAGTTCATGCGGTGAGCAGTTCTGGGGCAAATTTGCGCACTGTGTAGGAGGGAGTTGTGACGCTGTCCCCAGCAATAAAAAAGAGCCTCGTGTCCGCAAAGAGGATGACAATCATGATATTGAGGACCAGCGAAGAGGAAAAGGGAATGGGGAGAAACCGGCGTGGGGGATTCACGGTGTCAAACGAGCTAACAGAGGGGGTCGTACTACAAGCTCCGTCCGCTGAGCCAACTGCAAGCTGAGGATGGTGGTCTGAAGCGTTCAGGCTCTACAGTTCGGTTCTGAGTAACGCTCGTGGTAGTCGATCATTGAGAAGCAAAATCCGTGTGTTGAATACCAATTCTCGCAGGTCAGGCTTGCGGGTATATCAGCGCGGAACATGGAGGCGAGGTCTTTCAAAAATGATCGTTTAGCCGTCTTGAAGCGGATAAATTGAAAGACTACGGGACACTCCGAGTTGGGGAAGAAACCAAGCATTTGCTTTCACGTCACCGACAGGATAGGCACCAGAGACGATTCGTCGCTGGTCAGACGAAAGAACTTGAACCAGACATCGATTGCAAACCCCTGCGTTTGAACAATAAAAGCCAGCAGCAGCCAAAGAGATCAAGAAGAGTAGGGGAATGGATGGAGGGCCATCAGAAAAGACGGTGAATCTGCCCTACTTATGTAGGGAGAAACTTCGGGTCATACGTGGCCGGGGCTTCGTTGATATGACAGAAATCTGACGGCGCAGCCTACTGCGCGTCTGCCTGCGGATCACATTGAGGCAGTGCAGTCTGAGTGAGGTTGGCATATTTCGTAGGCATACAAATGGGGCAACAAAAGCTTGGGACAAACGGGGATGTCAGTTGAACACGGGACGGGCCGCAGTGGGAAGAAAACAGAGCAAAATGCGGTATGAAAGGAGTTAAATAGAGAGGATGCGCAGAGGAAGAACAAAAGAACAAAAATACATGGGGAAATAGCACAGCCGAGGAGCCATTTGCTTAAAGAACGGTTAATCAAGCAAGCACGCCGGCTCCCAAGACCCAGTGCCGATCGGCTTCTAAACGGCTCGAATTTTAGCCGTTTAGAAGCCGGTCAAATATGTGTACAATGCGGCAGTGGATCACTTGGTACCATTTAGAAACCCTGCGGCCTTTGGAGTAATCTTGCTACACAAATATCCTCAGAATTATCCCTATTTTATTCGAAGTTATATCTCAATTTTTTGAAATCGATCGGCTTAGCCGGCGGCAACACTAGTAATGTTGTGCAGACGATTCTGAACGTCACACGAATTCCACAATTTTTTACAAGACCTGGAATGAAACATGGATGTCCTACAACGTTTCTCGAAGAGTTACAAGAAATTTAATCAACCCAGAAAATTCCCGGAAACGCGACCGGTTTTCGTTGGTTACAGAAAATCTAGGCGATATAGCAAGCTCATTCACCTCATTTAGAGGAGTCATGTTTTGGGATATGTCCGAAGCCTATGCGAGCTCAAATCTAGCGTGTACTTATGAATTTTGAAGCAAGCGAATGATAAAATTCATCTATCAATCAAGAATGTTATCGAGACGGACAATGTCCCGCCTGCATGCAGTACATAGTACTATGTGAAAGTACAACATCTCTTCCGCGCACAACGTATGTAGGTGGGTAGCCAAAGAGTTTGAGTCGTCGAGAAGCGTCGTGGGACACCCACGTATCGTTTCAGAACCCGTAAAAAAGTGTGGAATTTGTGTGGGGTTCAGAATCGTTTGCACAACGTTGATATTGTTGCCGTTTTGGGTCAGCCAAAACTGTTCGTCGCGTTCCCAAAGATTTTCTGGGTTAAATTTTCTGTAAGTTGTCGAGAAGCATCGTGGGACACCCACGTATGGTTTCAGAACCTGTGAAAATTGTGGAATTTGTGTAGGGTTCAGAATCGCTTGCACAACATTGATATTGTTGCCGTTTTTGGGTCAGCCAAAACTGTTCGTCGTGTTCCCAGAGATTTTCTCGGTTGAAATTTCCGTGAGTTGTCAAGAAGCGTCGTGGGACACACACGTATCGTTCCAAAACCTGTGGAAAATTGTGGAATCTGTGCGGCGTTCAGATAGTTTGCACCTACACATGATATAATAACCCCCCCCCCTGTTAATTAGTTGGGCCCACTCTCTGCTTCAGCGTAAACGTTTGAAGAGAAACTCCGATTGGAGATCTCGGAGACAGTCGCTACATCACGGCGCAGGAGCAGCTGGGAATTTTCATCTACTGGATGGTTCATGGAAGTAGCCAGCGCGAGCTGCAGGAACGGTTTCAACGGTCAGGCGACACCATCAGCCGATATCTCAACAAAGGGCTTCTCCTTCTTACGGGCTCATTCTACGAAAAATACGTCAAAGACCCTATAAACCAGACGGCGGAGAAGATCCTCACAAACTCTCGGTGGTACCCTTTTTTCAAATACTGCTGGTGTGCATGTCGCGGCATTCGCTCGCTACGGATATCCTTCGCTACCGTGATCGTCACGGAGATGTCAGTCAGAACTGCCTTGCTGCCTGCGACCTCGACATGCGATTCCTCTACATTATGGCGGGATACGAGGGAACAGCTGCCGACGGACTCCTGTTCAATTGTGCTCGACAGAACAGCTTTTCGCTGCCCGATGGGTGCTACTACCTCGCAGATGCCGGATTCGCCAACTGTGCCCTTCTTCTCGCTCCGTACCGTGGCGTCCGTTGCCATTTGAACGAATGGAAGCGTGGTGGCCAACGGTAGATGCTTATCATCTGTTTTTCTATCATATATGCGCTCATAATTTTTTCTAGCCCTCAGACGAAGGAGGAGCTATTCAATTTGCGGCACGCTCAGCTCCGCAACGTCATCGAGCGCATTTTTGGTGTCACGAAGCGTCGTTTCCGGGGTACTGACTGCAGCCCCGGAGATAGGCTACCGGCAGCAGGCTTTGATGGTCAATGCGGCCGGCGCCTTGCACAACTTCCTTCGAGTGCACGCGGGGATCGACGAGCAAGAGGGCGAAGAGGAGTATGATGTCGAGGGGCACCCATTCTTTGCTAACAACAATGACAACGCACCACCACCTCCGGCCCCAGCCCTTGGCAATGCAGAGCGTACGAGGGCAGATGCACGCCGGGATCGTATAGCACAAGCCATGTGAAACGTGTATATCTTAGATCATCCGGATTTACAATGAAGAATTGGTTTCTGATTGATGTAAAACGAGTACAATGCGAGAGAAGTACAGAATATGCGGGATGGTACAATGACAATAACGGCGGTGCATTGGGCACGGCGTCGAGACAACAAGAAACATCGGGGTATAGAAATAGCCAGAAACGGCTGTACGTCATGAGAAAGAGAAATCAGACGATTAAAAACACGTACCAACTCACGGGGCAGCAAGAGCGCAATCAGCAACAACTTCTGTAGAATGATTCAGAACATAGCGCCGCTGTGATAAGCAATACATACCAGTTGACGGTAGCAGGGACGAGAGGATCTTCAGGAATTACTTGACCAGCATCTTCAAGTATGCCCTCCAACAAACCCTTACGGCGCGTGTAATCTTCTTCGACGATGGGACAGCGGGCGAGACCAGGATCACCCGATAGTTTCTGGCAGACAATACGGAAAAAGTCGTCCTTTGGGATCGGCAGGGAGGAGGCTCTTGTCTTTGAGGATGTCGATGACCTTGTCGACGTAGCTCAGGTCCTCCGAAGTAACGATGGGCTTCCCCATGGCGGCGGAGAGGGTCTCGACAGATTTTGCGAGCTGTGAGCCGGCTTCGGCATTGCGACGCGCCGTGCTGCGAGTACTTGAATCGGATTTTTGACGTTTGTGCAGCGGTGCTTGTGGGGTGTCGTCGTCGTCGTCGCTGATCGCACGCTCCCGCTTTCTAGTCGCCTTTTCACGGGGGGACTGGGTATGTTGAAGTTAGAATGATGGGAGCAGAAAAAAAGATTATGAAACTCGACAGCGGCGCACCATAGACAGCTCGTCGTCGAAGACTGCTCTCCCCTTTCCCTTGCTACCTCCCTCCCCCTTTTCCACCTCCACCACATCATTCTCCTTCTCCGAGTCGTCCCCGAGTGCAGCTACAGACGTCTCCTCCGTTGCAGGGACCGGTGCCTTCTTCGGGGCGCTAGACTTCTTCCCCGACTTCCGCTTGTCGCCGCCGAGATGGACGACATGCTCCCCTGTTGCTTTGTTTACCAGGCCATCGAAAAGTTCGTTGAGTTTGGTGTAGAAAGGGCACGGCTTTTTGAAGCACTTCGTATATTTGGGGCCGTTTGCCTGTGTGGGGTTATTAGCAACGTCTAGACGAATGTAACAGCTGAGGAACCCGTAAGAAGAGGAAAGGAATATATATGTAAAGGAGCTACGCAAAGGACGCGTCGTTGGTGCCGCAGCGACAGTAACATCATGAAGTGCAGCTCAAAAAAAAAAACCCCATACGAAAGCAGATCAGAAAACACACCTTGACGAACGTCTCTATGAATTCTGGAGTAGCCGTAGCGTGATTCTCTTCATCGTCCCACCCGACTCCGCTGTACTTCTTGACGAACAGGTACTGGCCCAGGCATTTCTGGAGCTGCGAAAAAATCAATACGTGAATGGTAAACGCGAGGGACTGCGTACGTAGTTGATTTTCGAGATACATTTTACCTGGTCTTTCTTTGGATCAGCCGCTGGATTCGCAGCTTGGACTAGTGCTACAATTTCGGGCCATATGGTCGGCTTCCATCCATTGCCAGATTGGTGCGTGGTTTTCTTGTCAATAAGACCGTCCAGAAGCGCGACAACCTCCGGATCGATCCAGATGGCTTTGCCGTCGTCGCCGTCGGCCTTGCGGGGAGGCATGGGAGATGTTGTTGTGGATCGTGGGCGTCGGGACTGAAGAGTGACGGAGGCGTGACAGAAGATTCTAGCCGAGATTCTACAGAAGTGTCTACAAGGGGATTCTAGCCGATTCTAGAGTACGCGATCAGGGCCTCAGTGTTTACTTGCATCATCAGCCCGCTGGCGCAATGTAAGTTTGTGCGCACCGAGTACCAACTTGCTTCCCTTATGGGAAGCGAGGCCAGATAGTTTCACCTGCCTGAAGGTTCTCAAAGTGGACATATTGCGCCCTTCTCTCATCCCTTCCCACATCTCAGTGTAGGAGTGAATTGGGCTCAAATCACAGAGCTCGATCTGGTCCTCATCACAACGCCGACTCTCGACGAGTGTCTCCATATTTTGAAGCAGAGTCAAGCCTCGCGCGGTCCAGCATGAATGCTATCTGCTTGCTCAGTTCGAACGATTTCGGACATATCCATCTTCCCGAGCTAGAGTAGAGCATTTGGGGCTCACATTGTATGGGGAGGGTACCGGAAACCTTCACCCGGATTCCAGGTTCCTCGCGTCTCTAGACACTATTTCTATCACCGCGCTCCAGTCTTTGAAAATTCGGTGGAACGTAACTCGGGGACCAAATCGGCCCTACTTTTGGCCGCCTAGCTATGCTTCCAGATTCGTTGATTTTTTGCGAGAGTTGGGAGGCCACCTCAAAGCTCTACACCTTGCCTACCTTCCCTTCGCCACTCAAGAAGTCCTTCAATGTCTTCGGGTTGTCCCTTTGCTCAAACATTTGGATGTATCTCTGCCTCAGGGAGAGAGGGAACACGATTTCATTAACGACGAATTCCTCGGTGCTCTCACAGCGCAGCCAGGATACTCTGGACTTTTTCCCGCTTTGCAGAGCACGGCTGGAAAGCCACGGCGAATCTTTCGGCAATCCAGTTCTACTCCGCTTCATTGCATCGCGCTGGAGATATCAAGAATCTGCTACCAGTGAACTCGAATGTGTCGTTATCGTATCGCCCTAACGCCACACCGAGTATCGTCCTCAGGAATTCAAGGATGTGAAGGACGGGCGGTTGGAGGAAGCGACGAGGTTGAAGTCCAAATTCAAGATGGTGGACGTGCTGTCGTCGTTTCTCAACAGAGATTCGTACGGAAAGAAGATAGGTTTCTTGAATGGCAATTTTCCACCGCACATTCGCCTCGTGCTTATATTCGGGTAACAGCAGGACTTTGTATGCAGATCTAGTTATGTACTTACAACTAAGAATGACTGAACTTCTGTCAAGAGAATTGCCTGCAAAGCCTAATAGGGCGGGCGGGGAGAAATAGTCCTATCAGGTTCAAACATGTACCAAATGGTAGGGCGACCGATTTGGTGAAAGGGATCAAAAACAGCTCAAAATGTAAGAAATTTGGTCGTGCCCTAAGTTCCGCAAATGGCTGTAATTGAAAACTGGGTCTAGTATAAGTGGAAATAAATCAAAAACTTCAAAGGAGGGTTTACAGCTCTTTGCGGAACTTAGGGCGTGGCCTGTTTTTCTCTGTTTTTGCATGTTTTGAATATATCAGCTCTCCTGAGCTCAATTCTTCACTGATTCCCTTGAAACTGAGATCAATAGATTTGCCTTGCGATTACGGAGGGGTCGACGATCGAAAATATGGCGGAAGCGTGGGAATTCCCCTTTTCGGCAAATTTTGAGGCATCCTCTTATATCCGCTCTCGCATTAGACACACCCATTCGATTGACTTGGCTCAGAGGAATATTGAGTCCGCAAATCGATAAGGAGCTTTTTGAGCAAACTCACGCGCAAATGAATGGCTGATTAAATCGTCCAGATGTCTTTCTCGCCGCCATTTGGCCCCGCTCGACTTGAATGGCGAGAGGGCACCTCCACACGCACCCATCAAAGCGCATCTCTCAGCGGCCATTGCCCATAGACAACGACTATGAGGTTGAGTCCATTGTCTCTGTGAGGAAGAATAGAGGGACGGTACGGATGCCATAAGGTGCAGTGCAGCACAGTAGTATTTACTTCCGTCTCCAGCGCGGATTCAGCTATCTTGTGCACTGGAAAGGCTATACTTCGGCCGCAAACAGCTGGGTCGACCAGGAGGATGCTCAGTGCGTGACCTACTTCAATCCACCAGATGCTTAATCACAGTCTTTCCGTCGTGTGGTGGCTCATATAGAAATGCGAAGGGGGCCATTATTGCATTTTGGGAAAGAAAAAACAAGGGCCAAACCCCAAGTGTCAACCAATGGCAAGGAGGAACCGTCGTTGTCCAGAAGCAGTGCGCATACCTTTTCCGGAGGTACTCGCTAGTCTAACTCGATTATCATAGGCGGGAACGCATTCAGCAGAAATGGAGTAGCATTGCACACCAGTCGGGCGCGGTGGGAATTGAATTTATCAATGAAATTGATGACGAAGAATTACCTCCCGGAATTGGAATTCGCTTTCGTTATTTAGAGCGCAGTTATGTCCCGTTGAGTGAATTTTTCTTCACTGAACTTGATATCCATTGACAGAGATTTAGCGGGGTCGGAGTCCGCAAGGTTCGTCGACTGGAAGGGTATCAATGCACTTGCGAGACTGCCCTCCAAAGTCCCGCCGCGTATGCTGGCGTAAGTTGACGTTGACTGTCATGCTGGAAGGAAGCATCTTTCGGGGTACTTCTCTACTCACCGCATCTCCGAGGATGTGAGCCGATTGATGAATGAATTGCGGTAAACGCAATGTCCTAGGCGTACACGGTTCGGGGAGATGTGCGACCCTCAATAATTGAGGTTCTTTAATAGTAAGCTACATTGGTTGCGAGTCTGAAGTCGGGAGTATACCCGTTCACCGTGTCGGCCCCCAAATTAGCCAAGATCGTATGAGGAAAGACTTACCGAGATCACAGTGGCGAGGTCAACAGGGAAGCGTCGAAGTTAATGAGGAAGTTGGATGCGGAGGAGTTCTTTCGACGAAATTTCCGATATGAATGGGTGACGGTCACTAAGGAAATAGATGAAGATGAATGACTGACCATGAATATGAAAATCTTGGAGGGTTATGGACGTCAAGGAACGTTGCAGTCAGATATAGATGACCGAGAAATGAGTGAAAAGGGAGGAAAGAGAAATAAAGACTTTGACTTATAAATATTGAATGGCTCGAAGTGGAACCGGCATGGTTTAACGTGGTTGAGCTTGCTGATCGACTGGTTGGAGCGATTAGCTGGATCAAGTATGAGTAAGTCAGAGTTCAAGGAGTTGAAGAGGTAACACACGAACCAGAGGTCCGAGTTGTTGACACTGAAGAAGTGCATTGAGGGGCTGATTGTGCACAGTGTTCCGATTCGAGCAACTTCACCGTTCTACTTGGAAACATCTGAAGGACCAGCACCGACAGCCGAAGCCCCAAGGTCGGAAGCAGGGTTGATTGGCTGCTGGCAGCCGGCAACAGACACGGCTGACTGCGAAGGGCCAGGCAGTGATGGCGATGATGAGGCGAGGTCGAAAGGAGAAGACAGGCGACCTGAGGAAGACGAGCTAGGGTCCCAGTTCTCCTTCTCGGAATCCTCGCTGTCTGTGAACCATTGAGTACATCGGCCCCCATCAGGATAAACTGTCTCACAACGAATCTTGCCACCAACTCGAACAAGGTCCGGGTATTCTTCCGCAATGTACCTCGCACGGCTGTGGGAACCGCCAGCAGTAAAGCCAGGCTGGTGCAGCTCAAGCTTCAGTTCCGCTCGGTCGCGGGCACGTTGCACAACGGCGAGCTCGTTGCGCAGGCTTTCGTTGGTGGCCTGCGCATTGCGGAGCTGCTGAGTGAGCGCAAGGAACTGCGTGGTTTGGAAGGAGCGGAAGGCGCGCTCGTCGTCGCGGGATTTGAGAACGGCAGGGTCGAAAGCCTGGGAGAGCTTATTGACGAGCTCAGGGGCATTCATCCGCGAGTTCCGATGAGGAAGGGGAGGAGTGGGGGCCTGGCGGGCAATGGCGGTGCGCACGGTGGAACGGTCAAGGACCTCGACACTGTCATCCGACGCATCGCCAACATCTGAATCGTCGCTAATCTCGCGGGTATCAGCTTTCTCGTTGATCAAGATTTCGATCTGGTGGTCGCGTTTGATTTCTGGAGGGCAGTGGGTGTCGCTGGTGGGCTTCTTGGTTTTGAGAAGCTGTCGACCATTAGATATAAATTGATAATGAGTCTAGTGCATGCACCGTCTTGTATTTGGCCTCAATAGCTTTCCCATCACGCTGCGGACGACCCGACGCCTCAGCCCACTTGGTAAAACTCTCTGTAACCAACTTCCAACCCTTCATACCAAGAGGAAGATGCTTCTGAACGAGATCCAGAAGCTTCCCCGTATCGTTCTTGGACCAGTTCTGCGACCCCTTGTGGCGGCCACGTTTGGCAGCGCGCTCAGCCTCGCTGTTGTTGTCAGAGTCCGAGGAGTATTGACGCTTTTTGCCCTTGTCCTTATGGCCCTTCTGATGAACACCTCCGACCTTGGTGGCGGGCTTGAGCTTGGCCTTGGCGATGGTCCCCGGATCGGAAAGATCGTGGTCGTCGTCATCCGGAAGTTCTGGAAGGAGGCTGGGGTCGATGAGGGGTGGGTAGCGACCAGAGCCGGGTGGAACTGAGTGTTGCTGAGGTACGAAGTTGAACTATGAAAGATCAGTTAAATTTAATATCACAAATATCAAATGTTTGCACCTGAGCGGCAGACTGCACAGACATGTCTGAATGTGAAGGGACGGGGGCCTGTTGGGACGGGTGCGGGTTGGGCTGCTGGTAGGCATCAACAAGAGCGCTGCGAGCCAAGGGTGAGAAAGACTTACAAAGTGAGGGCTCCCAATCCAAGTGCCGTCTGGACCACCTGGGTTCGCCCGCAGTAGGACATCAGGTGCAGAAAATTAGAGTTGTGTTTTATTGGCGCGTCGCTACGGATGCCGGGTTAAAGCAGTAACGAAGAGGGCTGAACTTGACGTACCGTACAGCCCTGCCCACTCAGTCCATCCTTTTAACATTCTTGGGGGGTGGTAATTGGATCCGTTTTCGATATCGGCGACATCGGTGGTTTTGTGGCGGATATCCAGGGCAAAACAAAGAGGAATGTGATAGTCATCGTCACCGTCGTCGCCGTCATCGCTGTCGTCGCCGTGAGCCAATGGGTATGCGTCATTTGTGCAAGGGTTCGTGCAGACAAGGTTTGGTATGACGAAGGAGGCGTCGAGAAGGAGGTCATCTCAAAAAGGAAATAACTCAGGGCTCCAACTCGTAACGCACCCACTTTCTGCCTTTTTGGGACACGCAGCCCAAGGCGGCAACACCAGAACAGCAAAGTCCGTTTGTTCAAGAGTAAGAAATTCTGAAGAGGGGGTAGGGACCCCCCCCTCCAGATTAAAATTTGATTAAGGTCTGGAAGAGGGTCGAAAAAATTCCAAGTGAGATCTGAGCCCGATGGGGTCCTGACAGCTGCCTCGGCATCTCGGCAAAATCATCGAAAATATTCCCCAGCATTTATCAAATCATATGGAAAGTCAACCAATATACCTTTCAATACTCTAGATTTTAAATTAAGTTGAAAGGAAAATGAAATGAGAAGTATAGATTTCCATTTAAAGAGGTTTTAAAGTGAATACAAAACTTTGGATTTCGGACACCATTAAACTCATCTGCAGATGGTCTGCAGACAGTCTGCAGATGATCTGCAGATCATCGTCATGATGTATATTTGCCTTACATTTCACGATGACGATGATCTGCAGATGGTCCGCAGATGGTCTGCAGATGGTCTGCAGATGGTCTGCAGATGAGTTTAGTCATGTCCAAAACCTGAAGTTTTTTATTCAGTTTAAAACCCCCTTAAACAAGAATCCATACTTCTCATTTCATTTTCCTTTAAACTTAATTCTAAATCTAAAGTATCAACAGGCTTATTGACTGCCCTGATACCTATAGTTTTGGCACTCACTTTAAGACCATTTATTCTCTATTTTTTATATTGCACTTCATCGCCAGCAAAAGGTGGGGCAATACTCGAAGTTTCATGGACATTTATTTGGACTTTGATGGATTAGATTAGAGATTAGATTCTGTTAAGTCCCAAATCAAATATACAAAATTCAGTTTCCGACTAATTCATGTGCGTTAAGATACTTTAAAAAGTGTAGCTAACTTAAATGCCTGTCAAATTGAGGAACCAGCGGTGTGAGTATCCATCTGCGATTGTAAATATCTTTCCAGCGCTTGTATGTGCGTCCTCAGAGTCTTGTTCTCCCACAGTGTCTCCTCCAGATTGCCGTCTCTCTGCGCCATAGCTCCCGCACCGGTATTAACAGCAAGCTGTTGCTGTCAGCAGATTGCGTTTGGGGAGGCTGTACTCCCGAGCTGGATGAGGAACTGGACGAACTCGCGGGCAGTGCCAGTGTAAGTCCAGTGGCGCCGCTGGTGGTAGAGCTGGCTATGGTTCAAAACACCATCTGGCCAAAACTTGACCAAAACACTTCAGATAACACTCAATATGAGTCATTTAAATTGTACCTTTCCATTTACAGTGTTTATTTTGCACTCAATAGTGTCCTTGGTGCCCTATTCACAAAATAACCCAGAAATGTTGTCTGACATATTTTCGGTTTATGGAACTATATTAACATAGTTCTTTGCTGAGAACTCTTCATATAGCTTGGAATATGTGTTTCGATCTTTCAGAAGGGTCCTTATGACTGTGTGGCATACTGAATGGGGTGAAAGACAATATAACAGATGATCACCTCAAATCATGAGGTATGGGTGCCCTTGATGTCAACCATCCACCTTTCTAGTACATATACATAGGACATATCCAAAGGATGTGGTCTGAGATATCCCACATCATGTGGAGGCCTATAATAGGGTGAAGATAGAATTTCCTGGCATAGCCAAAATACAATGCTTTTAAAGATCATCACATAGTCTATTACTTGCTGTGTGTTCTTTTGGTCCAAAGGAACAGAGTAATAGGGTCAGGAGTCATTTCCATTGCTATATCCCCAAGATATTGTGGCCAGGGACACAGTTGATCAAATTCGCCATTTTCACTCAATTATTGTACTGTAATGGGCTCTAGCATATTCTAGGCAGCTTCAAAGAAGTTAGAACAACATCCCTATACAGTTAGACCATCCAAAACGGTCGAATTATGAGCTAGTAAAGGACTGATGTCAAGAATTTCCTTTTTGGGTGAGAGGTGTTAGTGTCCCAAAAGGGAAAATTATGCTCAGATTCTTGATTACAACAAAATCTATGACTTGCGGGGTGTTCCTATAGCCTTATGAAATATGGAATTACAGTCAGGGGCTGTTACCTTTCCTGCATCTCCAAGATATTATGGCCAGGAACACAATTTATCAAATTCGCTATTTTCACCATATTATTATCTAATTTGGCCCAGTCAGCTTCAATGAATCTAGAATAACATCTATATGGTTAGATCATCCCAAACAGTTGAATTATGAGCCAGGGAAGGGTGGATGTAAGAAATTTCCTTTTTGGGCCAAAGGAGTTATTGTCCAAAAAGGGAAGGCTCGCTATTATTGCACTATACTGGACTCTAATTTGGCCAGTCACCTTCCAGGAACTTAGAATAACATTTTTATACAGTTAAATGATCCAAAACAGTTGAATTATGAGCCAGTGAAGGACTGATGTAGGAAATTCCCTTTTTGGGTGAAAGGTGGTAGTGTCCAAAAAGGGAAGATTTGGTAGTCTCACTGATTGGTTCGAAAGGCTCGGGGTTCGGGGTGCAATTTGCACTATTTTGGCCGTTTTCAGCAGGTCTAATTGAAATTCGCCAAACAATCCAAATCAAGACGTTCATGCACAACGGTCTGAAGAACGCCTTTCAATAGTGGCGGTCAGAGTAAAATTTAAATAGGCGATTCTGATGACGATTCTGGACACGATTCTGGAATTTATTTGTTGTGGGAAAATCGTCGTAATTCAGAATCTCCTCTGGAGGAGATTCTACAACGATTCTCGAACGCGATTCTGACTCTAAATTAATTTAAAGCCGATTCTGAGTGATTCTCACCTAAATCTGACGAAAAAGAATTCCTGAATCGTTGTCAGAATCGTTGTCAGAATCGACGTGAGAATCGCCCAGAATCGTCTTGTCTGACCGCCACTAATGCCGGATTTTGCCAGCTGAATTCTGAGCACTTCAGTCTGCAGGAGTCCGGGCCCATCGAAATCCGTGCACTTTTGAGTGTGCTATGAATCCAACAGTTACCTTGGTGAACCCCGTGACCCGAAATTTAATTCGCCAAACAATTCCGACGTCGGCAGCAGTCGGCCTCCCCAGCACGTGCAATTTGCACTACGTTTCGACCTCCTAAGCTCTCGCTTTCTAGACTTGCGGGTCGTCTCCCACGCACTGATCACAAGCGCAAGAAAGATCGGTGACTTATGAATTGAAAATTAACCAACTTTGTCAAGGGACGTTTGACGCTTTTTTTGATGGTACCAAAGGTCGAAAATACGAAGTCCAAAATCTCGCTTTGCGGCACCAGTCAAAATGGCAACGAGAGGCCACTTTGTACGGAATTTAGTGGCCGAGTTAATCGCGTGTTCTGAGTCACTTTCAACGTAGAGTTTTTACCTCCATGGAGCATATTTGGCCAGGAGAGTTATTGCAAAGACCTCTCCAGTCTGGTTGGATTGTTCAATATTATCAGACACTCGGGCATCTAAATTATTGGGGTTTCCTCCGTCGTAAAAGACTCCTGCACCAGGTTTAGCATTATCATCTCCATTATTTAGGCATGAGCCACCAGTTGCGGTATAGAGTGGAGCAGAATTTGGAATTGGCACTAGTTTCATGTCGGGTCTCCGTTCCGACCTAGGAAATGTTGCGGTATATATTGACATTTGCTCTGCCTATAATGTCAGCGAAGTTCGATGGTAGTGGATTGTCCTTTAAATTACCCCGCCTCCACCTCTGCCGCGCAAAGAGATAAAAGAAGTGCACAGCCACCAAGTTCAGAAAATATTCCGCAATGTGCTTCGCCGGTGGTTAAATTTTCAGCGCGCCCGATAGCAAATGCATTCACCTGGCCGAATTATGATTCCACCATAAAATGAGCATCCATTACAGACGTCAGGCGCGCAATTGATTAGTACTATCTAATCAATTATCTACCTTTTGGTGTAGCGGTCCAGAACGCACCTCAGCCCTGCTTACATTAATTGATTAGAAAGGTGGGTTCTATGAATGTTCCACCGTGGAACCCACAGTGGAAACTCCACTAACTCCACTGTGGGTGATCTCCAAGGAGAGAACTTCTCCCGTTCGTTAGCTAGAGGCTGAACGGAAGACTCCGCCTTCAGCCGCCCAGCTGTACTTTCGCCGGCTTTCGACTTTTGCACCCGCCTTGTACGAATTGGGATGTTACGAAAACATACATAGGCCACGTTGATGTGATCATCCTCTCTAGTCTATGAGCGAGTGGTGATAGCGCAGTTGTTAGTAGTTTCCCCACAGGAAACAGAATTATTGAGCGAAGGACATCATACATTGAGCGAGGGACATATTTGCGTCCGCCTCGGAGCGAGCGCCGTTGATGCCAATGTGGGTGGATGGTGAGAGCAATTGATGATAGAAAATAAGGTGGTCGAATCCAAGATGGCACAACGTGAGACGCGAATGTATCGGGATGTAATGGGGCTAAAAGAACAGCTTGAAAATCGAGAAATCTGGGAGCTCCTGGTGGTGCTAACACAATAGTTAGTGGCAATATATATGTCATATTCAATGATGAATCTGACCTGCGGGCCAGTCAGAGTCTCGAATAACCCCATCACAAGCTCAAACTCGTCCTCGCTGATGAGTAACCGGCCGCATATCTCTTGTGTGTCTGCCGACCTCGACTCTTGAGCAATTCGCTCTTCAACGCTACACTGGTAGTTTGTGTTATCGAGCCACATCTTGTCGGACTCGTCCATGTAATATGTATAGTCGTGGTTGAGCAGGGCTGCAGAACATGATTCGGAGATGGTTTGTGTCGAGTGAAGGTATGTCGCGGTGTCCACCCATCTATTGCTGGGATACAGCTCCACGTAATTCTTGACGAGCCGAACCGAGCCAGGTATCGGGATCTGTACTGTATGGGTGGCCAATGCTGCCTGCAGGTGATGCTCCTCAATGTCCCCCGGGTTAGCTGGGTCAGAATATGTAGCCAGCCATTACTCACAGATGTCTCGTTTCTATTGATGTTTCCAACAAACGAAACTTGAAGCAAGGCTTGCCCATTGGAATCTCTTCGGTTTTCCAAAAGACCCTTGTGTATTTCAGCGGGGTGTGTCGTCCTGGGGGACGAGGCTGTCTGTTTTGTGGCAAAATTGGGGTGGCCATGAAAGTGAGAGGAAAACTGCTACTTAGTGACCGAAGTGTAACAGCGTTTCAACCAAACTGAACTTCTTGATAAATGGGGATGCTTTTGCTGACAAAGGCAATGAGATTGGCCGGTATATCGCTCTTTACAGCCCCCACGTGGCCACTACTGACGGGGAAAGCGAGGTGGTGAGTCACTCCATCGCCCATTCGGAAGAATAAAATGCTGTCCGGAAATCATGACAAATACTAAAGGGGTGCTTTAGTGTAAAGGCGGTGAAACAGGACTTGGCGCAAACTTCGTAGAAGTGGAGGATTGGTGGCCATTTAGAAATGTGAAACATGTGCGTTCGGCGTCCGATCGCTTTCCTAATCGGGATATGTTTGCGGCGGAGGGGGCTTCGTGATTTTTTTCCAGAGCTCCGACTCTGCTTCCTTTCATCAAATGATTGACCTCCGCTAATATCAGTGCTTTCACGCCACCAAATAAGTAGTCTAATCTATTGGGGTTGCGGAACAAACTCCCCGGGGTGCAAAAACTCGGTAATTTACCTCGAAAAAAATTGGTAACAAAGTGGGGACCGGTAATGCTGTGGCATTTTAAACTCCGCTGATGGTTGATTTCGGTCCCAAATATGGTCTTCATTCTGTATCCCTTTTGCAGGCTTTCACAGGCATGGCAGTTACATACTTCAGTTGGGGAATCTACTCAGAATAAGCAAACTTGGACTTTGTACGTGCCCGAAATAAATAAATCGCGTGGGGGACCACGAGCCTGACAACGTGCCCAATCAATAACTCTGGGAAAAAGAAAGTCGTGCGTACAAAAAGCTCGCAATCATGTCCCAGTTAGGTCTACATACTCAGATAATTATAATTTAGGCCAGTTTCAACCATAAATGGTCGGCGAGGATCACAATCAAAGAGAGAGCAGTTATACCACCATCTAATATGAGCCGCCAAAGATGATAAAGCATTTCCTGATGATGTTCCTGCCTTGATGCCATTAGGAGTGAATTCATTGGTCACGCTTCCGCTTGTCAGGGACTCCACTGTCGCTGCAAAGCAGGTCGCTATTTTCGTTTCCCATAATGAGGACCTATGGTACACCAAACCGAAGCCCACGGGCGACCACAATCCACTTGGGTTCGCCGAGTTCACACAGGAAGAGACAGAGCTTGACAATTTGCTCATCAAAACTCTGCACGCGGGAGAAGATACGTCCAAGAAATCACTTGGACTATTTGGTCCTGTGTACTTCGATACCAAACCAGTCGTTGTCACCATCTGTGGTATCTGCAAGAATGCGGGAAAACACACCGCATCCGCAGGTTCAGCTGAATATTTTGGCCCGGAATCTGGCCTCAATCGGTCCTTGCGCGTCTGGGGAAATACAACTAATGCACGTGCCGATTTAGTGGCTCTTCTAATTGCGGTCGAAACAGCTCATGCAATACAGGCAATCACGTATCACGCATTCCGAAATAATGCATGTGGCTGGACTTGTGTTAACGGGGACATACATACTACGCGCTATTATTCAGGCAATCAAAGGACGTGCCCCTCCCCTCCACTTTACTCATATCAAGAAAAACGAAGCTCTTGGTCGGCTAAATGCCTTGCGGAAAGTGCTCCTAATCTCCCTCGCCCAACTGAACACCAGACTCGGATCTCATTCCTGTTCCACCATCCTCGAGACTGCCGACTAATCTAGGTAAGGTCACTGCAGACATACCAAATGACTCCGGGGATGCAACTGCGATAATATCGAAGCGACCCCAGTTTCTTACGGGCCACCGCGGTCGGTCGATTGCGATCATATAAAATGCGGGAGATAAACCGGAAAAAGATCATTGATGCACCCTCTGCGGCAGAATTCTGGAAGGAAGTCAAACGACTTATCCATCCGGTTCCACATCCTATTTCTGTAACAGCACAAGCGGCTGCTCGGCCGCTTCGCAGCCTCGCATCCCCTCCCTGATTTTAACAGCCTCTCAGCGTCAAAGCATCATCCGCTGACCGCGTCACCTTCGTTTTCCCTGCGCTTTCTATATCTAACTCTGGAGCTTTTACCAAGAGCGGAGTTTAAACGCTTCACACATCCGTTATTTTATAAAGAGTTATGATGAGAACACTATCCCTAGAGTCGTTTCTCTCTTATTTCGGTGGAAAAATTGGGGTATAAACAGATTTGGAAAATTGCTTGCTGCGGGAACTTCAAGGCACTGGATCTGTGGGACTCGAGACTAATTGAAAGATCACGGCATCACTGAACAAAGACATAGGAAGTTAAGGCGGCAAGAGACAGATTAACGCTGATTGCGGACCCAAGCGCCGTGAAAGAAATTGACAGACACCCGTTATTTTATAAAGAGAGAGAAGAGACATGGCATTTTGCCGCATGCAATAGCCGTGCACACCGGATTTGAGTCTTGAGAAGTGGCATTGAATGCAATCCTGATTTAGAAAGGGATATGATGGATCGACCATGCAGTGTTAATTTCTCGATCAATTCTCAATGCCGGTCTATGAGGTCTCACACTATAGCATTAAATTTTGAAAATAACTGCATTCTCCAAGTAAAGTGTTTCAAAAAATCCAACTGTAATGGGGTAAAATTGATGCGGTCTTGGTCCCGAGGTGGCCTTTGTTCCCAGATACTTTTACTGAAAAGTTGTGTTGGTTCATCCTCGGTTCAAATTTTATTGCAATCTGCTTGTGTACGTTATTTTTCTTCTCTGGAATTGTGTTGGGAAATTTGGTTGTACCTTTTTTCTCCAGGATAAACCCAACATGGGTGGGATGAATAAGCCCGCTCAGACGCGGAAATTTTGAACACTGACGAGTCGCTCCTTCCAATTATGCATCTCAGAGACAATCTCAGACATACCATACTTAAATGCGAGGCTAAGGTTATGAGTGGGACACTTGGCACACCTTGGTTAACCTGTAGAGGTCTTTTGTACAATTGCGTGCCGTCCTCCCATATACGGCCGTTTTTGTGCCGTACCGTACCGCCGAGTCCCAGGAATTTGTGGCGACGGGACGGCATACGGTACGGGTAAGCTAAAATACGGCGGTCAAATGTACGGCCGTCTCCGTATACGGTGTGGAAGGGGTGGATGACCGACTCATTGCCTTTCCCCCTTTCTACCATTTGTTGCGTACCTTACAATAGATTGGTCTTCGGATCAGTCATTTGTTTTGTACGTACATACACGCTATAACCAAAAGTAACCGGAAATGTGATTTTCAGGGCTTCTGTTTCAAACTTTTTGCATTATTGTGGCCAAATTCTCAATCTATGGTTAATTTGGCATGGATTATTACACTTGGACCTGAGGTGAAATCTTTCAGACCTAATTAAAACATTATCAATAACTGGAATACTGTGCCCCAATTACTTAGCTGTGAGGGAAGGTCTTTCTTATTGGAAGATTTTCTATATGCTCAAATATTTGCAGAATTATTGCCTAAGAACGTGTCCGAGAGAAAGGCCGCAAAATATTGATCGGTCAGCCAACAAGATGGTTGTGTTTGCTAACAGACTCTATATTGATACTTACTTGTTCGTCATCAATATAGAGTATCTGTCACAGAGACTAGTGCCAGAGTTGTGCTGCTTGCACCACGCGCGTCTCAGGTGACCACTCGGTTGCGCCGCGACGAGGTTCGTTGACCATCATCATCTCGTTGCTTCTGTAGGCCCTTGTACAGGTCGAGCACGAGGTAGGACGCGGATACTGTGATGAGTTTCTGTCGAATACAATGCGTAAATGCTCACTCACCATGACCTTCATAGGCGTCGTTCAAACCAAACGTAACTCCGGCCTCTTGTCGATTACACCTTACACGGCCCACTACGAGAGTACCGGTACGTCTAGTCTCTTATAAACAGACACTATAACTATAACCTCGTACCTCGGTTGTTATAGTCTGTCAGTGACCTCGATCGAATGATTGCTAGCGGCGCTATTACAAATCAGAAAAGATTCCCGGCTTTCACAAGGACGCAGGGACGTGTTTTTCGCTCTTTCAAGGCTGTAGGTAAGTTTAGGAATACGGTTCCTGTAAGCTGTTCTACCAAAAGTTAAGCGGAAAGTTGCAGAAGCGCAATGCCGGAATTTGATGTCCCGGCACGCGGGAACAGCCGAGACGCTGATTCTCATGGAAAGAAGGCCACAATTGCTGTTTTGGGAACCAAGGTCAGTTGAAAATGAGCCTCAAAGAAACTTTCCCTCTTGAAGTATGTGCTCAGAGGTCCTGGAAGGTCCAGTGGTGGTACGAAACAATTCAAACTCCGATGTTTATATAATAACGACGCTACGCATACATGATCGCGCGGTCAACTACAGACTACGGTACGTCTCCGACTCTCTTGTGATGCTCATACGTCTCAATGTAATTTACACAGGTAGCTCGACTGGTCTCAACGTCCCAGCCGCTTTTGGGGGATACTTTTGTGTGTGTCTTGCTTCTTTCCCTTCCCTGCCATCCACTTATCTTCCTTTGCCTGTCCTCCGTAGTTCCGCCGTTCGATACGCACCCATGATACTCGCCTCTACAAATGAATGATTACGACGGTGCGCTTTTCGTCGTGCGCCAGCTTGCAGCTCTGATTCTTACTCACAGGATGTGTCAAGCCGAATACTTTCCCTCTTTGCAGACTACTCCTTGTTTATTTTGGATCTACCCCCCGAACGCGCACGTTATCTGTTCGACTCGACTTGGCGGCATAACCGAGTGAGTGTTCGTGAAATAGAATGTCGTTGCGCACCCACTCACCATTCGTCAGAGGTTCCAACGCGCGCTACTAGGTCCCGGTCCCCACCGTCCACACGGCGTCCGCGATGCGGAAAGTATGGAGGGGCCAAATTTTCAAACCATACTTCAAAGAGCGGGCGTCCTGCTGCCGAGAGCGGGCAATGATAGGACGAAGCTGTGGAAATAGATTGACAGACATTTCCTGTGGAAAGATGAACTCGGGGTGGGCGGATAATGGGACCAGCATGATAGAAGCGAGGTGTAGGGCTATGTAGCTGTCGATGTAGCTGTCGATCTCGCGGACCTTTCGGTAAATGTACTCCCCTGTACCTGGGCAAGATATTGGCAAGTGTTGCAACTGCAACAGGCCTAGTGGCTTTAAGACGTCTGCATCAGGATGGATCTCCTGGAGCCATGCTTCTGTAATCTGATGTTCTCGCAAATGGGGGTTATAGCGCAACACGTCCGGAATTGAAAAAAATACGCACTTGAGGCGGAGGGTCTTAAGCCCGGGTGATTTGCGTAGCATTAGTACGAAACCCAAGTCCCCGTTATCGACGTCTCTGCATGTCATATTCTCCAATGTGAGGCTCCGGAGAGCCTGCAGGATGTTTCCAAGCGCTGTCCAATCAGCCTGGTCACAATGAGTAAGAGTGACAGAGTGCAGCGTCGAGGTGGTTTGGTAAAACTGATGTTTGAAAAGCTTCATCGGCAACTCGAAATGATCCTCTGGCTGTCCATCACTCTCTTTATAAAATTAAGCCTCTCTGTCCGTCTGAAGCCGTATCTCCGTATGGTTAAATTGCGCCGCATGACCACAGCACGGCTGATTAGCGCTATCAAATCGGCCTTGGCGCCATCCGGCTGTATGCAAAAAGCAATCATTATATTCAGCTCTGCTCGCATGCTGAGCTGCAAATCCTTGATGGCTGGCTCAGTAAATGAAATGCCGCTTCTTGCGGATCGTTTTTTCATTTTTATTTATTTTTTAAGAACTTTGCTCTCCCCGGCGTCGCATGTAATTACCCTCTTTATGAAATTACGTCTGTTTCTCCGTCTGAAGCTTTTAAGCTCCGCTCAGCCGTGAAATCGGCACCACTGATCTATCTGTTATACTGCTCAGGCTTCACCATGCCGTCGGCTGCCGTGGCCGAGCCGCGTTCATATAAACTCGGGCATGTGAACAAGCAATGACTTCTAACAGCACCTTTTATCCGCTAAGATCCGGAGCGAATCCAGAGTCCTTATCTAAGCTTGCCATCTACATCTCAACCGAAGGGGTGGGCCGCGAAGCGGCCCACACCGCTCTTGTTAATGATAAGGACCTGCAGCATGGGGGGAAGGAACGTCTCCGCTATCGCGCTCGTCAGCTTAGATGCGTTCCGGTCGCCCAGTATGATCTTTGACGCCGAATCCATGAATTCTGTGCGAGTTGGAGAGCGGATCCCCGACATTATGCGCAGGGTATGAAGATGGTAATTTCGACCATCATCGATGCCCACGTCGAGAAGATCCTGCCGTATGAGTACGGGAAATGTGGCAGCATCAGAGTTACACCAAATCTCTTTGGGTGTCGGGGCCTCCGGGTCCAACTCGGTATATTCCAACACCCCAAGTTCGAAGTGTCCCGGATCACCTGCTCAAATACAAATCATATTTGATCCGATAGAGATCCGGTTGCCGTCGTAACCACAACAACTTGCTGAAGCCTTCCATCTCCTTCCATGGCTGATCCCCCGATCTTTCCACGCGCGCTTCGAGTCATTGAATTGCGCAATGGACCCGCAGGGCCAACGGTGCGCACTTACGGACACCCAAAAAAGCAAGTATTGACTGCATAATTTCCAAAAATTCAGGCCGTACTTGGCCGGAGAGGGCCAGAGCTGGAAATGTGCAAGACGCCACTGGGAACACAGCATTCTAATTCTCCGACCATCGTACCGAATGCGTATCAGCTCCTCCGTAGTGAATTGCCTGCTCGCCTGGCTGACCTAGATTCTGCCGGCGGACGGTGTGTTACAATATTTCCCATTTTGGGTCACTTCTGAAATTAGGCAGGCGGAACTTTATAATCTCATCTGTCAAGTACCTCTTCGGAACCACTTACGAAGACAACGACGATCTCCCGATTTCCACACTTGTGGTCTACCTCAATTCCGCTGTTCCTTCGAATAAACATGAAGACTTCGACTTGAAAGAAGTTACTGATGCTGCAGAAACACTAGACAAGGAGTTTGCAGTTGTATTCGGGGTAATTAAACGTGTATCCGAAGCCTAAGCCCTCAAATACGTACGATGGAAGGGCTTGAAAAGTGTAGACTGTTCCGGCAGCATCCACTTGTGGACGGTGAGCGGGAAGTTGGCCGAAGAGTTGGATGTTGAGTGCATAGGGCTATCTGATTACAGTGAGTGCGCCTCAAAATACCAGGGCACATGCTTAGAATTGCTTCAGAAGCATTGCACATGCTTCAAAATGCCAGAGCTCCATTCGGCTGAGCATGTCTGTCTGTCCGAAGCTTTTCAAATATGCCCTTCTGTGCCGCTTTGATCTGCACTTGCCACACGGTGTGCTATGGTGCAGGTCACCTAGTCACCGCTACCAAAATTTAGTGGCCAAATCGGCTGGAGAAATTTTTTTGAACTATGTACCTCTGGAGGAATTTTAGGCGTACTTTTGAATGTATTATGGACTTTAATTTGGCTCAGCTCTACTACTTATAAATCTCAGAGCATTAATATTGTCTCGAACGCTCGGTTCAAACGTTATGCCTTCCGCAATGATGCGTGTGGCTGGAAATGCGCGAACGGTGACATCTTGAAGCTAATTATGGAGGCAATTAAAGCCCGGTCCGCACCTCTCCGTTTTATTCACATCAAGAAAAACACAATTCACACGCATTATTCGGAGGCGAAATCTCTGGCAGACAAAGCAGCATTGACTCTGCATAGATCTGCGATGCCACTTTCCCAAACTGCGGCTCCATTGCAACCGTTTAATACCGAGCCCGTCCTGGTTGAAACAGTCACTGCGGATATCCCCAATGACTCCGGTGAATCGGCCGCATCTGCTCCCCCACGTCGCCTGCCTTTCCCTGCGGCTCATCGTGGAAGGCAAAGAATGCATGAGATCAAGGAACTCAATTTCAAAGATATTCTTGAAGCCCCATCAGCCGGAAGTCTTCGAGAAGCACTTGAATCCACCGGCTATTCTCCCAGAGTCCTTTGATGGCACGCAGCATAGAATGAATCGTATTCTTGCAGAACTGATCCCGGATTCACCCAAGGACCCCACTCGGGAAAAATTCTTCTCTGCACAATGGACAGAGACAGACCTAGAGTGGCTGAAGAACCACATACGGAATGCGTTGGACAGTGCTTCCGGCGAAGACGCCGTTCTGTACGTGGAAATTATGGAGATCCCGAATAGAGAGTTTGCGATGCAGCCAGGTATCGTGCCAGAATTTTTAATTTCAGTTCACTTCCCAAGCAATGGTCGGACATTCCCGGAAATCCAGGCCCATCGCGTATATTAAAAGAAAATGGAAATTCTGGCATAATAGTTCTGTGGGGCATGAAGAGGTGAGAAAGGGGGCGAAGGAAAGAAGAAAAATTGTACGGTTCACCCATTTTGAATGGGTCTTGAGCGCACGAAAGGAAGTACCGTGGGTACATCCGATCCAACGGCACGGAGCTAGCCAGAGCCAACTGGCAATTGAGCTGGCAAATGGAGAGAGGTCGGAGGCAGGGCGGGGAACGTGTTTGAGAAAGAACATCCGAATTCAGGTCAATCAGATGGGCAAACAGGTGCATCGTGATATGAGGCATCTGCTTAATATACGAGATATATTTGATGAGGGATGTACTACTAGGCTAAATTGTGAACCTACTTGGCTTAACAAATCTGCAGAGTCAGTTCAAGAACATTTGACCTTCGGGGAAGATCGGAGCTGTAGTTAGACTCGTTACCAGTCTGCCACGGCAATTCTTTAGTGCAAGCACTATGCCGTAGGCAAATGGCTCGCCCCAAGTTTTGCTTCTCGTAGACAGGCTGGTAACGAGCCTAAGCTGTAGTCACACACAGACAAACAATTCGAGCCAGCCAAAAAAGACAAAAAATAGACGCTTGGGGGGCTCGTTCGGATGACCGCAAAATGCTCGACCTCTGACTTTAGTGCACCTCAGGACCCACTACCTAAAGTTAGTGGGCATCATGTCTCCAATGCCCTTTCCCTGCACAATTCGAAACGAGATCTGGATCTAACTTATTTGGACAGGGACTCGACGTGGTCGTCTACAGCAATGAATCAATGTGATTGTGATGTCCTTGGGGCGGTTCGGCCAGTTCAGTTTTGAAATATCCCCGCCTTATTACAAGTATTTCAAACCACACAAATCCCGAACGGGACCGTGTGCCGAGTTCTGCGCCAGACCCAAAAATTCGACAGTATTCGCGCATTTGAAGCCCTTTCTCGAATCCGACCCGCTGAGGTGATAGCCAGCGACATTTCACAAAACTGTCTCTTCAGATTTCTTTCTTGTCCCCTCCTCATTTAGCCCGGTGACCTGCAAGCTCTCCATTCCAAAACAAACAGGTGCAGTTCCACAGCCTGTGAATGCCGCGCAATAAGACCAAATTTACCACACAAATCCCGAGCCGCGCCGTGTGCCGAGTTCTGCGCCACTCATCAGCCTTGGCCTTGACACGTTTACCAAGGGTTTTGGCATGGATCTCAAAGTCCTCGGGGAACATTTCCTTGGCAATGTGTTCATAGACCGTGATTTTGCGGTCGGAGGATGTGTTCTTGAGCATAATTAAGGTCTTGGGTTCTATAATGCAACAGATTCATGACTTGCCTTGCTCGTGTCCTTCTTTCCGAAGAGAACGATTAAATTCTCTTGTTTTTGAAGCAGTGTGATCGGCTGCAAAGTCAGCGCGTATTGGTTCGCAGCCCACAGCAGAGGGCCCAGTTTGGAGGCAGCGGGAGCCTGTTTGCGATGCAGCCATTCGAGCCATCTGATGGCTGTTTGATGTTGCGCAAACTGATGGCTAATGGCTGATGGATGGCTGATAAATCAAGTCAGTGTGAGCCCTTTTCTGCTAGAAAGAGTGTCAATAGTGTGGCCATCACACGTGGACCTTAAGGAATGCCCCTAGACTGCATGAAACCTCTAAATCCAACAAAATTAACTATTTTGGGCCTACAGTCTGGCCAATATATATGTGAGTGGGACTGATCACCCATACATGAGCTGTACGACTCGGAGGTAACCCAGTGACTTCAAAAATATGGGCAAGTATTGAAGCCATTCGAGCCATTAGCCATCAATTTGCGCAACACCAAACAGCTATCAGATGGCTCGAATCCCAAACGATGTTAGCCCAGAACAGGACTTAGTTGTAATGGGGATTCTGAGCTCAAATCCACATCGATCCAGTTGAACTAAAATGTGATTATGCTCGCCTTTTCAAGTACTTTTAGGCCGCATACACCATTTTTGCCCATATGATGATTGTGCGGAGTCGATTTTCAAAGATCACTATACCACCATTTCTCGCTCTCGCCTCATCACCGAGTTTCCCCGCCGCAATTTACTTTTCTTTCCCTCACTTTATCGCTTCCATAATGGGAGGCATTTTCGAGGCAGAAGATAAGGGGCGGGGGTCGTCGTGTCGTGGTTTCTCAAGAAGGGAAATGAAAAGCTGAAATGAAAAGCTGTGGAGATGCGGGAACAATGCGGGAAGATGCGTATCCGTGTCGGAGAGATGCGTACCACGGTTCATTCCGAAGCGGAGTTTAAAAGGCTTCGGACACACGCAATTTTATAAAGAGAGAGACAAGTGCCTGCCGGGGCGCTCCGCGCCCCGGCAACCCCCTGGCTGAGTCGAACAATATTCGAGGTAGTAGTAGACATATACCCTCGCTATATTTGAAAATAAGAACACTGTCCGCGTCGGGGACCCGTGTCATCGCTGAGTACAGTTGCCCATGTGAAAACACGGGTCTTCGTAGATCGAGAGCCAATTTGACAACTGTGAGACCCTGACCATTGAATGTTGTGGCGTAGCAAAGTGCCAATGGTACTTGTTTTCTGTGCACAACAAAGTTGAAGCCAGGAGGTTGAGAATGAAAGTTGATGCGTGGAATATGCAGTCGTATCTAGAGCTAGGGTGAGAAATAGACGAATGTCCCGTATATAAATTGACTTACAGCATCCAATCGTGTTCCCGCGACGGTGGGATGGAATTGTTTCTACTTCGACAGTATATCGGAAGAGCGCCCGAATGATAACGAGTGTTTTTGGTCAGACCTCGTGAAGCATCAAAATTCCTTGTGAATCGACATATTGCTCCAACTTTTAAAACCAATTCATATGGTGGAACCCCTGGTTCATGGCTTTGTGAAGGAACAAGAGCAGAGGGGCAGGTCCACGAAAAAAACGCGATGAAAAGGAAAAGAGGCAAGAAAACAAGGTGTGCATGGAGGATGGAATGCAGAGGCCAAATTGGCATGCATGGAGGATGGGATGCAGAGGCCAAAGCTGTGCTAAGTTCTCCCAATCAGTGGCTGTGAGACATAACGGTTATGTGGACCCAGCTGATTCGTCGGTAAACCCTTGGCTTGACAGGTATTTCAAATCCTTTCCGTCTCTCTTCCTGAGACCACAATCACAATGAGACTATCCTACATTGCGATGTCCACAGTACTCCTGCTGTGGCTTTCATGGCTCAGCGGTATCCCGAATCCACGACATGCACATACAGGACTTCCTCGGGAGTCACATGATGCACAGGGGTGTTCCCCTTCGGAACGCTGTTCCGCGATTGCCTTCGGGCCGAATCAGACGGCTGCGGTATGGTCATGTGGGAGCTGTGACTTGGCCTATAATCTCAGCATGCTTTTCAAAATGGCCAGGTCATACTTTTCAAAATACCAGCCATTTGAAATTGAATGCATCTCTATTGTGTCAGGTCATGCTTTTCAAAATGCCCGCCATTTGAATGCACCTCTATTGTGTCAGGTCATGCTTTTCAAAATGGCAGCCATTTGAAATTTAATGCATCTCTATTGCATCAGGTCATGCTTTTCAAAATGCAAGCCATTTGAATGGACCTCTATTGCGCCAGGTCATAGTTTTCAAAATGCCAGCCCTTTGAATGCACCTCTATTGTGTCAGGTCATGCTTTTCAAAATGCCAGCCCTTTGAATGCACCTCTATTGCACCAGGTCACGCTTTTCAAAATGGCAGCCATTTGAAATTGAATGCATCTCCATTGTGTCTGGTCATGCTTTTCAAAATGCCTGCCATTTGAATGCACCTCCATTGTGCCAGGTCATGCTTTTCAAAATGGCAGCCATTTGAATGCAGCTCTATTGTGTCAGATCATGCTTTTCAAAGTGGCAGCCCTTTGAATGCACCTCTATTGCATCAGGTCATGCTTTTGACCCCCTTTGAATGCACCTCTATTGCGCCACGTGATGCTTTTCAAAATGCCAGCCATTTGAATGCAGCTCTATTGCGCCAGTCATGCTTTTCAAAATGCCTGCCATTTGAATGCCTGCCATTTGAATGCACCTCTCTTGTGTCAGGCCATGCCTTTCAAAATGCCCACCATTTGAATACACCTCTATTGCATCAGGTCATGCTTTTCAAAATGGCAGCCATTTGAAATTGAATGCATCTCTATTGCATCAGGTCATGCTTTTCAAAATGCAAGCCATTTGAATGGACCTCTATTGCTCCAGGTCATAGTTTTCAAAATGCCAGCCCTTTGAATGCACCTCTATTGTGTCAGGTCATGCTTTTCAAAATGCCAGCCCTTTGAATGCACCTCTATTGCGCCAGGTCACACTTTTCAAAATGGCAGCCATTTGAAATTGAATGCATCTCTATTGCGTCTGGTCATGCTTTTCAAAATACCCGCCATTTGAATGCACCTCCATTGTGCCAGGTCATGCTTTTTAAAATGGCAGCCATTTGAATGCAGCTCTATTGCGTCAGGTCATGCTTTTCAAAATGGAAGCCATTTGAAATTGAATGCATCTCTATTGCGTCTGGTCATGCTTTTCAAATACCCGCCATTTGAATGCACCTCCATTGTGCCAGGTCATGCTTTTTAAAATGGCAGCCATTTGAATCCAGCTCTATTGCATCAGGTCATGCTTTTCAAATGGCAGCCATTTGAATGCAGCTCTATTGCGTCAGGTCATGCTTTTCAAAATGGCAGCCATTTGAATGCATCTCTATTGTGTCTGGTCATGCTTTTCAAAATGCCCGCCATTTGAATGCACCAGTTTGGTGGACTTACGAGCAGTAAGAAAGGGTGTTCAAACAGCTCTCACAAACTTAGATAAGAATGGAAAAATCCTTCATTGAATATGTACGGCTATAACCACTGGGAACTAAACTCCTACTACATCCATCACCGACGACAAAGCAAATTGACGACCTCGGCAAGTGCGACGCAGCTTATCGGCCCGAGCTTGGTCTTGTGCCTGCATGCCCGTCAGAAGCATGGTGACCCATCGAGGTCTGCGATGCCTTTGCGAGATACACACCCACTCACCATCAGCAACGTGTGACCGATGGCGACGGTCCTTCACCAAAGCACATGGCGGATGATCGAATGCCAGTTTCACAGCGCCAAGTCATGGAACCTACACCAGAATGAGAGGGTGAGCGTTCGACGTGAATACACACCAAGCGCGGATACTTCGTTTGCGTCCAAGAAGCGACACACCAACAAAGCCCTGACCACGCTGTAGGCAGGGTCTATCTCCGTCAGGTGCGCCTGGCCGGCTTCGCTTTGCGCTCGAGATGGTGGCGATCAGTCAGTGACCTGGGCAAGTAGGAGAAACCCATATCAATCTCAGTAAAGGGAAGAGTAAAGAAAGAAGCCGACTCACAGGTGCCATTATTGATCAGCTCCGCAATGCCTGCACTGGACTTTTTCATTCAATTCGACAGGGGGTGTGATGCGTGACCCAAAAATCCATTTCGACACGAAAAGCGTGACCCTATTTCCCTTTCCCCAATCGGATTATCCTTTACATTTTGAAACACATGACCTTCCTTAGTCCGGGCAAAGGCACTCGGGCGCATAATTTGATATCTCACAAGGCCTCAAAACTTGACTTGGTATGGAGATCCCTTTTCTCGGGTCTGAATGTGTGGTGGTAGCCAGCACGATTCTGAGCAAAACTGTCTCTTTGGTTTTGTTCCTGCTGCTCTGGTTGTTAAGCCACAAGCGAGAAAGCTCTTCATTCTGCAGGGAGGCTGTGCCCAATAGGACTGCACGTATTCAAGCCAGTCAACATTCGCAAAATGTGACTTTGTATGGAGATCGGTGATTGCCAGCGCGATTCTGAGCAGAGCGGTCTTTTTGGTTTTGCTCCTGCTGCTCTGGTCGTTAAGCCACAAGCAGGAAAGCTCTTCATTTGGCAGGGAGGCTGTGCCCAAGAGGACTGCTCCGTTTTCTTGCCTTTGCTAGCGTGGCGGGAAATAGGCCGGAGAAATCAGGGGCACTCCTAACTTACAGCCGGTGCGGAAATTACAATTACTCATTAGTTTCCGAAAAAGGGAGTTCTTCTGCAAATTAGGTCTCCATACCGAGTCATGTTTCCGATCCTGTGCCTAGTGATGGCAGAGTCATTCTCCGGAGGAAGCGGGCAGCGTTACCGAGGAGATCACTCCCAAGCTCTAGGGTCTGAAGCATAGGAAGATGGATATCCCACTCCGCAACAGCTACAATACCCCCCCCCCCCCCCCCCTCCCCCAACTTTCTTTCGTGCCAGAACTCGAGGAGGAGGTTCGCCATGCTGTGCGGTGAGGGCATAAACCTGGGCCAACAGGCGCATACGAAGATCTACAAGGATCTTTGAAAAATACCCGGGGGGTTAATATTTAAGTAACGATTTATTGTGGAGTTCACATTCGGAAACTTGCTTTAGGGGACCCACCCTGCTGAAGAAGAACAACTGGTCCAATTGCCGTGAGGGTGGCCGATCTTAACTCGCGGCCTTCAGCCCAACCTTTTTTCATGCCAGAACTCGAGGAGGAGGTTTGCCGTGCTGTGCGGCAAAGGCACAAACCTGGGCCAACGGGCGCATGCGAACATCCACAAGGATCTTTGAAGAATATCCGTGGGGGTTAATATTCAAGCAACGATTTATTGTAGACTTTACAACCGTTCAAGTAAAATGTAGTCAGATATAATAATAGCCGCACAGTTGAATACAATGTTGAGTCGATCCACGTGTGAGAAAAACGGGGTTCACGTGGGCTACTAGCAGTATACGTAGACAAAGAAATGAATGAATATATTTATATACCCGATGCCAGATGATAGCTTCCTCAAGTTCAAGACCGTGAATCTAATTACTATAACAGATGGAATCTAATTGTCACATTGAAGTCTTTAAACTGCAAGCTTAGCAGTGAGTGCAAAGTGCAAGGTAGGGAGCGCTCGCGGCTCGACCAAGTGATCACACAGCCTGGTGTTTTGATAAAATAGTTGTATTGTGTAGCAGCCCAGATGCATGGTGTCGGAACAATTCCGACACTACACAAGCAGCAGCAATGTTAGGAGACCAGTGCAGCGGCACCCAATTTGACGCTAAAAAGAGTGAGTTCGTATGCCGGTTGAACGCACCTCTGAGTCTGACCCATTTTAGATGGTTTGAAAATACATTACGGAGTTGACCGACAACATTGGAAGGTTACGGCCAATATCCATGGCTGTACCAAGTTCAATCGCACTCCTGGGGCGAGCTCGAGCTGCATCAATGATAAATCCGACAACGCGGGCGACGCGAGGAGAGAGGCGAATTCGTCAATCGATGTGAACCTTCCTAGGTTGCAGAGATGTAGTTTGACGAGGCTGGACCGCTGGCAGAGGGTGCATATGGCCATCTGGAATCCCTGCGGCAGATTACACCAATGGAAATCCTTCCAATCGGGTGTCTCGAACACAAAGGGCGTCAGGGCGTCGAGGATCCTGAGGATTCTAACCAGCGCGGAATCCTCGGCCACCCAGGGGATGACAATCTCAAGGCTCCCAACATACGAAGGGAGGTGAGGAGAGTAGGCGAACACTTCGTGAAAATTTTGTCTCGCTCCGCGCGATTTACTCTATGTACGACGGACTCCAGCGGTTTCAGAAGTGCTTTACTCCGCGTAGTGTTTGGAGCTCTCTAAGTGGTCAGCCAGGTGTTCCCAATCGGCTCAGTGTTGGCATAGACGGGTCAAAGGTCAAACGTGGTTGACGGATTTGACCTTGACAGGCGTTTGACGGGGTTTGACAGTGCTTGACCATTGACGGTGGACCCACAAACCCATTCCCGTACTCTGTATCGACTCCGTAGCACTATTTCAATTTTTTCCCGAGTTTCCTACGCTATTCAGACGTCATACCGACCGCATCCTGGTGCTGGAAGTACTTTGAAAAAGGACCCCAAAAATACGGGAACGATCAGTCGCAACAATAAGGACAGCTACGTAAATTGTGCCTTGAGAACCACCACAGTCAGCCTCCAGGCGTAAATCGTGCCTCGAGAACCACCACCACAGTCGGCCTCGAGGAGTGTTTGTCAATCGGGATCAATGAACGCCTCATTTAAATGCTGACCCAATTTGAGCGTTCCTCTCGAGCTCATGATCACCGTCCACAAAACCACGCTTGACGGTGTTCACCATCGTTTGAGTCTCACCATGGCTCCAAAGCCCAAGGAAAAAATCCACGGCTGCAGTTCCCCTCTCGAGCATGCTACCAATGTCTTTGAAGCGAGTTTCATCGACATCTACCTCGACTTTTTTCACCCCAATGGATTAAGGTAAGTCAAGTGTCAGAGCGTCAAACATTGGCCACGTCCTGACTGGTATGCAGCTATATGTCCCATGGAGCGGATGATGCGTTCTTGAAGACCCGTGGAGTAGGTGGCGAATTGTAAGTCAATAAATTATGTGCAATGAAAAGCAGATCTTGACGGAGGTGTCTAGCGGGTACACAAGCGTCGATTCTCGCAAGGTGCTCTGCATCCACGACCCATTCCCAGGGGTCGCCATTTACCAGCTCGACGGCACCTTTCACATCGAGGGCAGTGAACTAGAAGCTCGAACGCGCCAAGTACATTTATTTGACCAAGGCGAACCTGGTCTCGCTGCTTGGCATCCCCCTCGCCATGATCGCCATGACCTTTTTCTTCTACATAAATCATGTGCCGGTACATTCTTTTCACAGAACAAGCTAAAGCTGAATCAGAATCAGGAGCACATTCTCTCATAAATGCCTGGTTCCTCTCATCAATGTCCACTTCAAAGAGCAGCTCTGGATTGAAGTCCTATCATCAGCTTCCTTGCTGGTGTAGTCTCAGCGCGCTTGGTGGTGAGAGTATGCCCTTCAGAAACGAATTGTGCGCACAGTAAAGGAAGTTGAACATTTGATTGATCGACGGCCAAACTTGGCTGAGGTTTCGACTCCATTTCACATTCTGCTGTCTTGCAATATTTCGGTTAAACTATAATAGACCTAAAGCTTGGTTTAACCAGCTCAAGTTGAAGATTGGGCTAAGAACTGACCTTGGATGTCGCCATCAATGTCGCCGAATGCCCAAATCTTGCAGCAAGTGCCTAGAATTTCAGCGGAAAATTGGTTGGACGGGAAGCCCGAAATGGCCGGGTGAAGTTGAGACATCCGAACTATATTGGAATTATCATGGAGGAGTCGATATCGTCATACAAATGTAAAATTGGATGATAGGGATAGCATACCTTCAAATTGACGGGCATATGTCGAGGTTTTGGGTGGACGAAAGTCGTTGGATGGGTGTCCGAGAAGCCCGAAGTGATGTTGAAATATTTGCAGTGTTGAACTGTGTTGCAGTTTTCATCGGAAACGAGTGGGAATCATCGGAGCAACGTGGCACCAGTTACTGGAATACCATAACTTCGAATAAAACGTTTGGTGAAGACGATCGTGGGAGGACCGGTGGTGGTAGGAGAAGTGTACACGAGCCATTGGAGTAGTCACAAGGAAAAAAACTTCGGTCAGATGAGCCGGATACTGGATGAACTAGGGTTAGGACGACAATTGCTAAAAGCGTGAAAAGCCAAGTGAGACCGGAGTGAATCGGGCCAAAGACAGAGTTCAACTTGATCAATGGCACGTGACACAAACACGTCCCTGATGAGGGACCAAAGAACCACAAATACACCCCGAGCCAAGAAATCAGCAGTAACTCCAAGGAAGACAAGGAGTACGGGGACCAACATGACGTTAGGTTTAGATTGCACTGAGCCATTATGTGAAGATGAGCTGGGAGCATGCTAGGCTCGCCCAGAAAAAGTAGGACATGTAGCAAATAATATGAAACGCGTAGATAACTTTGAAAGGGGGAAATATGGATGAAATATGATAGATGGTACGTGGCGCTGCATCCGCGAGACTGATAACAGTGAGATATAGTGCGAGTGTGAGTTGGAGTAGACCAGTAGACGGATATATGTCCCAGCCGTAGGCCCCATGCTTCAAGGACAAAGACGCGATCCCCACCACCAGCGTCGGTCTGGGGATGAGAAGGTGATTCCAACCAAGGCAGCAGGGCGTGCATAGGCCTCCCCAGCAACGGCGGAGTCCACATCCACATCCACACCACCAGCGTCGATACGAAGAGGCACCCGAGCCTCCAACGACCGCCAGCACGAGCACGAGCCCTCTTCTCCATGAGGAGAGCGGGACGTGACATATCCTCCTCAGTGTACGTCCCATCTGCACGTACGACATGGCGTCATCCACAGCCTGCTCGTCTTGGCTGTCCACCCCACCCCGCGCATCTTCCGTACCCTGCGCAAGGCGAAGACGGCAGGCATCCCTATCACCAGCGCCGATGCGAGGACGAGCGCCCACCGACCGCGGGCACGAGTACGAGCACACGCCCATCCACATCGACATCCACGTGCTACATGCAAGACGAAGATGGCAGCCCCTTCACCAGCGTCGAAGTGAAACGCCGTTGAGGCGTACCACGCGCCGCATCCATACCCCGCACATCTGCCGCACCGCGTGGACGTCCGCACCCTGGACATCCCCAACACCAGTGAGCCCGAGCACGGGCAGCACTCCCCACTCGCAAAACACCAATAGCAGCACCTCCACACCACTCGTGTGGACGACCACCCGAGGCTCATGTCCTGTTCCGCCACTCGCTCGCTCGCACCAGCCGTATGATCGGGACATCATCTGCATCCCCCGCACCTGTAGGTCCCATCTTCCGTGCCACGTGCGTCCTCCTCCCTGTATGAGAGGGGACGAGAGGGAAGAGGGAGGGAGAGGAACAGGGGAGGAGGGGAAGAAAGGAAGCCCGAGAGCGCGCCGAGGGCAAAATGGGGGGCACGCAGGCGAGTATGAGCACCACATGTACAAGACAAGACATGACCATGACAAGATATAACCACCACCACACATACTCTTCCTTCCACTGAGTTCACCTCATTACACGCCGAATCCACGCCCGCGCACTACAGGTCCATGACATCTCCACATACGTCGCCGCCACCACACTCGCGTGTTGATCATATGCGCCAAATGCACGGGAACGCCCTCCTGGCTTCGCCTCGCCTCGCTGACCCAACATCTCCACAGCTCTCTCCACCCCTGGCTGCTTCTACCCTCGATGGCACCCGCGTTCGTGACTCGAGCGCGCGCACCTCCAACACCCGGAAACGGAAACCACCCCCTCCTCAAAAAACACAAGAATGGCGCCGAGACACGACCCACTCCAGCCACCGGGACGCGCAAATACAATCCTCGAAACACGCGTGGAGAGAAGAAACACATAGACTAACTAGAGAATAGCGGAATAGCGGAGCAGTGAAATCGCCATCCAAAACCTCGTCTCGATAAGGGCGGTACTCCTGGCATGGGCGCGCAGGACATCCTCTTCGAGGGGTTCCAATGAAGATTCCACAAAACGGCGAATAATTAACGCAGTTCTAATTAGCGCAACGAAGCCGAAATAACCAAGGAAACCTGCTTACCTACTTTTTGGCCTGCAGAGCATGAATGATGATACCGTCCGCAGCGACCTAATGTTGGCTCCTCGAGCATTGATTTCGCGGACTCGCTCAATTCACGCTTTCCCACTACTTACCAATAAAATCACTGTACCACTGGCAGAGGTATGGCGGGCGGGGGCGTGGGAGTCGGTGTTACATCTTCCATGGCAGGTGCCAGTGTGATCTTCGCCTGCAGTTGAGTGAACGTCATGACGTTGTCGTTCGTGGCAGCTCAACTCCGGAAGAAGGTTTGCAGGCAACAATTCAGCGTGTTCAACTTCCGAAGAAAGTCCACCGCCGAAGAAAATAAATCGGGGAAGGGAAGGCATCCAAAACACAAAATCCTCGAGTTCAATGGAATTCCATCAGGGAGGTCGAAGAGAAAAAAAAAATAAGACAAAGCCTCCACTGAAATAATCGTCCGTGAGTCCAGAAAGAACACTCCGGAAGAAGTCCATGGGATCGGTGAAGGCCCCTTGGAATTCTGGAATTTTGGCGTATAGATCCATGAGGAATAGTTCTCGTACTTGCTTCAACTCCGGCTCTGAACCCACAAACATTGCATAGGCAGGATCCTCAACTGAGCGTTGACAGAACCTGCATATTCGCCATTCTCGAGGAACAATAGAGAGGTTGCGCAACAGCCATTCGAGCCATCTAATGGCTTTTTTGGCGTGCGCGAATGGCTAATGGCTCGAATAGCATTTGAACTGATACCGATCTTGAGTCTTGCTGAGTTTCACGCTGACCATATATCACTTCAATACACCATTGGCATCTCACTAGTCCAGGATCAGCCTGAAACTTTCAATTCAATAATATATGAAGGGTGTTTTTATGGGGGAACATGAGAATCTACCACAATACTCGCCGTTCCGACATGCGGGAAATCTGAAGCCATTCGAGTTATTAGCCATTCGGGTGCACAAAAAAAGCCATCAGATGGCTCGAATGGCTGTTGCGCAATCTTTCTAATATTTTTGCCTTTCTCCTTCCACCTTCGGCGTTCCACGGCGAAACTGTGACTTGAGAGAATCATCCGCGGATGCTTGGTCGACCACGGGGTGTCAAATCGTAGGTTCGGAGCACCGGTTAGTGTCGGAAAAACCCGCCGAACGAGATAAGATTTGATAAGGCCTGATCAGCCCGTTAGTAGGCAGACCCGTCATTGCTGAACCTTTTTTTCTTTGCACTCCTTTGGCTATCCTTCGACTGCATTCCAGCTCACATTTTTGATGGTCTCAATTACCCCTATCCTTCCATTCAAGCCTTTCCCTCGCGACTCCTCCACCCTGGTCCCTCCAACCCTCCCTCATGTTCCAACAAGAGCCTCCGCGGCTCATATAGTACACCGACTTCTATCTTGCATTCACGCTATTCGGGTTTTTACCCACTCTACCCGGCATTCACGGCCACTCCGGTTTTTAAACTGCACTCGGGTGCTCTGAGTAGCTCTTTACCCACTCTATCCGGCACTCACGCCGTTCGGGTTTGACCCATTCTATCTGGCTTCCACGCCACTCCGTTTTTAAACTGCACTCTGTTGGGCACCCACGCTATTCGGGTTTTACCCACTCTATCTGGCACTCAGGGTCCACCATCAACTATGCCCCGATGACACTCAAAACTCTTATCAATCATTTTAGGCTTCAAAATGCTTGTAGGATACAGTCTGTCACCAAAAAAAAATGTGCACCCCCCTATTTTGTCATAATTCGGCAACCACTTAAGATTTTGAGCCAAACTAAGATGTCACATTGTCGAGAGAGCCGGCGCCGACGTTTTGCATATGTTGAGTGCATCATAGCATCCTGATGTGCCATCAGAAGAGGCCAAATATGGAAACCTGTATTTTTTAGCTTGATAAATAATTTTTTTGGAGAAAATCTAAATCACCCAAATTGTAGCCCGAGATGTACTAAGCAACTTGCCAAGTTGAATCATGCAAAAATATGTCGGCAATAACTCGCTACAGAGCCCGCAAAGTGGCCAAAAACAGCCAAAAATGCCCAAAACAGCGAAAAAATGGCCAAAATGGCCACTTTGATTCAGACGGATAGACAGACATGCTAATTTACAAGATCTCAAGGCAGAAGTGCCTCGCCGCTGCGCGCGATATGTTCTGCTTCCGGGTTGATACCACGACTCTCCAACAGTTTAACTACCTGAATCCGATGATGAGCGTGCGTTCTCCCCTTCTCGGATTCCGGTTGGATCATTTAATGTGGGATGATTCGTAGACCCCATGGATGATGGCGGGCAGCAGGTGCAGTCCACTCCAAGTTTAAGCCTGCTTTTATTACCTTTGGGATTTTTTGTGTAGTCCGCTTTCACATACCCTTCAGTTTGACTTGATAGCGCCTCAAAGCCTCCGACCATCCGCCCATAATAATATTGTCTATGTTGCCTCCCATTTCGCACTTCCACATCTCGCCACCAAGCGTCTTATATCGTCCAAGGAATCTCTCCGTCGGGGCCCTGCTCGATCATATTTGCGTGTCAATTTCTTATTCCGGAAGGGACCATTCGGAATCTCCATATTATACCGTGTCCGAATGAAAGGCAGAAAGTGCCTTGAGCATCGAATTTACGGTTCTAGATAGAAACCTCCATTTGACTTCGAATGGAAACCAGTCGGCAGGAACATGTTTCCGATCTCTGGACCTTATCTAGACTTCGTTTCGTTCCAGGATCGAATCAATGTATTCGCAGACTGGACAAGAAATCAACTACATTACTTGACATGTTGTGGATGTCCGGGACGCCATGGAGAAGAAATTATAGGATCGTAGGAACAGGTTCGTTGTACCAAATACTGAACCCCGCGTATACGGGCTTCGCTCCAGCTTGCCTGCGTTGAGTATTCACTGGATGCTGGCAAGGTCGCCGCCAATGCCGAGTCATTGACGAAATAATGGTGCGGCACCTAATGCCAGAGACGGGGGAGTCCAATTGCACTATATTTGGCACCGAACAGGGGATTAGCGGTCATCCAAATCAATAGAGCCGTCCCAGCTCGCCTCCGATGAGGATTCACTCGGTACAGGCGACGTCGGCCTGGAGTTGGGGTCATGAACGAGCCGATACTGTAGTGCTGGGACAGTCGCTCAGACAGTGAAGCCACGGGGAATTACAAGCACCGCACCGTCAATTTCACCAGAATGACGCTTGCGGATAAAATCATCCGCTCGCATCCAAAAGTCCGCCCCATTATGGGCGCCCATTTGCCAATTCCTCAGTATGTGTGGATAGTCTAGGGCCTGCATGACGACGAAACGCTGCTCCCGCTCCAAGCCCGCATCATGTATATCTGGGTGTAAATACCCGTTGTTCACTGCTTCGAGTAGAATAAGGGCGGACAGGGATTTGCAAGACCGCAGCAGCTCCGGACACGTGCCGAGGAATGCCCAGTCGACAAAAGCGAGATGAGTTAGGCGCGGAAGGAGGGAAAGACAGGACCAGTTGCCGCCAAACTCGCCCCAGGAAGTGGACGCTCCATCCAGCTCCAGATGGGTTAATTGCGAAAAAAAGGGATGGTCGGACTGAAGTTGGATAAAAATCGGTTGCGCGACAGCGTGGAGCTGTTTAAGTGGTAACTTGGCTATCAACGGAACCAAGGGAATCATATAACTGAAGGGAATCCATATCCAGAGGTTTTCGACGCCGGTGCAAACAGCCAATATCATGGGAATGGTTTGGTGAACTTCAAGACTGGTGTGCCGGTAATCGAAATGGCAGAGACCGGCGTCGAGAAACAACTGGCGAACCGATCGCTGAAAGAAGGATGCTGGTTTCACTTGAATGGAAGACAAGATGGTTTTGGTCGAACAAACGGCATAGCCGTCGATAGGCTTTTTCTGGTAGTCGCTGATAGCGAGGGTGTGGTATAGAAGAGGTTCAACCCTTCACAAGAAGAATCAGTTGTTTTCACAAGGGATAACTGGAACACCCACCACTCCTTGACATGCCGCGCGACGAGCATGAGTTTCGGGATCGAGACTGGGCGCGAGGAGGCGGCCAGTTCGAGAATATATCGTTCCAACTCGACAGGGAGGGTTAGGGAGGGTGGGGATACTTCGTCGACGACGGCCATTGCTCTTTTGGCGAGAGATCTTGGAGAGGTCGTTGACGAAGGCGAAGGACGAAAACAGAAGCATTCAAACAATACCAAACTGCGCGACACCGCTCTGAGTCTTGTCCACTTTAGGCAAGAGGTAGGCGGGATCAAAGTTTCGGACATCAACCTCCAAAAGTTTTGACATGCTGTGCAGGGGAGGGAGGGAGGGAGGGTCCGGATCACGGTCCGTATGGACCTCAGTCTTTTTTCCGGAGATAACATTTTTTTTTCGGCGATATCGCCGGATTCGACTTGGTCCGATCTCGTCCGAGACTCCGAACTGTCATTTTACGGCATCTATTTTCAAGATCATTTGCCGTTCAAGGCCTCTTTTACAAGGAAAGAAATTAGTTTGATTACATAGACAGACATAGAAGATATGGAAATGGGAGGGTAGCCAAAATTCTGGAAGGTTCTGACTGAAAATGAGACTGCAAACTCAAAGTTCTCAATTCTTCCTGGCAAAAGTGGCCCATCAGCACAGCTTTCCTAATCCGGAGGAGTTGTTAAAGAGGTCTGTGTGCGATCGGGAATTCCCGCTTACCTCTTGACTTTAGGCCGAAAGTGTTCGAGTTGAAAAAAGGATACAATACACCGGGAATATATGTATTATTATTATGGAATTTCTCGACAGTCACACGTCACGCCCAACCTTTTTTTATTGCGGCAATAATTTTTTCCTGACGAAACTCGAAAGTCACGTGGATGTCGAATTGAATGAAATAATATGATTGTAGGAGGCCCGCAAGCGGCGGGGCACAAAGAGGCGGAAAAAGAAATGCTCAAGCTGGACCTTTGGAATGAAGAATTTCCATCTGCTCAGGAACTTATTAAGTGCAGTTGCGGTTGGTGGCATAAATTCAGGGCGGTGTGATCCAGCAAAACTCTGACGCACCACCTAATTGTAGAATTTTATCTTTCCGATGAACATTACCTACAAACACTACAACTGAGGTGTGGGGTGGGAATTTCTAATTTGGCGAACAAAAATACAGAAAAACATGGCACCCAGAGGTGAAGTGAAGGTAAATGACGCTTCTACGCTGTTTGGCCAACTTCAGATAATTTATTTTGCTCTACAGTCTTCAATTTTTTCCTGCCCCACGCATGTTCACAATTCTTTGCACCGTGCGTGGGGCGAGAAAAAATTGAACTCAGCTCAATTCAACCAAGTGCACCATAGATTTGAATGAATAAATTGAACGAAAGGGGATGGGAGGCCGCGAAGCGGCCGACCAGTCCCTTGTATTGTAACAGCTTTGTAGACCCACCATCGATCCCTTTGATAGGTAAATGCCCCACCTAATACCAGCTCCGGTCAATGCCTTTTCGGGGCCAGTGCTAGGGGCGGCTCTGGATGAAGGCTGAGCGTCTGCATTTGTACGAGTACCAGGATATGCGGAACGCAGTTTCGGACGCGACGTGGACGGACGCAATCTAGACGGAGAGGATTTCATGAGAGACCAGAGGAGGGGAAAGTGGGCGAAAAGGAAGAAAGATGTTTGATGTTGTTGTGGCAGGCCATCAAAACAAACCATCCTCACGCACATGTGCCTGCGTGCTGTAGCTGCCGTACTCATGTCGTACAGTTCAGGGTCGGCGCTGTTACGCGTTGTCTCATTTCTTGGAACGTGAGATTTACCCACTGGCGCGGGTAAGTGTGTCTTGGAAAAGATTGTTCGGCCCGTAGATTGCATCTTCGAGAGCGGCAATCCTCTCTTTCGATAAGGCGTGCAAAGAATGCATTAGATTGGGAATGATCCTATTATTATGAGTCTGATCGGGTGGCCATACATTCATACCCGACGAAATAACAGCTTGAAATTATGCCTTGTACAAATACTAGTTGGACTTGCTTGATTGGTATGTTGTGCGGAGTCGAACTGAGAGTCACAGCCACTGTTTCGAAAAAATGTGAGGAAATGTCTTACAATTTGCAAGAAATTGTCAACAATTGCGAGCATTACGGGATTGTCGAAAATTAGACACAAAATGTCAAAAAATGCCAATGGGGGTTTTTCCTGATGTGACTGACCCTATTGTGGAGGTCTGCAAGGTCAGCGAAAAAAAAAAAAAAAAAAAACAGAGGTGCTGTCGTCGTGTCGGATTCCGACACACTGGTGCAGCAGCGGATTGCCTTTCGAATTTTCTGACCCACCATTAGTACTTAGCACTTACACGCGCTTATGCTTATGGCTTACGGTCATGTGTTGTGACTTGTGACAATTTTGATCGCGCCGATTAATTAAGTAATAACACACATTCAGACGCGTCTTTGGATCGATAAGGTCATTGATACTGTACGCGTGCCCCTCTAATTCTTGCCACCACATCCCGCTATCCTTTCGGTCATGAGAAAGCGGACATATCGCCAGCAAGTTAAGCAAACTTACTTGATACATGCTATTCTTCGGGACACGCTCTCTCCCCCAGACGTCGCGGATCCAGACTGGACCCTCCTTAATATTCTGGCTAACCTCACGACGGATATCATCACCCTCCGAGCTATTGACCAGACTCATTATCTGCGTGAACGGAACCATATTCCCAAGGCAGGAAATCTGCATGTTGCTTGGGAATATGCCGCGGACCCAAACTTGCACCCAGAGTTAGTTAAACTGGTGCGGGTATCGCCGCTTGTCTTCAATGTTATACTGGAGCTCATTAAAGACAACCCAATCTTCCATAATAATTCCGGTGCTTCACAAACTCCAGTCGATGTCGAGGACGTGGCTCGTGTGGCCGGAATCGGGCAGGGTACCGTCGAAATATTCACAGATCGTGTCTTCTGTGCAATTGAATCATTGCATGACCAATTTGTTCGCCCATTGACGCGTGAGGAGAAGGACGTTGAGAAGCGCTGGATTGATGAGCACCTTGGCTTCACCGGGCTACGGCGAGAGGGTTGGGTCATGCATGACGGGACAATTATTGTCTTGTATGCCAAGCCTGGGTTGGATGGAGAGGGGTATTATACACGGAAGGGGAATTATGGGCTGAATGTGCAGGTGCGAGATTTTTTTCTCTTTGGTATCCTCAATGCTGAAGGAGCTAAAGATTGGGAATGTGCCCTCAAATCTACGCATTATCGACTGCAGCTGGGAATGACAGGTTCCGTTCTTGATTCTGTGGCATTCGAACATGCTGGGGCATACAAAAACCCCGAGTGGTTTTTTGAAGGCGAAGAATTTGCGTGGGTGGATTCGACTTATACCCCCACTGCTTGCACTATTCCCGTTCACAAACGACCCGCTGCCCTGACTCCCGAGAACATGCAGTTCGATAAAGCTGTTTCTCACCTCTGAATTCGCTCTGAGCACTGCATGGGTGCTCTGAAGGGCCGTTGGCAATCCCTCCATGGTCTGCACGTCAATATCAATTTGAGCGAAGACCACATTAAGGCCGTGCGTTGGGTCAATGCTGCATTCATTTTGCACAATCTTATCATCGACGTGGAGGGAGCAGACTCAGCTGCAGAATTTACCGATGTACATTCCCATCCGGATGAAGAAGAGGATCGTGGGCAAAGAGTTGTGCCTCTGGGAGAGGATGGCGAAGATGCAGGGGAGCGGAAAAGGATGCAATTAACAGCTGAATTACTTGCAGGAAAGGGAATGTAAAATTATGACATAAAGAATTTCAAGTAGATAGAACGATGAAGGATGTAGATTAATGGGATTAAAAGAATTAAAGAACCTCTACATCGCTCGACGAATCCGAATCGGGAAGACGGGGGCGCTTGGCCGGTGCGGGCTGGGTACCAGCTTTGTAGCGAGCTTGAGGCCTCAAGACGCTCAAGGTCCTTCAACAATTGGACCGCAAGAGCTGGGACATAATTCATGAATTTTTGAGTTTTGAGCGAATAAAGAGGCATACTCGAGCGTCCATGGCCCTGCTGCTCATCCGGTCTCGATGTGAGTTGGGTGATTACAAGGCGGTGGTCGCTCTTGACAGCACAAGACTTGATTTCCCAACGTCGATACCGTTTGAATTCTTTGTTTACAGATTCGGTCAATTCTTGGATTGACCGAATCTGTGCATTTCGTCGGACTGTTTATTCTTTCGGTGTTGGATGCATGTATAATCCCTTGTGTCAGGGAATGTGGTCTTTTAAAAGTGGGGGCAACTCGAATGAAAGTGGGGGCGAGTTGACTTTTTGCCCCCACTTTTATGTTCACAGAAAAAATCCCTTTTTAAGTGGGGGCAGGTCGAAATTTTACACCAAAAGTGGGGGATGAATAAAAGTGCATTTGGACCCTCATATCAACCTATGTACACCATTTTTGGCTATCTCATCTATCCAAGAACTCGATTTTTCAGAAACCACTCATTTATTCGATTACAAGTGAACCGTACAGATGTGGTACGGTTCAAAGGTGCACTGCAGATCCTCATGAAATCGTCAGACGTTAATGCCTGCATCTTATTTGAAGCGATTCAACCCAGAAACGAGCTCTGGAAAGCGGCATCGGCTTAGAACCTATTCTGTTGAACAACGGGTGTTGCCCGGGTCGTTGTAGGAAAGAGGTTTTCTGTGGTTCCTGCTGTAAAAATGTGATGTTAACTGGAAACAAAAGGCTTGTGGATGCAAGGAATCGAACCCGCGCGCGCTCCAATTACATAATAAGGCAGCACTACGATCGGGACCCCGCGGTAAGCAACAGACTCTATACAGCGAGGTACGAGCTTAGTATGTATAGAGTGTCTGTCTACGAGAGACTAGAGCAGATCTGTGCTGCGGACATCGCGAGAGCAAGGGTTCTCGAATCTTACTCTGAATGCTGGTCGACCCTTGTTTGCTGAAAGCCTTTCACCTGTTTCTGTGCACCTACTACTACACCTATATTGAGTCTGATGTGCCATTCGGAGGACACTTGGCGCCATTTGCATCCTCACACTTCGACAATTCTTCTTCTGCATCTCCTCCAGAGTGTTTGAATACCTATCCTCATTCCATTATGCCACTCTTCATGTCATTAGAGAGTTTGCGGTAGCCACCAGATGAAACTGGTGGCTTTCACCACGGAAGAATTCGGATGCGGCTTCTTCTCACCTAGCCACTATTTTATAGTCTCCCTCAGACCTACAAATAGTGGCTGACTTGGTCCAGCAGCATCGCCCACTGTGCAGGAAAATTAGCCACCAGTCCGATCTGGTGGCTACCGCAAACTCTCTATTATATACACTGGGCCCTCAAAATACTCTAACTCTTGGCTGACCACCGGCTTGATCTTCCGATCTCCCCCATCCCCTCAATCCCCGGCCGGATTGCCGATGTCTGCGTATTACAAGTGGATAATTTCCAGGTGCATTTGCATGATCCTGTGAGCATACCACCTAAGATATAGTCTCGCACAAATGAATTTTTCTGTCTCTCTCGAGATCGAACCAACACCGAAGTAGTCCACTTAAGTATGCTTTAACGGGAGCACCTGGCCCTCCACGTCCAAAGCTGAGAAGATCGTTATCGCTCGTACCCGATGAGTGAAGTTGTGACGCACCCTCGTCAAGATCCGCAGTGGTCACGGACATCGCGTAGACGGCCATGGGAGAGGTGTACGCTGCGGTCGGAGCAACCGGCTCAGTAGGGGGAGGAGTAGACTGCGCGGCTACGGCGGTTGGCGCGGTTCCATTCTTGGCATTCCACCTCGCAGCCCGGGCAGCCCTCGCAGCTTCGACGAGGTGCTGGCGAGGTTCCTTCCCGACCGGCGCAACCCAGCGCCCGCGCGCCTGCCCCTCCTGCCCTCCACCGAGCGCCCAGCAGCGTTCCTTGGTGTGCCCGGGGACGGAGCAGTTGCTGCAGGTCCCATTGCCGCACCACCAAACGCTTCACAGCCGCCACCGCGAACACCATGTCAAGCACAGGGTCGCCCACACAAGCCTCAGATTGTACATCCATAGGTAACAAGATATGCGCGTCTCAGGAGCAGGGAGTTGCGAGAAAGTGGAGGGAGAGAAAGCACGATTGCCATGAGGCAATGTTGCCACGAGGCGATGGACAGCCAAATGAGGCACACCCATCATCATCGGCCGATCCGCTTTCCGACTTTGTCCGAACATGGCTATGTAGTTTGATTTCCAAATTCCGACGGGAAGAGGGTGTTGCAGAGGCAAGCCAACCTGGCATGCTAGGTTTTTTTTAGGTATCCCTGAAAATTAAGCACGTTTGATGGCATCAAACTAACACTTTCGTCCCAATAAGGCGACCAGTCTCATCTGAGTCTGACTTGGCATGGTTTGCAGCGTTGCACCTGGGAATACCTTGAGTATTCAGAAATAAAATAGCCGTGAGATGTGGGATTCACCAACCTTCTTCAACTCACTCACTTGACCGAACCAATGTTGTCTGAATTACTATACTGGTAAGATTCAATAGTCAATAGACCCAGAAACTCGATGGCCGCTTCAGGCTCCTTGGTCGACTTATGTTTTGATTCTCTGCGCTTTGACTACTGTACTATTTCTGACAGTAGTAGTATTTCATTCAATTCGTATGTCACGCGTCACACCCGATTTCTGAAAACCCCTGCAATAATTCTTTCTCGATTTTAGCGGATTTTGGAGATTTGTCGGAAAAATTAAAAGTCACGTGCATTTACGAATTGAACGAAATAGTACAGTACTGTACTATTTCGATCAATTCGTATGTCACGCGTCACAGGGGCCAAAATTTACGAATTTTTTCGTACATGTCACAGGTCACCGGGGGCATATACGAAATGCTCAAACAAGTCACAGAAATGCCGATTTTTCGCCTCCGCGCATGTGCAGTTAGCCAGCGACGCCGCGGTGTTCGCACCAACTGTTAATTTTGACGTGAGCGGAAGTAAACCGCTGATCGGGCTCTTCCGCCTTTCCTCTCTCCCTCTCTCGACTCTGCGTTGACCACAGTTCTTGACAGACGTCCAGTCGAGCCAACACACAGGATTAGTCACTATTCAACACTGCTACAACCCAGGAACATATCCTCGTCCTTGTCATTCGCGTGCCGCCAGAACTCCCCGTAGCGCGTGGTCGATAAATTAGGCATACGTGAGGGCTTGCCTTGAATTTGCGACCGATTTACGAAAAAAAAAAAAGTCACGCTCGTCCCGACCGAAGTACGAAATCTAAATTTCGTATCCCGCGGTCACAGGTCACAGGCCAGTTCGAATTGATCGAAATAGTACAGTATCTGTTCCCTTTGGCGTCTGCATACTTCACCTGGGTTATATCTGGCAATAGATTTAACCTCTGGATGTATCCTACAATCATTCCAAACCAATTCCACTCACACAAGCTTGGAAAGATACGCACTGGGCAACTCGGCGCGGCACGGATTGGGCGTGAATAATAATATCTCACATCAAAACTAACCCCAAATGGTACTGTACTATTTAAATCAATTCGAAAATGCACGTGACTTTTTAATTTTCCGACAAATCTCCAAATTCCGCTAAAATCGAGAAAAAATTATTGCGAGGGTTTCCAGAAATTGGGTGTGACGCGTGACATTCAAATTGATTTAAATAGTACAGTATCCCTGCGAATTTCTGAGTCTTTGTCAGCAACTGGACCGTTCGCAAATACTTTGGTCAAGCTTTCCACCCTTGATTTAGCTCCATAGACACAATTGGGATTCGCTTTGATCTTACTTGACGCACCTCAACACTTGCATCGTCCCATCAAGATGACGGTCTCATTTCCTTCTAGATATCACCTGACACCCGTTGAAGTAAGCCATGTATCTACTGTACAATTTCATTCAAATTGACAGGGGGTGTGACGCGTGACCCATTTTACCTATTCGACATTTCGGCAGCCGCCGATTTTTTGCGTGACACCTCGAAAATTTCGGCATTTGAACCGGAATTTTTTTTTTTTTTTTTTTTTTAGGCATTTTGGGGCCTGTGTGACCACTTGAAGGTTCGACAGAGGCCCGAGTGACGCGTGACATCGACCAAAGTTCGTGATCGACAGGGGGGTGCGTGACGCGTGACTGCCGATTTGAACGAAATTGTACAGTACTTATCAGTTGGGAACTTGGTTCTGTGCTTCATGGAATAACGTGCCACCGCACGCTAGAAATATTGCGAGGTAATTCATTGTAATATAGTCCACAATTACTGTAGTATTTCGTTCAATTCGTATGGTCACATGTCACACGGCCAGAAATCTACGAAAATTTTCGTAAGTCACCCAGTCACAGAGGCGATTTTGGGCTTAGCCGGGCTAGCCGAGCTTTGCCGAGCGTTGCCGGAGGATCAAATTCCCTAAAGGGGACCGGTTACGAAAGGTTCAATTCGTATGATGGTGTCACACCCCAAACCGCCTTACGAATTGAACGAAATACTACATATTGCGCACTTTGTAATACTTAGCCTTGTAACGCCATGTAGGAAATCCTCGGTCCTGTGATTGTGGCGGCAGTGCACTTCCCCGCCGACACGATACGTCATTGTCACGTGATGGGAACATCAAAACGTACACAATCCTCTTGCCTCTCGCTTCTTGCCACCTCTTTCATTATCCGACGCGTTCGTCCTCGTCTCCATGCATGCCACTGAGCGCCGTCGTATACGCGAGGGTAAACAACCGATCCGGGTGACGGTTGTTGTGCGGGCTTCGAATTGCATAAGACTTGGACGAGTGTGAAAAAATCACGTCCACGCAAACTACACCATCAACACAGCCAGCGCCGCGCGGCGCCCGGACCAGTCCGCGCCCGCCGCGGGCGTCGCCCCGTCCCACCGCCAGGCCCTCCGTTCCTCCATCCTCCTCCTCCTCGCCACGTAGTCGAGTCGCGGTACCACGGCGTGAGGGACGAAGAGTGCGGTGCGAATGTGCGCCTACGTGCTCTCGTTTCCCGTGTCTCCCATGTCCGTTTGTCCTTCTCCGCGTCCGGTAATCTGTTAGTACCGTACTGATTTCGGTTTTGCATTCGCAGCATTGTCGTGCCCTTCTCCCCGCACCAGCAGTCTGCGTAGAGTCTCGTTCCGTGGGGACAGGTGAGTTTTTTTTCTGTGCATTCTTGAGTTTTGAATACGAGATGGAGGAGGAGGGTGATGCGCGTCTTTTCTTTCTGCGGAGGAGTGGGGAGGGAGGGAGGGGAGGAGGGTAATGCGACGTGCATTCTTCCTTCGCCTGCGCGTCCTCGTCTTGGCTTTTTTGGGGAATACGAGCCTCGCGTCTGCCCTCCCTCCCTCCTTCTTTCCCTCTCTCTTGGCCTCTTACTCGGATCTTCATCTAACTAACTAAAACGCCCCAGCTCCTTTTGCGGTCGTCAAGCTGCAAATCCCATCGGATGCCGTGCCGACGGACGAGAATGAAAGGGAAAGGAGCGAGTGGTGGAGAGCGAAGAAGTGGGCGTATGAGGTGTTGGGGAGGCTGTTTCATCGGTGTGTTTTGTTTTTTCTCTTCGTATCGTTTCTCTCCGGGGTTGGGATCTTTCTTCTTTCTTTCTTTTTGCGTTCGGAGGAGAGGGGAGGGAAGGAGCGAGACGCGGGACACGTGCTGTACGCGACGTGCGCGCTCGGAGCGGAGGGGCAGAGGATCCGAATGTGCATCCGCGCGAAGGGCTCGCATTCCCTCTCTTCAGATCCTAATACCATGTTCTTCACAGATTCGGCAACCCCTCGCAGCTTCCCTCGACGATGCAGGCCGAGAACAGCGCGTTCGCAGCGCACTTTGTGTCCATGTTCGCACCAGAGATATTGGCCATCTACCTCAGACAGGTTCGTCTTGGATTCATCATCAATAAAGAAATGAGAGTTGACTGACAAAATATGCGTGGCGCAGGTGGAGTTGTACGTGAGCAACCAGCAGTGGCTCAGGAAAAAGTGCCAGTACCAGATCTCCTCGTTCTTCATGGTAAGTGATGCTTTCCTCTCTACTTCCTTGGGGATTTTTTGGGGGGTGAGAGAGCTTGCTGTCGCAGGAGCGCATCTCATGGTACGGCGTTGTGCCTAGTTCTCTTGCGAGAGTGCGCCCCGCCCCGCCTTGCGCCCTCGTGTCTACCGCGTGGTAGCGCCTGCTCCGCCTTTTTCTCCCTTCTGTATTTTCTAAGCAAGAGAACTGACACTTTTTTCCGCCCCAGCATCAAACCCAAGTCCACCTGGACCCTCCTCGAGCTGCACGTCCAGTTGCTAGTCAAGTCGTTCGTCTTGCCGCAACTGTCGTTCACGGCGGGCCAGCAGCACCTGTGGAAGAGCGACCCGCTAGATTATGTGCGGAATACTGTTGGTGCGTGCGCCTCGCTTTTCCTTCTTTTTTTGTCCCCCCCCCCCCGACCTTTCTACTTGGTAAACGAGAAAGAGCGTGGGCGCGCAAGAGGGAAAAGCACGACGCGAGCGACGCGACGACGGCTTTCGTCCACTCTTTCCTTTCCTTTCCTTTCCTTTCCCTCGTTCTCTTCTCTCCCCCCTCCGTTCTCTACTACTCTCCTTCTACTCTCGCCTCGCGACAATGATGAAAACTAACGCGTCTTCCACAGACAAATACGAGTCCTTCGCTCTCCCTCGCCCTTCTCCGTCTCCGCGAAACCCGGGGGAAGCCTCGGGCAACCGTGGCCCCGCAACATGCGCCTCATGTCGAGATACTCTGCGGGTTAGTCACCCTTCTACCGTTTATTCTTCTTTATGATATTTAAGCCCTGTCCACCAACCCAGATACCATGTCTGGCGTGTTCACCCAGGAGGTCAGACGCTTCGGCCCATGCCACCCTGGCGCAGACTCTGCCAAGGTGACGCTGCAAACGTCCGAGGGCTACAAGACCCTCACGGTGTCGTGGGCTGCGACCTTCATCAGCTCGGGGAACACGACCGCTTCGTTCATCGCGGAGACTTGCGCCCTCCAGACCGACGCCGGCCTCGCGAGCAAGCGTACGGTGGAAAGCCACGCGGATGAGATCCCCAGGAGCATCACGCGCAAGAAGGGCGTTGTTCACTGCGACAACCAGGCAAACCTTGCCGACCCTAAGAGCAATGTCCAGCCCAACCGAGCCCTCCGACGGCACGGACTTCATGCCGTACGTCAACCGCATCTCGTCCACGCTCTTCACTGGGCTCACGAAGTTGAAGGAGGCCGGCGTAAAGTACGTCCTCATCGACAACTCGGGCAACCGCAGCGGGTACATCTATGCCGGCGCGGTCGCGCTGTGGAGTCTGATCCCGAACGACCTGTACCCCGCGTTCCTGTCCTGCGCGACACAGAGCTCTCCCGCCAGAAGTCCGTTGCTGATGGATCCTGCACCACCGCCCGCCGTGTCACCAACTGCCCCTCAACTGCAGAATGCACAGCCTAGATCCAGTATGCGAACGGGAAAAAGCTAGGCGTGGAGGAGGATGTGAGGGGTATGATGGAAGGCGCGTGCGCTGTCACAGACTCGCAAGCCGAAGGGAAATGCACACCGCGCACGAAGGAGACAGTCCATTGTGATTCGCGCAGGAAAGTAGGCGTCGGTATGGGATGCGCTGGAAGTGTCCGTGCGCCGCGGAATCAGTGAGAGTACATAGTGTGCCGGGGCGAAAGCGGCTGCGGTAGCGCTCAGAAGTGGATGTGGAGGGTGGACCCCGAGGCAGTGAGTCAGTAGGCACTGTAGTCGACGGCGCGTCGACGCTTCCCCCCTTCGGGCAAGGAGCTCCGAGTCAGCCCGAGTGTGGCCGTCGTCATGAGCGTGCGCTGCGCTGCCCAGCGATTCCAAGCCCTCGATACATACCACGGCGAATGTGTGCATGACGGGCAACACCTTTCGCACTGGCATGGGGAGTCAATGTGTGTACTGTCAATGGTCAAGTAGTGGATGGTGACACTCCCGGGGCGGAATATCCCTGGATTTCAACGTTAGTCGGGACACTGGAGAGAGTTGGCAGTCGGTTCTGCGAGAACTTCGTACGCTTGTTTGTAAGTCTGAACGTAGGGATGTGAGCTCGTCAGCAGAGCCTGGAGGCTCTGCATTGGGTCGCGACGAAGATTGCTGTTACGATTCATCCGTTGCTGTAGCGCGGCCGTCGGATCGTAAATGTAGTTTTATTTGCCAAAACGGTGGTCTCATTGAAATTTTGGAAATGTTGTGAACCGTGAAACCAATTTGACGCCAGCTCTCCGAAAAGCGCGCTCCATTGTTATTTACCTACATCTGTCGTGAAGTACGCTGGTTATGCATTTTATAAATGAGGCACGCGGAGGAAACCCTCTATGAATTGCGAGCCATCAGACCCTGTGATAACACGTGGGGGCGATTTCACGGCTCGAATAAGAAAGTTGCATGTATTCTTCATGCATTGTCTGCGGCCGAAAGTGCTGTCGTCATACGTTGAGCGCCATAATTCTGCGAATGCTGGGCTCTTCCTCCGAAACAGTTTCCGCTGGAAGGACAGTGGCAGAGCATCCCGCACCCTGCAACTCTGGAAGTCAACATCGTCTCCGTCACAGTCATAAATGAGAAGTTTTTTCCCCCTCCCAGCCACCTCTGGACTGATGATGACAGCCGCCCATACATGCCATTCCGCTAGCTTCGATTTCCCCACCCACGTTTCGATCGGTGTGATGAACATTCCCATCCACATCGGACCAGGCCCTTGCTCCCGGAAACATTCGTCCACATAAGAGTACTCGGCAAGGTACGGAAATTGCGCGACCCAGCTGCGGCGTTCGGTACCCGTGGTGAAACCGATAGAGCAAGGCCAAACGACGGTGGTGTTGGATGCCGCCAGCAGACGCAAATCTGCCAAGAAAGCACGTATTTGGACATTCGTGGAGAAAGGGGCTGTCAAAGGCTTCGGAATGCGATAAAACTGAGGGGCAATTAATGGACGCCATGTAAACTTAAGAAGCGAAGACTCACAGGTACCAGTCGAGCAGACTGTTGACCAGATTTCTGAGGACTTCAGTTTCTTGCATTTTGCAACCATTACAGTCCGTATGGGTAGTGTGGGTACTGGGTACTGAGTTGTTAACGTACCTGCCTCCCTTTATGTAGCGCCAGGGGACGTTCGACAAATGGGACTTAGCATTTGTGGACGATATTTGTGGGCGAACTATGAACAGCATTTGTTGACGGATAGGAGATATTTGTGGACAGGCGAACATTTTGAACACCATTTTGTGGACAGTTGACTGTTGATCGAACGTTGATCGTGCGGATGCCTGGGCCGAAAACCCCGTCCTCCGGCTTGGCTCCGGCACCGTGGCGTCCAACTGCGGCAGTGTTCGCCTTTAATTCGTTCCCTCAGGCGAAGCCCTTGATCGATTTTCCTCACGCATCTGGAGGAACAGCTTGACCACATGGGGCCATTCTTAGCGCAATCGGACCCCGCCGAAACCACCTCAGCGGTCGATTATATCGACGATAATGATATTGCACCTCAGTCCGACCTGATCCGGTGTCAAACCTGACAGCTTCGTGAGATGGCGGACCCATTTGGACCCACCAAGGGCTGCGGGCCGTGCCCGACGGCTCTGCGGGTCCCGTGCGACGGGTGCCGTCCCGTTCCGTAGGCGATTCTGGATTTTTTTCTACGGGACGTGACAGGACGGTTTGCTCAGTTGATGGCCGGTGAAAAAACGGCCGTCGACGGTCTGACGGGTGTGCCGGACATCGCAGATGTGGACATATCATATCAATTAATACCACTGGACCGGCGCGTCAATAACGGCAATGTTACGGCACTACCTTCCGTAACACGCGTATGGTTCAATCTTCCTCGCACATGCAGGCATCTCCGGAGAATTATCTCCGCAGAGGTATTGTGTTGCAAACCATTGAGAAGCCAAGTCTAAATTTTGGGTGCGAAGCAAACCAAGCTAGGGTGAGTCGACGACAGGCGGATTGAACAGCCACCTGATGCAAAAATCACCCGGACAATGTATACATGGCCATTTTTGTGCGTCCTGGCTTCAATTCAATGCTTAGATGTGTGTTTCCCTCTACGGTGAGTTGTCATTAGACTCGCTAGCCAGTCGACATCCACTCGGTTACAGACAGAGACGGAGCTAATTCCAGATTTAGGATAGAAAGCAAATAGATACAATATCAGAGCAAATAATGATGGGACGTCAAACACAGGGTAACCTCGTGTACGGACTGGACCCGCATGTCGCCTGTTTGTGTGACGGATTTGCGCCCTGCCATTTCAGACCCTCAACTTAGACAAAACGCGGCGAATACCTTACAAAATTGTCTCAAAGTACCTCAGGCAAAGATGGATAACTTTGGATTCTCTATCCATTGACACCAACATGTTTTTAGATGGCAGAAAAAATGAAGGGGTGTCAATGGATAGAGAATGAAAAGTTATCCATCTTTGCCTCCGACACCCCCTGGCTCTACTGCGTAGTTCGTGAGTTGCAAAAATGTCGTTTCCGTTTTATTTCTAAGTCAAGTGTCTGAAATGGCAGAGCGAAAATCCATCACTGAAACAGGCGACATGGGGGCCCAGCCGGTTCCGGTGATGTCTGAGTGTTGCGATGGCATTTGATTTCCACCGGGCCGGCTGGTCCACGAGCCTAAGTTGTCATATCACAATCTGCACCAAATTAACACCAGACTCATAATATGTACATGAGAGTTCGTTCATTCGTCAAATGCTCAACTTACATAGCCGCTCCATGATTGCGCCTCTCTTCACAGGAACTGGGATAATGCCTCTTCGAGTCTGTCGCCTCCTCCTCGTTCTAAGCCACCTCCGATATCTCTTGGGCCTAAAGGACGACCACTACGCCCGTGCTGTTTCAAATAGTTCAATTGATCTTGCAGAAAAAGGGAAGAAGTCTTGGGCTTCAAATCTTACTGAGGCTATAACGAGGCTGCCATTCCACTGCCCTGAGTTCGTTCTGACGCGTCAAACCACTGGAACTTTGCTTCTATTGTCTCCGATGATTTTCTCCGTTCAAGTTTGTGACCATGAAGGAAAACTGTATGTGAATCTCGACCCACTAAATATGCGCAAATCAGCTGAGTGCCCTCAGATCTTTGGATCGCGGCGTACACAGTCACGACAAGACGTGAGTGCTCCGAATAATCTCTCAAGTTCAAGTTTCGTTCATGCCGCAGTATACTCGAATTCCCTGTTCGCGAGGTGGGCTCAATTTATACAGACTGCCGTAGCCAACTCAGATTTTGCTAGCCTCAATGCTCGTAGCACTCTTCGCAACATGAATGAGATCACGATCCCATATTCCATACCGGCAGTCAGTGTCAAGTCGTCGAATATTCTGTCAATGATCCTAACGTGGCACAGATCGACCCACCAGTCAACCCGGACAACTCGTCAGCAGATATCGAGATGGACAAAATTCATTCGACCCACAATGGCTGAGGATTTTCAATATATGATAGATCTTGTATTCCGTTGCGAAGGTGAAGACATAGCGAATGATTGCTGGACCCCACAGGATCCTCTTTGTTTTTCAACTCAGAGCCGGAATTGTTTGAGCTGAAGGGAAGAGATGAACCAGAAAATGCAACATAAATAGTAAAAGTTGAGAGAAGCCTCCAGCCGTCTTGCCTGCATCCGCTAACGCTTCCCGAGCTAACTTCTTGCGTTGGCAAGTCCAACTTCGGAACTGGACAACTCGACAGTGCGCGCAAGGATTATCACGCAAGGGATAAAGTCCAGCTCAGAAACCCGATTCTCGACTTCCCATATTCAAGCGAAATCGGTCCAACGAACGATGCCTGGGCGAACCGGGGGACTCGGAATCCACGGCGAAATTCAGAATATACGGGTAGTAAAGGGCGTCATTTCTGACCCCAGATTTCCGTGACGAAGACACGGGTGCTACGGCTCGCATTACTTCGAAGTTCGAATGGCTCTCAATCCTGTGGTGCACTGCCGCTTGTTGCTGGGATGAATGCCGAAATATTTATCTTGCGTCCCTGTGATAGATACCATTGCACTGCCAATCAAGTGCTACCATTTCCCTCCAAATGCCAGCCCAAAAATAGAAAAATGACTGTTAATGGTGGACAGGAATGCCATCAAATCGATTGCCACATGCTCAATTTCGCGTGGAATATTGCGTCGGGGATGCATCTGGCTTGGAATGGCTCTTTGGCATCTTTTGTCTTTGGAACTCGTCTTGGAGGATCTTTGTCTTTGTGAAGTGATCTTTCGTCTTTAGATTAGATCTTTGATCTTTGAATCGACGTCTTACGTCTTTGACCTGAGTCTTGTTACCGTCTTCTCATGTGCAGATAGAATCTGAGTATCTGAGTACAAAACATGCATGAGTTGTGATTTATTCAAGAAAAACCGCGCAGACTTGGAATTTGGCTTGTAACGGTGAAGGTCGTTCGAAGACTCCGACTCAGAAAATCTCTCAAGTCATTTAAACTCCGCTCCATCATGATGCGGCTTGAGATGCCCGGTCTGCAGCAACGAAAGATGGCGTGTTGCGATCAATTGGTGGGTTGCTTTCTCGCTTCATCTTCTCGCCCTCCCCTCTCCTTTCAGCCACTCCATTCCCTTGCCTCAAGTGCTCGGGCTCGCCCTCCACTCCGAACCGTGGTGCACTATCTCACTGCCTGCCGTGTATCTGCCCCCCTATTATTTTGAAAATAATTATTTCACAAAAAGCATTTATATATTGCGATTTTGTTACAATTTATCGGATCTTCAGCTAAACCAGGTCTGAAAGAGCTGCGGTTGGGAGCTTCGAGGGACACGGGATCCCAGAATCATTGTGGGATTGTAGTTTTAGATATCCTGGGGAGGTTTTTCGGGGATCTCCCGCTTAGAAGTCCGAATATAGCAGTCAGGATATTCGTGGGAGCTCCGACCAAATTAGCGGTGTATGCAGAGATCTCGCACTTTGGTCATGTTTCTATCTCAGCCTTTTGAACTCTCCACGTCGGTTGTAGTGTTAGATGCCGCAGCTCTGCTCCTCAGCCTTCGTAGAAGCCAAGGCAAAACCTGGCCCCATTCGTAGGTCCGAAAATGAGGTGCTTCCCACCGGCACTGGAGACCTCACCCGACCTCAATCCCAGCTTGGTACAGACCGGGCGGGTCAGTCACATGGTTGCAAAATTCTTGATGCTGTACCACCTGGGACCCCCCTCCCCGTTGGTGACACCGCAGAAAGCGTAATAACTGAGGCCGTCGGTGCCATGTCTCTCTCTGACCTGATTGAGGTCCTTGCCCAAATGAAGGTGCCTTTCTCTGGCAGTCCCCCTACTATTACTTCTACTCAGAGTTTCACAGGCATTCGTGATTACTTATCCCAAAGCAGCACGACAGTTGCTCGTGGATCATCCGCAGATAGCGTACGCAGTATTCATGGGCCTGATCATATCCAACGTCATCCCCTTTGACATTCTCACCCGCATGATGGAAGTAAACCGGTCATGCCTGACGGTCTCAAACCACCTACACCTTTCTGCCGCGGGGTGCCAGGAGTGGCAGAAATTGGAAAATCAAGATGGCGGGGCGGATGGTACGAACTCTTTATGTTTGCTAAGACCTCGTCTTGACCAGATTGTACACCCCAGATGTACCCCCTGGACTAACACTGTTGGCAACAACGGCGTTCATGGATCATACCCAGCATTCCCAGTCTATACATGCTGGGATTTCGAGTCCCTACATTGAAAGGTAGAATAAACAGCCAAGCTGGTATTACATTAAAATGAGATTGACCAATTGTTTTCTGGGTTCAACTAGCAGAAACCCGTGCTCCGCACGGTCACAGTAAACCGTAGTTTAATAGTTAAGATGACTTAGCAGACAAAAAAATACGATATCATTGATGTATGGAATAATCTAAGTAAATGAAAGTGTATTTGCGAAGTATATAAAGAGCAGATGTATGTATAAAGAATGTTGGAGGTAAACTATAAGAAGGTAGCATTATCGAAAGATTTTCGGGGGTGCAAAGAGCAGATGTATGTACTGTGCAATTTCGTTCAATTCGGTGGTCACGCGTCACGCATCCCCAGTGCCGCGATGAATTTTGGTTTCGGTCACGGGTCACGGCACCCAGTGCCGAATGTAAAATGCGTGACATCAGGGCCAAATCTCCCTCAGAGGTGCAAAAAAGGCAGAATTTCTGAAAATTTCCGTCTTGAATGCCGAATTTTTGGAGGTGTCACGCCAAACTTCGTTGGTTGCCGAAGTGCCGAATCGGTATTTTGGGTCACGGGTCACAACCCGTGCCGAATTGAACGAAATTGCACAGTATAGAGAACGTTGGCGGTAAACTATAAGAAGGTAGCATTATAAAAAGATTTTCGGGGGCGTAAAGAGCGTACGTATGTATAGAGAACCGGTAAACTATAAGAAGGTAGCATTATAAAAAGATTTTCGGGGGTGCAAAGAGCAGATGTATGTATAGAGAACGTTGGCGGTAAACTATAAGCAGGTAGCATTATAAGAAGATTTTCGGGGGCACATCGAGAAAATGCCAATAATTGAAATACTTTTGATTAGACAGCGTTGATGGAGGGACTGCTGGAAGGTCCGGCATCGCCACTGTTGGGCCTGCGACGCTTGTTGCCTGTAACCGGAGTAGAATAGCTCCAGGTACGGCTGGCCTTCATTTTGGAATCGGTGTCTGAGCGAAAATCAGCGATGATCAAAATGCGAGAGAAGAAAAAATACTTTTAGGAGTCGACTTGGCCTTGGGACAGATGAAACGACGGCACCCATGAAAGCAATGGTGTCCACCGCAATGCGGAACATGTCGACCATTTTCTCGCCTTCCAGAGCGCCCGAAATCCCGGTGAGGAAACCCGAAAACCCACAGTACCTCTTCGCATATGGGGTGGGCTTGATGCCGCTCTTGAAGCGGGGCGAGTCCTCGATGTAGGCGGAGAGAGGAAAGACGGACCTGGCTGCAAGTCGGCCATTTTCCTCGGCAGCCCGCTTCGCATCCGCAGCGATGGAGGTGTACTGCTCCGGCGCGGCGGTGAAAGTTGCAGCCTTTTGGTCATCAGAGGTCACGGCACAGCAGACATGGACACAGATCTGCTGGCAGGGATTGATGGTCCAAGCTGCGTTGGGGTCATCGACGTCAAGCGCCTGGAGAAGAGTGAACTGCAGAGAAATATTAAGTGAGATCTTGTGAAATTAGTAAAAGTAAGAGCACATACTTTTTTATGTCTCCGACTAAGTGATACTTCAAGCGCTCTTCCTCGTCCTCCTCGTTGACCTCAAAGCCAGGTTCCATCTTCGCAGCCTATGGTTGGGTCAGACAAATATAAACCGCACAGGACGCAAACAAACTCACCACAAACGTGACATTGTACAGACCAACCGGGGGATACTCGGGGGTCTCCTCGAATTCCGACCTGAAGTAACGGAGGCAGGCCTGCATTTGTTCAAGACCTGCGCCTCCGACCCAGATCAAAGCCTTGAAGGCCGTAACCCGAGGAGAAATATCTTGGGGGTTCTCGAGGACAACCATCCCAGACATGACGACAGAGGAGTTTGAAGAGCTCATTGCGAGGAGAGGGAAGGATAAAAAGCAGAAGAAAGGCGGTGAAAAATTCGAGACGAAATCCGCGTCATTTTATACCCAATGAGCATCAGTTTGGACCTGTTGGTATTTTTCCCTAGGCATTCTGCGGTATTCCATGGGTGATATGCGAAGGCCCAGAGGGGATAACAGACGTGTCGCGCTGAGGGCAAGAGCAAAGTCTGGTTTGACTGTGTTTCTGATGCCCTTCCCTTGTGAATGCGTACCCCCGGAGTCCGGACGGTGTGAGCTTAAGGACAAAATAATAACACCCCACCAAAAATACAATTTTGAACACATCATGGATACACAATATTTGTAGTCTGCATGGCAGGGGCATTTTCGGGCAAGAGGATTTTTATGCGCTGCCCTGACGTTGCACGGGACAGTGCAACGTAAAGTTGCCCATGCGAGAAGACGGGCACCCGAAGATCAAGTCCGACAAACTTGACGGACTGTCCTTGCGACTTGTTGATGGTCAAGGCAAAGGCAAGACGGACAGGGAACTGTCGACGGCTGAATTTGAAGGTGAAGTCGGTGATGTTAGATGGGGTCAAGGTGATGCGAGGGATGAGCACGGTTTCACCGTCGTGATCCCCACCGACTAACCTGCACTCAAGAACTCTGTCGGACATGCGGAGCAGAATCATCCAGAGTCCGCGAGCTGGTGCAAGGTTTCGGAGCAAGATCAGCGGGCAGCCAATTTTGACGCTGAGTTCTCCTGGAGGTAAGCTGCCCGAATTCAGAGACCGAAGAAATTCGACAGGAATGAGTGTTTCATCCCGAGGTCCATCTGCACCAGCCTCTTCGATGATCTTGTCGGCGCTGATATACGTCCGAGCATCCCCCGAAAGAGAATTGAGGACCTCCTCGTTAATTTCGGAGACATCTGCGTTCCGAGGAGCAAGAATCATTCGGTTGAGGAAGTAGTTGGAGGTACCTAAACTCATCTACACAGAGTCTGCCTAGGAACCTATATGGATTTTTTCATATTTCTATATTTGGGAGTATTTTGCTTCCTGTTCGTTCAGAAGTGGAATGGGTATGAATTTTTTTGTGGAATCATGTTTGTGGGCCTGAAAAGAGTCCTCTCGGAGGCGAACACAAAAATTAACTACCGGCGAACCAAGTTGTGCAATATTTCTATATTTGGGTGTATTTTGCTTTCTGTTCGTTCAGAAGTGGAATGGGTATGGATTTTTCTGCGGAATTATGTTCATGGGCATGAAGTGAATACTCTGGGCCAAGAACACAACAATTAACCACCGGCGAACCGAGTTGTGCAATATTTCTATATTTGGGAGTATTTACTATTTTGCTTCCTGTTCATTCAGAAGTGGAATGGGTAAGGTAGGGGACATCCATTCCCCGCCAACGTCACGTGAATCTTCCAAATATGGATGATGGGGCAAAATAAATACGCCAGATAATCTACAAGCCTTTTAAGCCTTATCCCTACCACGAATCTATAGGTTTCTATGTTAGCTACAGTTTGAGCCGCCAAAGTAAGGGATTAGGGCAGAGGAAAAAATGCAGTTCTTGATTCAAGTTGCACCGAATTTACCATCACTTCTGATGGCAAAAGTGATGGCATGGTGATAGCTAGATTGTGAGCACAACTCCACACTCAGTTCTGAATCAAACACTTATCTGTCTTGCTATGACATTCTCAACATATATATCTACAGATTCATGGAAGGGATAAAGCTCAAACATCCTATAGATTATTCAGGATATTTATTTTGCAAAACCATCCATATTTGGAAGATTCACGTGACGTTGGCGGTCCAACTCCTAGAATGCGACGACGACGATATTCTGCATCGTCTCGGATAATGCCACCATCGCATCTCTCATGTCAGACATCTCAACCGATTGCTCCAAGTACCTCGTACCCAGAGGAGGTAGTGCGGTATTACCGTGCAAGTAACGTGGCACTGACGCTTGATGGCTTGCAGGCATGGGAGAATAGAAGTTGGTTTCGACAAGAAAGTGTAATTTTTTCTTCGCCAATTTATTCATGTACGCTTGTAGGATGGCCTGTGATCCGCACAATCTCAGGTGTGTATTCCAGCACGTCTAACACCATTTATGAGGTACTAAGATCGTGAAAAATATTGTCCAGACAATTCCTAATAAGAGGTAGGAGACCAAACTCACGCCGCCAAGATTACATAATTTTCCCACGCTTTGCTTTTTCTCTTCTGCAGCTTCGAAACCACGGCTTCAGCACGGCTCTCCTGATGCTTGTAGCGGAGCACCACTTCGTGGCACTTCCGCCAGCTGGGAAGCCACACCGAAGCAGTGGATTTCTCAGCGGCATTCAGAGAAAAAGAATATCAATACTGATGCTGTTGAATTAATTAGATCTTTCGGGCGCCGGCCCGGACGGCTGGGGTTTTCCACCCCACGCACATCGACTCATAATCTCATCACTTCTTCCATGCAAGTCTTTGCTCATTTGATTGAACTATGCCTTGTAAACATTTATTTGGTTCCACGGTGTCTGCTTTCCGGGCTGGGAAAATCGGGATCAAGGCTGCGACATGCCTGGCAGCAAAACAAAAAGAGTTTCTGACCTGCGGAAAAGTCTGAACAGATAATTGACGCACCAAAAGGTATATAAGCGGCATCGAGTTGGCTAACTCGACGAGATCAACGGGCATATACCATGTTATTAAAGAGATCCCTCGTATCAGTATGCGACTGTTTGGCTTTCCCCACGCCACCGCCGCGCCCTAATTTTCGGATGTCAACCTGCACGCCGGAGCGGAGCGCAGGCATGTCTTGTTCCTGGAATCGAGGTTGAGAAATCTAATAAAAATCCAAGCAATAAGAAAAGAGCGTACCGGGAAACACGAACATTGATAATCCTCGGCAGTGAGAGTCGGAGAAATACATCCACTGAAATACAGTTGACTGGGTCATATGCATAACGTCGGTGGACACCCAAACCTTATGCATTATGACGACGAAGGGTATGAAAAGCTTGAAAAATAGTGGATCCGATGCCCTCGGAATCGAGCTGGTTAGTCTGGAAAATCCAGGCAAGACAGGTACTGGTACACCTTGCGGATCCGCGCCTATGGCTTTAGCGAAGCGGGTGTACCGGAACGGGAAGGGGGTGGCGCCTGGACCGTAGCGTGCTGGTGTAGTTCACCAACACGGCTCGAGAGGACACATATCACCTGTCGGTGGGCGGCATATTAAACGATGCGGTCTGCTTATGTTGTTTCCACGTCGGGTCTCTATCCATAACCGAAAAAGGGTGGAAGAGATAAAAACTAGAGCCCTTGCAAAAGAAGCTCGAAGACGGGCCTCATCGCTCTACCGCCGAACCACCTCGCGAACACGGCATACCGTGACTCACTCCTTCTCGCGCAGGGAGGCCACGCCAGCTGGATCTCGGACCTGCACCACGTCATGCGATCGCTCCCCGTCCCCGTCGAACTGATGGTGTCCGACCTGACGGGGGATGGAATCGCCGAAATCCGCAAGCGCCTGATCGCAGCGTGCGAGAAATGGCTGGCCGAGGCAACAACGGCAATGGCCGGTCGCATCCCGCTAATCCAAGGCCGTTTGGAGCGAGACGAGGAGGGTAACTTCGTCGCAACTACGCTGAAACTCCGCCAATACCTCCGCGTCCCGGTACCTGCTCATCGCAAGGCACTGACTCGCCTCCTTCTCTCGTCCCATACCTTGAGCATTGAGATCCTACGCTATAAAAAGCGCTTGAAGGAGCGTGTCCCCAGGGACTCGCGTCTCTGCCGTTTCTGCCGTCTGGCAGTGGAAAGCGAGAGTCATGCGTTACTCGGATGCACAGCGCCGGCACTCGTGGCGATTCGGTACGACTTCCTCGCGGATGTATACAGTCTTGTCCCGGAAACACCACACACCTGGCCTTCATACGATGTCGCGCTCCGTGATTTGGTCGAGACCCGTGACTTCGACCTTATCCAACGCCTGGCGAAGTATACCTACGACGTATTCGCAATTTACTCTACATGCCCTATATTCCGTCCAGCAGAGTATCTATATCACGCACTGGAATGATATTATGTTCCCTCATGCCCGATCCTGGAGGCCGGGCCGCCCTCGGGTTCTGGCTGCATCTCGTTGATCCAACGGGTATTTGATTTTTCGGTACCTAATGTTGTGGGAGATGCAGACAGGGTACTCAGGTGTTGAAGTGGTCAAATGGAAAAGGTATCCGTAGCATACATTTGACGCATGTATGTAGTACGGGCCCGGCTGTTTCTTAACGGGACCGCGCCGGAATATACCTACTTACCTCCCGTTTTTATTCTTGTGATGACCAATGTTGAGTGACTAAATTCTTGTTTGTACATGTAGCAAAAGGGAACGAAATCCATTTCCCCTGGGTACCTAAACCTAAAGGTTCAGCAATGACATCGTGGCAAAAGCATGTGTGCCAGCGCTGGCTCTACAACTGAAGAGTCCAATTTGGCACGCAAGGCACGGATTCTTGCCGTATTGCGAAGCCTACAGGACACCTGTGCCCTAGATCTTTCGCATGGACACGTATATGATACGGATGGACATTTTGAAAGTGTTATTAGGCCAGTATGACTCTAGGTGGTGAAGAGTAGGGCCTGAAATATCGAAATTTGATGAAATTCTCAGTTAGCATGATCCCTTCGAGCTTGGTGGCCAGGAACCATAATAATATACATGGGTTATAGACTATAGATCCATAGCACGGATACCCTATGTACACCGTCTGAGAACAAAGATCTCGGGAAATGGCCAAGTTTTGGCCGAGAAATGTTCGAATGTACGAGTTCTCGGTTTGTCCGAGCCGGTGGGGGATAGTATATTCTGCCTTGACCCGAGTTCCCGACTCCGAAAATGGTCTCATTTTGAAGTATGAAGATGATCCATCGACTCGGACTACAAATATCGTCTGGGACAAACTACTGTTGTAATATTGACTCATAATCAATTATTAACTTGACCTCGAGCTCAGTAAAGATGCCAGCCCGGTTCGGTAGTGTATAAGTTAGCACGGTGAGATGGACAGGAGGGAATGGCTCACAAAGTCTGATGTTTGCAAGGCTCGATTTCATTGTGAGGTTGTGAACCGAAAAAAGCCAGGGAGAACAAATAGTGAGCCTTGATTTCGTGCCCATGAGTTCAGCTACAGGCAAAGAAAAATAAGACAGGATTGAACGCACCAATACTCCGCGGATATTGGGTTAGAATAGTGCAAATCTGGCCAAAGATGAGCGTCATAGGTTCCAGATTAATGTTCTGGAGCTGTAAGTCCTTAGTGCATCTGCCCCCCGCCGCTACTCATGCCATCCACTTGACTGTCCTTCAAGGACGGACAGCGCATACTGGACGACAGTTACTTGGGAATATTCTGTTTATTTTCTCCATACACAGATTGTCCTTCGAGGACGGACAGTGCATGCTGGACAACAGTTACGTGGGAATATTCTGTTTAATTGCTCCATACACAGACTGTCCTTCGAGGACGGACAGGGCATGCCGGACGACAGTTGCGTGGAAATATTCTGTTTAATTACTCCATACACAGACTGTAGGAATATTCCGCTTAATTCCTCCATACAAAGACTGTCCTTCGAGGACGGACAGCACATGCCGGACGACAGTTACGTGGGAACATTCTGTTTAATTGCTCCATACACAGAATGTCCTTCTAGGACGGACAGGGCATGCCGCACGACAGTTAGGTGGGAACATTCTGTTTAATTGCTCCAAACACAGACTGTCCTTCGAGGACGGACAGCGCATGCCGGACGTCAGTTACGTGGGAATATTCTGTTTAATTGCTCATACACAGACTGTCCTTCGAGGACGGACAGCGCATGCCGGACGTCAGTTACGTGGGAACATTCTGTTTAATTCCTCCATACACAGACTGTCCTTCGAGGACGGACAGCGCATGCTGGACGACAGTTACGTGGGAACATTCTGTTTAATTGCTCCATACACAGACTGTCCTTCGAGGATGGACAGCGCATGCCGGACGACAGTTACGTGGGAACATTCTGTTTAATTGCTCCATACACAGACTGTCCTTCGAGGACGTACAGCGCATGCCGGACGACAGTTACATGGGAACATTCTGTTTAATTGCTCATACGCAGACTGCCCTTCGAGGACGGACAGCGCATGCCGGACGACAGTTACGTGGGAACATTCTGTTTAATTGCTCCATACACAGACTGTCCTTCGAGGATGGACAGCGCATGCCGGACGACAGTTACGTGGGAATATTCTGTTTAATTGCTCATAGACAGACTGTCCTTCGAGGACGGACAGCGCATGCTGGACGACAGTTACGTGGGAATATTTTGTTTAATTGCTCCATACACAGACTGTCCTTCGATGATGGACAGCGCATGCTGGACGACAGTTATGTGGGAATATTTTGTTTAATTCCTCCATACACAGACTGTGGAAATATTCCGTTTAATTCCTCCATACAAAGACTGTCCTTCGAGGACGGACAGCGCATCCTGGTGGACATTTCCGTGGGAATATTCTGTTTAATTGCTCCATACACAGACTGTCCTTCGAGGACGGACAGGGCATGCTGGACGACAGTTACGTGGGAATATTTTGTTTAATTGTTCAATACACAGACTGTCCTTCGAGGACGGACAGCGCATGCCGGATGACAGTTATGTGGGAATATTCCGTTTAATTGCTCCATACACAGACTGTCCTTCGAGGACGGACAGCGCATGCCGGACGACAGTTACGTGGGAATATTTTGTTTGATTGCTCCATACACAGACTGTCCTTCGAGGACGGACAGCGCATCCTGGACGACAGTTACGTTGGAATATTTTGTTTAATTCCTCCATACACAGACTGTGGAAATATCCCGTTTAATTCCTCCATACAAAGACTGTCCTTCGAGGATGGACAGCGCATGCCAGACGACAGTTACGTGGGAATATTTTGTTTAATTGCTCCATACACAGACTGTCCTTCGAGGACGGACAGCGCATGCTGGACGACAGTTACGTGGGAATATTTTGTTTAATTGCTCCATACACAGACTGTCCTTCGAGGACGGACAGCGCATCCTGGACGACAGTTACGTTGGAATATTTTGTTTAATTCCTCCATACACAGACTGTGGAAATATCCCGTTTAATTCCTCCATACAAAGACTGTCCTTCGAGGACGGACAGCGCATCCTGGACGACAGTTCCGGGGGAATATTCTGTTTAATTGCTCCATACACAGACTGTCCTTCGAGGATGGACAGCGCATGCTGGACGACAGTTACATGGGAATATTTTGTTTAATTGTTCCATACATAGACTGTCCTTGGAGGACGGACAGCGCATGCCGGACGACAGTTACGTGGGAATATTCCGTTTAATTGCTCCATACACAGACGGTCCTTCGAGGACGGACAGCGCATGCCGGACCACAGTTACGTGGGAATATTTTGTTTAATTGCTCCATACACAGACTGTCCTTCGAGGACGGACAGCGCATCCTGGACGACAGTTACGTGGGAATATTTTGTTTAATTGCTCCATACACAGACTGTCCTTCGAGGACGGACAGCGCATGCCGGACGACAGTTAGGTGGGAATATTTTGTTTAATTGCTACATACACAGACTGTCCTTCGAGGACGGACAGCGCATGCTGGACGACAGTTACGTGGGAATCTTTTGTTTAATTCCTCCTTACACAGACTGTGGAAATATTCCGTTTAATTCCTCCATACAAAGACTGTCCTTCGAGGACAGACAGCGCATGCTGGACGACAGTTCCGGGGGAATATTCTGTTTAATTGCTCCATACACAGACTGTCCTTCAAGGACGGACAGCGCATGCTGGACGACAGTTACGTGGGAATATTTTGTTTAATTGCTCCATACACAGACTGTCCTTCGAGGATGGACAGCGCATGCCGGACGACAGTTACGTGGGAATATTTTGTTTAATTGCTACATACACAGACTGTCCTTCGAGGACGGACAGCGCATGCTGGACGACAGTTACGTGGGAATATTTTGTTTAATTCCTCCATACACAGACTGTGGAAATATTCCGTTTAATTCCTCCATACAAAAACTGTCCTTCGAGGACAGACAGCGCATGCTGGACGACAGTTCCGGGGGAATATTCTGTTTAATTGCTCCATACACAGACTGTCCTTCGAGGACGGACAGCGCATGCTGGACGACAGTTACGTGGGAATATTTTGTTTAATTGTTCCATACACAGACTGTCCTTCGAGGACAGACAGCGCATGCCGGACGACAGTTACGTGGGAATATTCCATTTAATTGCTCCATACACAGAATGTCCTTCGAGGACGGACAGCGCATGCCGGACCACAGTTACGTGGGAATATTTTGTTTAATTGCTCCATACACAGACTGTCCTTCGATGATGGACAGCGCATGCTGGACGACAGTTACGTGGGAATATTTTGTTTAATTCCTCCATACACAGACTGTGGAAATATTCCGTTTAATTCCTCCATACAAAGACTGTCCTTCGAGGACGGACAGCGCATGCCGGACGACAGTTGCGTGGGAATATTCTGTTTAATTCCTCCATACACAAATGCCGGACGACAGTTGCGTGGAAATATTCTGTTTAATTACTCCATACACAGACTGTAGAAATATTCCGCTTAATTCCTCCATACAAAGACTGTCCTTCGAGGACGGACAGCGCATGCCGGACGACAGTTACGTGGGAACATTCTGTTTAATTGCTCCATACACAGACTGTCCTTCTAGGACGGACAGCGCATGCCGGACGACATTTACGTGGGAATATTCTGTTTAATTGTTCCATACACAGACTCTCCTTCGAGCACAGACAGCGCATGCCAGACGACAGTTGCGTGGAAATATTCCGTTTAATTCCTCCATACACAGACTGTCCTTCGAGGACGGACAGCGCATGCTGGACGACAGTTCCGTGAGAATATTCTGTTTAATTCCTCCATACACAGACTGTCCTTCGAGGACGGACAGCGCATGCTGGACGACAGTTACGTGGGAATATTTTGTTTAATTGCTCCATACACAGACTGTCCTTCGAGGACGGACAGCGCATGCTGGACGACAGTTACGTGGAAATATTTTGTTTAATTCCTCCATACACAGACTGTGGAAATTTTCCGTTTAATTCCTCCATACAAAGACTGTCCTTCGAGGACGGACAGCGCATCCTGGTGGACAGTTCCGTGGGAATATTCTGTTTAATTGCTCCATACACAGACTGTCCTTCGAGGACGGACAGTGCATGCTGGACAACAGTTACGTGGGAATATTCTGTTTAATTGCTCCATACACAGACTGTCCTTCGAGGACGGACAGGGCATGCCGGACGACAGTTGCGTGGAAATATTCCGTTTAATTCCTCCATACACAAATGCCGGACGACAGTTGCGTGGAAATATTCTGTTTAATTACTCCATACACAGACTGTAGAAATATTCCGCTTAATTCCTCCATACAAAGACTGTCCTTCGAGGACGGACAGCGCATGCCGGACGGACAGCGCATGCCGGACGACAGTTACGTGGGAACATTCTGTTTAATTGCTCCATACACAGACTGTCCTTTGAGGACGGACAGCGCATGCCGGACGACAGTTGCGTGGGAATATTATGTTTAATTCCTCCATACACAGACTGTTCTTCGAGGACGGACAGCGCATGCTGGACGACAGTTACATGGGAATATTACTTTACTTATGAAACTAACTTGGCCTGCCATAAGTAAAGTAAAGTTAGTTTTGGCAGGCCAAGTTAGTTTTGCCAAGTAACTTAGTTAAGCATCTATAATGACATAATAAGTGCCTTGTCACCCAGCCGGCGGTGTTATCCGGCAATTATTTTCGAATTATAATCGATCGCTGCTGGCTCTTTCTCAAGGCACATATGTCGCCACATCTGCGGCCCATACGACGATACCCCGCCCACAAGCGACCACCTGGGGCCTCGTTCCTCCCTGCCCCCTCGCTATCTGCTCACCGGCGCCCCCGGTCTCGTGCCGGCTTTGGACAAACAAAAAGCGGACAACCAGTTGAGCCCGAAAAGACACCTGGATAGTTGAAGAACTGTTCAGAACACACGATCTGAAGGGGCGTTCAGTCCCTGAACCTCGGAAAACCCTGGAAGAAGCTCGTCTTCACTGCGAGCATCATCATCGCGGCCCAGTCGAGAAGCCGAATGATCTCTATGTCATCTCCGACCAGCGACTGCGCCTACGTCGCCACACCAGCGCCGGTCATCGGGCCCGTTCACGGTGCGTCGGTGCGGTGACGGTGACGGTTCACCCAAGCGTCGTCACGGACCCCGTATCAACCCACATGCCATCCGTCAACACCCGTGTCACTGCGCTCGGCCGCTCAAGTTCGTCGATGTTGTGATCCGCACCAACAACAAGACGCGCCGTTCTTGTCATCTCGTGGCTCCCGCCCGCGAAGTCTTCCGTTTCCGTGGCACCAATCAATAGCTTTCCTACTACATAACCTTGAATGATTATTCACCGTGATACTGAACCCCGCCGGAACCGGTTAAAACCACGATTAACTGTGCCTCGAATACAAGCTCTTATATCTATAAGAGATGCATCTGTCTAGAACATCAAACACAATGAATTCGCCTTCTTTGTCAAAGTCAGGTACCAAGACTGCCCCGCGAATGCAGAAATAAATTCCGAGCTCTTCCTGGGTTTTGCACGAACTCTGTGAAAACGCAATAATTTGTCTTTCCGTTTCAACGGGCCAGTCGGAGCGTCCAGTGGTTGAACGAGGGCAAATGGATGTGACTTCCCTTCGACCACGCATGAAAATAAGGAGATAATTTGTGCGAAGATGGGCTGTCCCTACAGCATGAAAGTTCTTGATAATAGGACCCCCTGCATGCATGTGCTTTGAATGGACGCGGGCATGACATAATTTCCGAGGACCAAAACTGTCGGTATAGCGAGCACAACGAAGAAGGAAAGACATTTACCTTACCAGCAACCGGTTCGACGAACAGGAAGGGCAGACGGATCTGAAAAGAGATGAAGTAGTATGGGTATGTGTGGCGAGTAAATACATACAAAGATATTCGTTGAACAATGACACAACTTGTCGAGGATAAATCAAGGTGAAATCTGTGAGCACCCGAAGAAAAATTAACACCACCAATCGGATCCAAGGCGAAAGTCAATGGGGCGCACCGCCTAGCGCGAAAAATTGATAAAGTCCAAGCGGATCTAAGTAAAAGCCAAAAAAGCAGTCCAAGTGAATCTAGACTTGCCTGGCGACTGGGACTGCATAAACGCAAGGCGGATGTAAGACATCAATCAGCCGTGCGAAAGCGTACTAGCGTGTGACCAATTCGGTTGCCCCAAGAGATATCACCTGAAGAGGATCTGGACTAGGAAATGTTAGAGTTTGAGGAGTGACCGGGTCAACTCCGAGGTAGCCGAGATGCCGACGGTCATGTGGCTTCGAGGCGGATTAAATTAGCTGCTGTATCTTGTCCTTTACCACTACCATCGTCTTCAATCTACGGACTTCTACTAGTAGGCACAATAACACGCGGGTTTTGACAGGTTATGGGCCTGGTGCTCTAACTGCACTTGTTCTGAATCAATCCATGTCCAAAATCCTTTCTTCGATACCTCGTGAATCAAGAAGCGACCTAATGGGACTCTCTGGCTTATGCTCCCGTGCTCTAACTGTGATCAATATCACCCAAAAAATCAAAAGAAAATCCTCACTCCATATTTTACCCTAACATTGGAACACCGGTCGACATTTCATAGGCCTTAGAATCAAGAAGGAAGTCAAAGGACCCCTGACAATCCCTTTGGAGGCTAGGGCCCGAAATTCAGGAAATCCTCGACTTTTGTCCGGACAGATTTCATCAAGATCGCTTCTCTGGCAGTGTGATCATTTTTCTGATGTAACGAAGCGGCAACAGTTGGATCTTCATGGGTACCATATAAGGAGACTAAGTGCAGATGCTGGATCTGCATCTGGCAGCCTTAGGTTCGGATGTCTGTAGTCGGCTATCACATTGGATTTTCCTCCTGCTTCCACCCTCCCGCTGCGAGCCCCGCTGGTTCATGTCCCCTGAGAGGTCGTAGACCCTCTCCATTTGGTGATTGGACTGGGATTCGCTCTTCTCCATGCGTCTTTCGGCCCAGATAGGCTTTTTGTAGTCTCCCGTAGTCAGACCATAATATTTTTTTTTCTGGTGGGTGGTAAAAAAACTTGATAATGGTCTGTCTGATTTCAATCGCGCCTCAATAATAGAAGGTCCGAGATTTTGCAGCGAACCGGTGAACTGAACCCTGCTATTCGTGTTGATCATGGTTTATATCGCTCTCGCTCTCAAGAACCAAGTGACCTGAGTATATAGGATCTGAATCAGCGGGGGTCTATTACCTCCGTTGCCGAGTGGGAATGAGAACTTAGCTTGAAAGTTGAGCTGTTTGTGCCTATTCAGCGAGGTGCCACCAGATCAGCAGCAACAACTGTCTCATCGAGCCTTGAGCCCAGCGCCCTCAGCACCTTCCCACCGGTCAACGGGCAAGCGCAAGCCCGACAGATACATATTCTGCCGACACCTAAAGACAATGAAATTGTGGGAGTTGCACTCATTTCAGAAATGATTGTCACATTGACGGACAGGCCGGGAAACCATTGCGGAAGCTGTTGCAAAAGATCTCCCCCTCCCTTCCACTGCATCGTATGCGCGGTCTTTTGGGGTGTTTGATGTGAACGAGGGGTCCAAAAAAGGTGTAGTAAAATTTCTTCGCACAGGAGCGCTCTCGCAAAAAATCTGGTCGGCTGTTTGACGAATTTCCGTCGGTGACTGGCTGTCATCGAACAATCTGCGGGCTGCACGTCGAGACCGAGTGGATGAGATAGACGCCATGGAACGCCTCGACTATATCCAGGAACTCAGTGCTCCGTTCCACTTTGCTCTCCAAGCCAGCCACATGCTCATGCGGATGCATAACGGACATGAGTCGAGGGTCCTGTAATCCCGTTACCTTCTCAGTGCTCCGTTCCGCTTTGCTCTCCAAGCCAGCCACATGCTCATGCGGACGCATAACGGACATGAGTCGAGGGTCCTGTAATCCCGTATACCTTGCAGCACTTTAAAGGCCTCGTGCTGCAGCTTGATTGATTGATTATTCCATTATCCTCACTGCAAGCCATTTTTTGGCTTATGTTGGAGTCTAGCATTACGTCAACCGTACTGTAGTATCCCAAACAACAGCTCCTGGTTCCCGGCTCTATTGAACAGCCAAGCAGTAGAATTGTCAAACTCGGCGCAGCGGCTGTGCCGAGCCGTGCCGAACCGTGCCGACCGTAACGTTACCGATCAAAACCAGCCAGCGCCCACAATCATCCTGGCTCCGTTTTCCCACTTACAGTCTGGCATAAATGCTACTCTGCTGCCTGTTGATGCCTCTCTTCGAACCCATGCGGTGCAGGCGTCCCACAGAGAGACTGAAACTTCGGCGAATCCGCGCTCGCACCCCGACCTCCACGACCACGGCTACACGCACCACGCGCCGCACTCTGACTACGGAAGACATTGGAGCCCCCCATACTGTCATCCCCAGAAACACAAAAGAAGGACGTGAAGTCATCTTGAACGTGTCCATCGATGGCAAGTGATCATCCCTCCCGAGAACACATTGCTGACGTAGTTTTCAATACAGGGTTGTGATGGGGTCCATCGTACACCGGCAACAGCATCGAGTCCGAACCGAATATCCGCTCTAAAGCATAAATCATCGAAATATGTTTGGGAATTCTATAGAATACATCCCCCGCCTTCAAACCCTTTCAAAATACACCAAGATCGAAATTTTGTGATGGCTGAGGTTCCGTCCCACCAGGCGCAATGTGCCATTTTCGGGTCCAAAATGACCATTTCTCATACTTGCGGCGGGCAGCTTATCAAAATTCTGCCCAGTAGACTGTGTTGAGATAGTTGTGCCATAAATATCTCCCTGCATAAACTATTTAAATCAAAACTGAAGGAGGTAAACTTTTTTCTCGCCGTCAAATTGGTCACAAGCGGGGGAAATAACGGAAATTTGGGTTCATTGTGGCTGTGTACAGGGCCAAAAAAAATTCTCCGGCCAATTGGCCACTAAGTTTGGGTAGCGGCAGCTAGGTGACCTCGGCGGATGCTCTCGATTCCACTTTCGCTCACTCGTGCCCTACTAGGGTCATAAGAAACCCACACTGGTTGCCGCGCACGCAGCATACAGCATAACTACACAAGTTGAATCAAAGAACAGACAGATAGAACGATGCAAATTTTACTGCAATCAACGCCGCCGCAATTTGACAGAGTACGCTGACATGGCCTTGCTTCTTGTTTGCTTCACCTTTGAATTTATGGCCGTTAGCAACGATCATTACACGTAAAAAATTCAACCCCCCGGAATTTTTTCTTTGCGAGAGCCATTCTGACTTCGGACCTCAAGTCGGGTGTTTGCGGAATGGAGAGGTCGGATCATTTACGCAATGACTGCACCCGTGCAACTTCCCTTTTTTCTTCTTCCACCACCATCGCCTGCATCCTCAGCCTCCTCACCAAAGTCTTACGATACATGCCCTCATGGAATCTGCTCGCACTCTGCAGAACCTCACGCTTGATCAAGGGTCTGCCATCCCAGTGGGCCTTTACTGCTGCATTGATATGTGTGATCCCTCACTTGGAAAAAAAATTCTCGGTCCTAGAAAAGCATGCGGAATCCCCAGTGTCACTATCGCGGCATGTACACGAATTTTCAATCGTTATGATGGATGATGACTCGTACGTCCCTCTCCCTCGAAACACCGTGCAATCCCGAAAAATTGACTCGCAGTACAATTGAGACAGACCTCTGCAACCGAATCACGGCTGCGCTCCCCAATCATCGTAACCTGCACACTATCGAATTGATTACGCCTCATGCCCGTTGGAGCGACATGTTTGGAGACGCGCACTTTCCAAACCTCCCCACCTCTCGATGCGTCGTCTAGTACTGATGCGAGGGGCGAAGGGAACTTCCATTTGGCTCCCATCCAACTGTATAATCTCACCATGTTTTCCGGCGACAGCTTGTTTCTTCGGTCACTTAGCTGCGACAAAACCCTTGATACCATCTCTCTGTTCTTATTCGACCGCGATTTCAACGAGTCGTACCCATCTTCGTCACTTCGTTACTTTGCTTAGAAATGCGAAAGCTCGTGAGTTTCATCAGAAACTGTGAAACTCGTCAGATAGAGAGATTTGCAAGAAAGCTCGTCACTTCCTGTGAATTCCGGTGAATTCTCGTCACTTCGGTGGGTTGATCATGTGCTGGGTTGGTGGAACAGAGGCGTGGGATCCTCTTCTTCCTCAACCACCATCCACGCACCACCGTCAGCCGCGTTCCCCGCTTGCTATGGAGCAAGAACACGTTTTCGGGCCGTCAGCGGCGCTCGGGTGTCTCCAACACTCGACAGATAATGACAGGTACTAGAAGTCTTGTTCAGACGGTGCGCAGAACAAGTACTTACCTCATTTCTCGTGGCGCTCGTATCCCGTCGACATGGATGATCTTGATGCCTAGCGCGTCCCTCAATTGTTGAAACTTGCACGATCTCGCGAGGTGAGCGAGGGTTCAATTATTCGTTTGTTGGCATGCTGCCGCCTTTCAACAGATTGATAAAAGTCCAAAACTACCGCACGAACTCTGACGAGAATAACTCCAAGTTCTTAGCGCGATATTGAAGCTCATACATTTTCGAATACTTAGTTGCTTAGTACGATACATACATTGAATTAACCTAATCTGTGAATAGTCTGCTCAGCTAGCTTTACTCACAAAGTGGAGCGAGATAAAACCAGTGGTAGATCAACTTGTGCCATATTCGGTGGATGCCACACGCTCATAACGAGCTTGACGACCTGATACATTCTATTGTGTCTCGCGCTCCAATCGCCGAGATGCCCGAGACACGGTTCACCAAGGCCTTAAGAGGGCTCAAAGTTGAAAGTTGACCACTATTCAGATGGATTTTAAGCCCCAGAGTGCAACACCAATTCTTCTCCATTATTGACATTCATTCCTCATTGCCGCCGCCTGTCCAATTCAAGGTAGCGCGCTTGTGCTCACGGTAATAAACCCAACACCTTTCCAGGAAGGTGGTTGCATTTTCACTGTTTCACTGCATACAACATGCATGCACAGGCAGAGCAGCCATTCACACAACCTGTGTTGTCTAAAACTCTCATAAACAGTGGCACTTGCAGCCAAATGTCCCTCCGGTACCGGCGTCATATGTCTGATTCTCTTAGGTACACTGCTAAATCAAAATAACCTGTAATATCATTTATTCATCCATTCTATGCACTATCCTCTCGCCTGGAACCTCATTTCTGTTCCACATGGTATTCTCCTCAGGCTCTGGGTAGTGCATTGCTCTGAGTTCTGTCCTGTCTTACAGCTTCTCATCTTGCTCTCTCAACACATCTCCTACCGGCCTTTGATCCTCCTAATTTCGCTCACAGTAGTTTGTTCTTCAACAGGCTTCAATTTATTTATTTATTTTTTCTTTGTATTGTTCCTTACCATTTCTTACCTTTTCCTTTGGCCAATGGCCTGCTCGTAGAATGGTTGGTTTTGGGCCCCATCCCAATTTCACCTTCCTGACTCTTCGAATTATTTCTGGGATGCCTGACTCGGGTGACTGTTGAATCTAGCAAATCATCTTCATTTCATCCTTGTTTTCAACTGGACAGGGTGCTCTCGGTGCGTTGGTGATTGTCGGGGAGGTTGGGTCGGAGTCTGAGATCTCGTCAAACACCTGCTCTCGTCTCGGATCTGCATTTGACCTCATCCTGAATCTCAGGCTTTTGTTGCACCACCGTCAAACTCGAGATGGTTTCGGTTACCAAGTGTCACGGTGTTGCTAGGTTCTCGACCCAAATTCAATATTATTCTCGGTGCCTCTCGAGTCTCCATTGATCACTCCAGGGTTGCCAACATTCTTCCAGGTTCACTTCGTCTATCCTAGAGAATCCGGTCAACGTCTCTGAATCAGCCCGCCCTCAAACATCCTCGAGATTACCGACACTGCTAATTTGATCCTGACACAGTTTTGTTCTTCCCTTTGTGGTTGACAGCGTTTGTCTCAGCTCCCTCTCTGATATACTCTTCATTGGTCCTGGCCCTTTGCTCACCGATTGGTTCTTTCATCAACCTCTGTTTTTGCTGTGACTGGCAGTCTCAACTTAATGCATCACATTGTTCGGGGGTCGTCACCTCTGGCAAGTCGCCAGTCTTTTCTAGGTTCTCAATGTGGCCCTTCTATTGCTGGATCCTCTATATTTTATCCATGACCTTCATAGTTTAACTTTCGCCAGTGGGGCTCCATGCAGCGCTTTCTGGGGCTAACATGAATTATTAGGATTTGAAAACACATTGACTATTAGATCTGGTCGGAATAATAGCCACAGGAAGCCCGTCTCACATTAGGCGACATGTATCTGGGGTCCTTGCACCCCAATGGGTCAAATCCACCCGCCAATCACGCTTGCCAAATGGCTATATGCCGCAGCCACCAGCGTGTCCTTTTGGTTCTGAAAATAAATCTTGTTAGCGCCGGCCGATCCAACTCCACATCAGTTTGGACTTTTGTTTGCCGAGACATTAAGTTCTGGCATGGCGCTCAAAAGCCGCTCCCGTTCTCATGCCTCTCGGTGTCTCTAATATTTCATACCATTAGTGCTGTACAGACAGGGTACATGTAGCTAGAGGGAAGGCCAGCTGCAGGGAGCTCGGGTTAGCTGTGAAGAGGTGCCGCTGTCCCGGCTAGCGGTGGCCGGCTAGGTCCGGCAAGGCGGTGCTGTGGCTATGTTCCCTCTGAACGCAATGACTCCTTGCTTGGCATTTCGTACTTCTACTTCTAGACTTGAATCATAGAAATCATTGTTGCTGAGAAAGGGTGTGCTGAGGGTAGGTTCAGGCACAAACTGAGTGGTAATGGGGTCAGTCTTCAAAATTCACTCAATATAGGTAGCGGAAAATCCAACAAACATGAAGGGAATGATTAAAAGTGCACTTTGAACGCCATACAATCGAAATGATCATACACATCATGATTCGTCAAGAAACAATTAAGCCAACTGGACGGATTATCGATTCCGCATACTTTGGGCCACTATCAAGCCCATATAATCCAGATACAACTGAACATTCTTCCAGGTCGGCTCTTGATCCTCCACATGACCCACATCCCAAACCTTCCGCATGAATAATCCACAAACCCATTCACAAATCAATACGCGTGATCGGCCAGCTTCCAGCGCCAAAGCGAAAGAACCCATTGGGTCCGAGGAAAACTTTCTGCCTTGCTTCTGCCCAGTAATAATAATCCCCTCGAAAAGCCTTCGGCCACAGACCAACCCACATCGTGTCTGGACGGTGATGACGAAGAGTCTGCTCCGGGTAAGTTATGTATGTGTGCAGTGCACAGGCAAACCAAGCGGAGGAATGGCCCGGAGTTGACTCCAGTATTGCGCACAGACCGCGGATTTGTTTCCACTTGTTTGACATTTGTATTCCGGGCCCGGAGGTGGGGTCCCGATTTTGAATATAAAGGCTCCAGTAATGCTCTGCCACTTGTGCCATTCGAGACCCGGAGTATTGGATTGCAACCTGGCCAGGTCAGGGAACGTGAAACGCGACCACATAGTGCTCGATACGCCTAAACGATGCGTCCGAAAGCGCGATCAAGTCACATTCACGTGGTGTCACTGGCCTAAAACGCACTTTCTAGTTTGCATGACAGGTACCACTGTGAACTCGCCCGCAGGGGAAAAAAAGGGAAACCAATGTTATTATACGCTCCGGACTGCATGCACATTGCGTGTGAAAACATACCAGGTCGATGGGACATCGAGCATCTCAGTGATGTTGAAAAGAGGACAAGATCGTCTCCAGTTCAAATTCCAATTCAATCGGGACACTCAAGACTCGTAGCATAAATTTCCGCTACAGCGATTCGGCGGGTGCACATTCAATTTCAAGAGAGACTCGAGGTAAAAGGGTTTCGGCGTTGGTGACCGTTAGGTAGTTTCCGTGTCGTCCAAAGAACACTTCTCGGGCCTACTCAGCGTGTTTTAAACCTTATCATATAATCTCAAAACCAGACCAGCACAGGACTCACTGAAGGAGAAAATGAATACAGGTGGAAGAATTCCTGTTTCTGGCTTCGCGAAAATTCAGTGGAGTAAATGTGAAGAAGATCAGACCAGTAAAAATTGGACACCCCAACGGGATCAACGATTGTGTTGTAACGGTTGGGAGTCACCCATTTTGAGTTAGAATGTCCGACGACAAGTTGGTATTAATCTCTGGGCGAAAGCGGATGTGCGTGGTCCACAAATAAGACTCGGGCATCTAGGTGATGTTGAAAATCCCAACATTGATTTCGGCCATACGAAGGGTGGGATGTGCTTAATACGGTCTCAAGCTGACAGAGGGCGAAGTACCAATTTCATTTCCGGCTCGTGAGGCGCTGCTTCTTGAATCCCATATGGCATTCTTTGTGCTAGGACCGTCTGACAATGGCTGACCTCAAACACAGTTTCTGCTCCTCATTTGAGACAGGTATTTTTCCCCAAGCTGAAATGAAGAGAATTACTCAATGAAATCGGACTGAGCATCCTTGGCGGGTCAGCCATACCAGCCTGTCTGCGTGATTTGGGAAGTCCTGGGGTCGGACATGTGCGAAGAAAAGAAAAGGCATTTGGCGCAAATGAAGATCAAACAGACCGCGTGCACAACAGTTCGTGTTATTTTTTCCAACGATCATTTAGGAAGAGATTGTACTAATCCTGAGTCCAATGAATATGCAGAATACAGTCGGCTAGCATAAAGCCTTGTACTGTCGAGCATCATGTAATATACACTAGAAAGACTGTCAGGCCAATGAGGTATATTTTGGTTGAGACGAGGTGCTGAACCAAACTAGGTTGGAAGGTGCATTTGAAGCAAGTCATTTGAAGCAGGTGTGGATAGACATCCAAGGGTAAGAAAGGAAAGACGGAAGATGGATTAATGGATGTTTGACATTGAATTTCCGGCTTTTGGTGAGGTTTGTGTTCGACAACACTCAACTGGTCCTGTCAATCTGAATCACAAAGAATTGCAAAGTCAGCGTTTCGGTAAAACGAATGTACTCACCTTCCAAGGTTATATCAGGACTAACATTGACAAAACACCTCAAGTTGTCGATGAAAGTGCAGGGGTGGTGTGCTGTGCTGACAAGATGCAAACCAAGTGTTTAGTTGGATGAACCGCTATCAGATGTCGGATCTCTCGGGTCGCCTTCCGTGTCGCTGTCTGGACCCCGTGATCCGGCTCAATTTTCAAGTGTTTTGGGCGATTTGGACAGGGAAAAGACAGCAGTTGACCGACTAGCCATCTAGCCATCGAATTGAAGCCCGGCCACATAAAAATGGCCATGTATACATTGTCTGGGTGGTTTACTAGCGAATTTTTGTGAATTTTTGCAACAGGTGGCTGTGATTTATGTCCGCGGGCGGGTGTTTGCGAGTATGTGGCACCGCCGTCTCGCTTGCGGACGCCACGTCACACCGTAACTCCTTATCCTGCTTCCTGCCACGACGTCGCCTTCCGTGACCAGGCCCCGGTTGTGGCGACCGGGACTCTGTTGTCTGTTGGCACGTTTGTGTACCAGGGCAAAAGGACAAAAAGAAACCTGGATGGGCGATGCAGGGCAGATGAATCTGTGATCTTTATTGACAAAGCTGAACGTGAGACTTGGTGGAAATGGTGAATATGGTGGCGAACGGGGCGTCAGGGAGGCTCCCACTTTCCATGCCAACGTGGTGCATTTCGAAAACATGAATGGGCCTTCTGCCATCCTTGCTGGTGGTACTGAGGTACGCCAATGCGTTTGATAATTGTCCGCTGAAAAGCTGGTCCTAGGCCCATACACTGCCATGGTTTGCTCCCAAAGCACTATTTGACGACAGCGACCTGCATACCACTGTGCTGTTGAAGCCCTTCTGAAACGCGAGGGCAAGGGAGTGGACGAAATCGAGGCTGGCTTCGATGCTGTGGAAGAGGCAAGGCCTCACCACGACATACGTCAATTGATCTACCTGCGACAGGGATGAAAGATATCGGGACTCTCCGAGGAATGAAGCAATCTCCCGAAGCTCAGGAATTTTCAGTGGGTGAGTCTCGTCTTTTCCTCTCATTTTCCCCCATATCCCGTACGTCAAAGCTCCCATGAGAGTCTCTGGAGAACGGACTGTCGACCTTGTGCGGTTTCTGCACGATCTGCTGAATGTCCAAGGACTACAACTTCACTTCTATGCCCATAATATCATGTTGCTATTTGTCCCACACGAGCTTTCCCCGCTATTCTCGGCGTTTCCCTCCGTCACGTCGTTGACTTTTCCGATAATACACAGAGGGATGCTTTGGTGGCGGCTCAGAGGCACTTCCCCCAGTTGGATACACTCGCCGGCCTTCGCATTGGAGGCGAGTTCACCTTCGGTATACACCGATTTTGTCCCAATTCACTTTCTAAATCCACAGACGTGCTCGAAAGGTTCCCAGGATTGCGACGACTTTGCTTCTCTTATCCGATCGAACTGGTTGGTAAATCGTCATCTCCGGCTTGCGGAGCCTTCCGTTTCTCATTTGTATCGATCCAGCATGCCCTCCCTTTGTTACGGTCGTTCAAAAATCTTTCTGAGCTGTCTATTACGGATCAAGTCGACCCTGGTGTGACGCCCAAGGACCGGAGCTACACTTAGCTGCGGAGAACACGCTACGAGGAGCCGAGAGTTGCAGTCGAAAGGTCCTCCGCATTGAGAGAAACGTAGAGTGGATGTCCCCTGCTGACTGTTCACTGCAAGGGTGAGGTCCTCTAGATTGGGATTACGCTTCAACAACATCGTCGCACTTACTGACTTGGAAAATCATCCTGTCCATCTCAGAGCTCCCCAGAGCATCAGCCATATGCGGCCGTCGGCTACAGTAAACCCAAGTTTTGCAAGTCTGGGTTTGAAGTGCGAGGGGCCACCATAATTCACCGCTTCACCGCATCACCGCACCCGAAGCGGTACTGCTCAACCGCACCCGAGATCTCAAGTACCGCATCCATGTCACGGCAAATTCTGTCACACCGCTTCACTTTGTGGTATTCACCGCAACCATATTCAATTCATGTACTTCCAGTTCCTGCTCAGACTCTCTCCGGGTCGGCGGTGAGAGTCTGTTGCTTACTACGCTTGATTTGGTAGCTATCTATGAACAGCGCAAACTAAGTATTGGGCATCATGATATCTGGGCTAGACGGCGGCTTCTCCGTTCTCCCTGTCGAATGAGCCTTGGGACCTTTGTTTTCTGCCTTTTATCTTTCTCATGACCCCCCCCATTTTCTATCTTGCGATTCCGTTTCGCTGGTCGCGGGCTCTCTGCTTGCTCGTTGTTGCCTTTCCTCTTCCCGTGGAACTCGGCATCCGCGGCGTCCGTCACTGTGATGGAAATGGGAGTCATACCGGTGTTGCGTGATGGATAGAGGCGCTCGAATTTGGGCAGCCGAATGGTAGGATCGTAAATGACGTGCTCGCTGTAAAATGAGTTTCGGTTGGCTGTGAAAGTGTCCATGTTGAATGTGTCCTTGTGCCGCAGTTCTTCGGAATCGGTGGCGAGATACATAAAAAAGAACACATTGCGCCAGTCTTGATTGAGAGGTGAGATGGACCCATTGAGGATATCCAGGAGGGTCTGGCCGCTCAAGTCGAATACCTCTCCCAACTCGTATTGAATTGCGAGGAGATAGAGGATTACTCGACCAACGGCACCCACGCGGTCCTGCCAGTGCGCCCGGCCAATATTTCAAGGCCGCATGTCGTCCATCTTCTCCAATGTCTCGTTGATTAGCGAAACAGCCTCCGGTGTGGGTTCAAGGGAGAGAGACTGGATCCACCAACTTGTGTGATGGGCAAAACCATGGTCGTCTGGATTGTGCTTTTCACAGAACAATTGATACTGCGAGATAACAGGGTGATCCTCGGAGAAAGTCGAGAGAATAGATACAAGCTGCCGAAGGGTGTGCGTCGAATTGAGAACTGCTGCAAGCGGATGATCACAAGCAGGCTCGAGCTCCGGGTCCCAGTTTCCTGGCAGGCCAAGACTTCCAATGTTGATTGGGTAATAGAAGTCAGCTCATGGACGACCACTGCATTTATCAACATACTTGAGCTGTAGTCAACGGAATACGAGCAATTGCTTCACAAAACTTTCTGTCTCTCGAAAACGTCTTCAACGTGAGATTGAGGCGCCAAGGGTCCCTCTCGGGAGGCCAATGGATGTAATTGTTGAATAATGTAAAGTTGAACTCGGTCTTGGTGCCGACATATCGTTGTTGACGCCCTGTAAATCGCGCCGGGAAGAATATAGAGTTTGCGGTGAGCCACCAGTGTAACTAGTGGCTCCTGGTATAAAATGATATCACAAGCTTTGGGGCTGTGGTAGCCACTGTTTCATCCCCTCCTTAGGAGCTAGAAATAGTGGCTGAACTGGCCCTAGAGGATGGCGAGTTGCGGAGAAAAATTGGCCACCAGTTGATCTGGTGGCTCACCGCAAACTCTCTAATAAAACACCGGGGACGGTCCATTCATCTTCGCGGGGGGTCTGGAATCATTACAGTTTGACGGTCTTGGAAACTAAGTTTGCGCGTAAGAAATGGCAGTGCATCGAACATAGAAGAACTCACATGTTAAGGATCAGCGGTGGCTCGCATCTTTGGCAGAGGAAGCGGATGTTCGGGTCGTTCCCATGAAGGCGAGTGCTCCATCAACAGATCTGAATTAGATACCCTTTGGGGAGCAACACAGTAACGGGCTACCAGTCCCCACCTGACTGATGCACCACCGCTGCACCACCGCTGCATCACCGCATCGGCTGACACAGGTACCGCATCAGTGTGACACGAACCGCTTCCGAAATCCCGCCACCGCCACAAGTGCCGCACCGGTACCGCATCAGAACCGCTGCATCACCGCACCGTCAATGCACGATGTAGCCTTGAAATAGTCAAACGGGAGCACTTCCACTTTATTGTGCGTGCTGCCACCGGGGAGTCCAAGATGCAGAAGTGCAGCAGTGGCCATGGTTAACGAAGTGTCGCGTGTATTGGAGGCCACTGAACGCGTCGATGTATTGCAAACACGTAGAGAAGCGCAGCGGAAGGACGAAGTAAAGAAGGCAAGCGAGATCACCGGTTTGATTGCCACCAGATCCATTCCCAGAGCGGAGTCAAACGAGTTAAACGAGCACAAACAGAACATTTCACCGTCTCTTCAATCGGTCGACTATTGACCAGCCGTCGCGCCGTCACCTGCCGTTGACGGTTGTCATTTCGCCGGCCGTCACCTGCCCTATCCAGAACCGGCGCGACGGGCACGGCGTGCAGCCCTATAAAACAAGTAAAACGGCCAAGTACTGAGCTCAAATGAGCGCAATAAGGACAAGAAGTATTTATTTGCTTTCTTATTTACAAAATGTTCGAGGTGTCATTACTTTTGCAAACGGCTGTAATCTACTGGGTTTGAGGTTATAACGAGGAGAGAGTCAGAGTGGAAACAGACATGGTTTGAAAGTGGATTTGTGGCTAGGAGTGAAAGTTGAAGTCGAACCGTGCATCGTAGGCCATGTAGGTAAAAAGATGGAGGTCGTTTTCAGTATATGATTCGACGTCCTCGGTGTTGTCTTGAGCTGCAGGAGTTGTCTGATCAGTGGATCCTTCTAGTTCCGCCGCAAAAAGCCGCCGCCCATCCATCCGAAAACTGCCCTCTCTCCCCTCAGGACCACGCCCAGGCCACGGGCTACCCCAGACCCCCCAGGCGGCGCGACGCTCCCGACTGTCTGGCGTGGGGTGGGTCTGACTTCGTGGGCACCTGCATAATATCGGTGTCTTTAGTCACTGGCAATGCCGTCCAAGTTGACGGGCGCGGAACTTCCAACAAAGCGGGATCACTATTTGCCAATTCAACGTGAGTAGAGGGCCAGATATCTCCGGGGACTGCAGTGGTGGGTTCTGTTGCTTCTGTCGCAGTGTCAAACCTGGTACCCTGAATAGACCAAGGGATATCGCTCCTCAGGGGGAAATGAAACGAGCAGGAGAGGATCGTCCGTAGGGCTCGGTGGTGAAAGAGGCCTATCCAAGGCGATTGAGGTCCTGTGCGCGAGTCTCCGTTTTCCATCCCATTTTCCGACTCGCCGCACGGAATCGTGGGGTTGGACCTGAATAGGTGAGCCCAACAGCTTGTGCGTCGCAACAAAGGCCAACGCGGGATCGTCTTGGGTTGTGTGTGGCACGCGGGTACTCTTTCGAACCCTTGCGTCAAGATCAGCGGAATTTCTGGGCTCGCGGGTGGACATAATGATAATGGGCTGACACGGTCTCCTGGGCGGGAGGCTGAGTGGATTAACAAGGATGCAGTTTGTACTTGTTTGATCTTATTATGTAATGACGTGCAGATCAATATTTGATCGATGAGATCGATGAGAGGGGGTGCAGGCGACGCAAGGAGCGTTCGTACGGGCGAGGGCGTGGTTGGGGGTGATGGTCGTAGAGACGGTCGTCACAGAGGCGGGTGTACTTATTACGAACGACGCCCACTGGCCAAAGCTTGTAGCGTGGGCCATGGGCTTTATTACAGTGGAGGAGGATTCACAATTATTGGATGACCGATCCCGCCAACCTGAGTGTCGGATTCTCCAACACTTCGTGAATAAATAGACAAGGAGGAAGGGTAAGAGAGCTCACAAATCGTTCATCAGGCTGTTCATTCAACAAAAACGACTACAAAATGAGGCACCTCCTTTTCTCTTTTTCTGAACGGATTCGTCGATTTGAGGGATTGAAGTGCGGGTGTTGGTTGACTTTACGGACGACCATCGTGAAGGCCCGATATACGTTTTGTGCTGTACGGGCGGAGGTTTCGGCATAATGGGCAGCCGAACTGGAGCGCAAGCGCTGCTCTCTCCTGCCATACTTCCCGCTCGTACGATCTGTCGCATTTGTTTCCTGCCAGAAAAATGGGTCGTTCCCACCCCTTCTCCTGTATTCAAGACTTCCGCAACGTTTCGAGCCGGTCAAAGCTAGCGCGGGATGTAATTGCATGGACGAGGATGAACCCCTGCGCTTCTCTGCAAGACGGTAGGGATGGTAAAGTGAATTAATACCGAGGGCGCATTGGGCTTGAAGCATACCCAGCTCACAGCCATCTACCGCGTCCAACATATACATTCGATTGTCCACCAGGAGTTGTGTTCGACATACTAACTCGTCGTACTACTGCCCGCAGATGGTCAGCTCGCAATATTGCAATAGCGATAGTGGGAAGAGTACATCTGCAAGCGAGGAGGTGAGAGGTGGGAAAGAAGTGATAAATATGGTTGCATACCAGGGAGGAAATTAAGCGTCAACTGGGGTTAAATCATTATGCTCTGGAAGCAAGCCAGCGTGCGTGCTTACCTGAAGTGCCAGAGTAGTTTTTCCAACACCTTGATCACCGATGATGGCGATAGAAAGGTGTTCCATCATGTAGGAGACTGTATGAAATCGGATAGGTTTACTCGGATGTTGGAGAATACTGGGGTTTTTCATTCAAATCGACAGGGGGTGTGATGCGTGACCCGATTTACTGGTTCGACATTTTGACAGCAGCCGAATTTTCGCGTGACACCTCCAAAATTTCGATGGCTCCATGGAAAATTTACCTTTTTTTGCCACTGAGGGGGGGCGAGGTGACATGCCTTAAAGGGTTCGACAAATCCCTCCGTGACGTGTGACCACGACCAAAATTCGTCCTCGACAGGGGGGTGCGTGATGCGTGACTGTCGATTTGAATGAAAAACCCCAGCGTCATATAGAGACTTGGTTATCAAACAAAGGCGTATCAATACCTCCATGCGAATTGGAGCTATTGACGATAGTATACGAATTGTTCCTGATGGACAAAATTGTCGTATGTTAGGAGCATGGATTGGAAACAATGTCCCTTACATTACACCATGGCCCTCAGTGCTTGAAAAAATTGCAAATGGCCTTGAGAGGTGGAGAGTGTCATCGCCGACTCTCGAAGGTAAACGCCACATCATAAACATGGTCATTGGAGGCCGAACTCAATACTTGACCAGAGTACAGGGTATGCCCAAGGAAATTGAGGATACCCTGATAAAAGCCCAACATACTTTCCTATGGGATGGAAAAAAAGCGAGAGTCGCTCATGAAACTATGATTTTGAATGTCACCGATGGCGGAAAACAGATCCTGGACATTCACGCTCGAAATGAGGCGATCGATCTGTGGAATCTACAGTGGAAGGGAAGAAGAGAGGAACTGGACCTGGAACTCGAGCAACGAGTCACAAAGGCATAGAAGCCCTTATATTGGCTTGTAACAGTCGCGAGCTCCACAAGAATTGTGAGACTCGTGAACATCACACACGCAGAGGATTGTAAGGATCGTAATGGCTTCTATTGGCAGATAACTTTTTCCCCAATTTAGTGATGGTGTTCACAAGTCAGTCGGATCTTCATTTTCTGGTGTCAAAGATTCCCCCGGGAGCTGACTCAGAGGAGAGGCTGAGGCTGAGGGTTTGAGGGAGGAACTTCTGAAGAAGAAAATTTCGTGAGGGGGGGCTCTAGAGGACAGCCAGGGAACTTCTAGATTCTGTGAGTAAGTTAGTGCTTGTGCAATAACCGGTGGGTTGTCGGCCGCGACGGGGACTCAGAGGCACAGGCTGAGGCTGAGGGTTTGAGGGAGGAACTTCTGAAGAAGAAAATTTCATGGCGGCTACTAAGTCATTATGGACAGTATAGTGGGCAGCCACAGTTTTTGCGGCCTATTCCGGAAGAATTTATTTGATGTGGTTTTCTTGCAATAGTTGTTCGTCGAATCGCAATGGAGAGCGTGTCCCGAACATTTTGGACATGGTGGTTCAATCTCAGACATGTTGCCGCATGTCGGCGAGTTGCCGCTTGATAGGATAGTTTTTTGGTGGCTGGATGTTTCCACATCGGTAATGACAGCTTAACGTCTTCAGAAATGGCCAATCCTGTAAACTGTAGTTGATATTTTCGAGCTGTGAGGACCATCCTTTTGAGTTCCTCGGGCAGTGCAGTTCTCGATGAAATTGGGACATGTATATCTTGTAGAAAAACATTCATAATTTGGCCCGGTCGAATATTGAGGTAACTTGTCTCCAGGAATTTTGCAAAGATATAATCAACAAAGTAGCACCACAATGCCCTTCGTTGTCCTTGTGCAAGGTAGGACTATCGAGCTCAGGCAGGCAAAAAAGAGATAAGACATACTCATGCTCGACAAAGTAATGGCGTTGGTGGTTCTTGATGTTGGGCGCATCAAATCACTCCAAACAACTTGTAGACCAGAAGTATGGATAAATAGGAGACATTTGGGTATGTTAACCGACTTCCATAAAAGGCAATTCTCGTAGAGTACGCGATTTTTGCTTAGATTTTGAAACCGACTTTTTGTAGAGGGTGCGTGGGAAAAATCTGTTACCACAGTCGAAAAGTACTCGTCAAGTAGTGCAGATTTCCACTTTGGATCATGTCAATACCATGTCATTTGAGCTTGCAATCGCTCTCAGAAAGTGGCCATTTTTATCGAAAATAGGCCAAAAACAGCAAAAATGAGTAAAAATGGCCACCTTCTGAGAACAATTGCGAGCTCAAATGACATGGTATTGACATGATCCAAAGTGGAAATCTGCACTACTCGACGAGTACTTTTCGACTGTGGTAACAGATTTTTCCCACGCACCCTCTACAAAAAGTCGGTTTCAAAATCTAAGCAAAAATCCCGTACTCTACGGGAATTGCCTTTTATGGAAGTCGGTTAACATACCCAAATGTCTTCTATTTATCCATACTTTTGGTCCACAAGTTGTTTGGAGTGATCTGATACACCCAACATCGAGAACCACCGGCGCCATTACTTTTGTCGAGCACTAGTATATCAAAGAGTCCAGGCTACAAAGTGTCTACGGGGGAACAGCGGCTCGAGCGCGACCTAGCAAGCACCCGAGTATGCGACGTGCATAAGTGCTGTCGACAAGGCGGAGGGTGAGCTAGTGACGATGGGGGGTTCTTGGTAAACATCAGGGAGGGAGTTCGCGCGGGACGCTATTGTATGGCAAGCGTCGGGTAGTAAGCATGCCATTACCGTGGATGTCCATCTTACGGCGGCTTGCCTGAGGTGACAGTGCGTGGAACGAGCACGAGGATGGAGAGGTTTGAACCCACTCTTGAATTTGATGCTTTTGAAAGTCGTTGGACACTTTGCAGGGACCCAAGGCAAACTTGAAGTAAAAAACTTGGAGTCCATCGACTTGAGGAAGCCGGAGGAGGAACAGGCTGGAACTTGATTTTGAAGGTACTTGATTGAAATGTCTGCTCGGAATCACAGTTTGAGCTTGACGGAAAGACTAAACTGAAGCATTGTGGGGTCGCACTTGAGGACTTTGATGATTGCACTTGCGTCCAGTAGACGAGTAGTGTTCTTGCGCTATAACCCGGGCTTAGCGGAATGCATATGAATCCCGGGCGGCGACAAGCCGGTGTCGGACTTGCCAAATATCTCTGTGCACAATGCCCAGTGCGCATTCTTGAGGGTCGAATCATTGAGATACTTGGAAGCGACCATAAGCGCTCCCATGAAGTTTGTGGGTGGAGCTTTGCTCTGCCCATGTATATAATCGCCACCAAAAGCGTTGCCATTCCCATTTCTGCCCGTGCCAAGACCTTGGACCCCAGGTCCGTAAAATTAGCTGTGCGTTTGACGTTGAGCAACAGCGGTCCCTGCATCGCATGCTCAACGGTTGCTTGAACACATTCATCGACGTATTCTGTCATGACTTTTCAAACATCCATGTCATGTAACAAGCTTAAAAATAAAACCGATCAGGGATTTGGAGAGTTTCATCCCAACCAGCTGAATGAGTTCCCGGGAGTGGTTTTTTAATATATACCGCGGCTTCGGGCAAATTTCCGGCCGCGAACGGGCATTCCATCAGCTGGCGCGGAATGTGCTATTCCGTTGTGATTGCCACTCGGACGCGTGACTTTTTATTTGAACGAAAAGGTACACTGCGGAAAGTCGAGGTACTCAAATCACTCTTATATTACGCTTGTCACTTCGATGACCCCCTTGGCTCAACTTACGTTTCGAGAGACACGCTTCATATGGTGCGGCTCACCTAGCTGCCGCTACCCCGTGTCCGAGATTTGCGGGCCTTTTTTTCTTATCACTCTGGCAAGTGTTTCTTTCGACATTGCGAATAGAACTGTTACAGCCGTTTGCAGAACATAAGGCGCGGTCGGTTTTTTTGTTTTTTTTCAACGGTTTCCAGCAGAATCGGCGCCACGGGCTCAATTTTGACCCAATTGCCTTGGGAGTAGGTGCGTTGTATTCGCATTGAGAATCTGCCTGAGACGAAATACTGTTTTTTTTTTTGATCCAATTACATAATGAGATTTCCTCCAAAAAATGTCGGCTTTAAGCAGGAACACTGTAGCAATGTGGGTACTGCCCCGATTGGCCTAGTTTTTGAATATATTATACTTCCAAAAGAGTACTATGGGTCTATAATGTCTATTAGGCAATATGTCAAGTCATTGTGATTTGGCTCACATTTTAGTGAGGCGCATATTCACATTCTGCAATAAGTAGAGCTCTGCATGAGAACTCGGGTACACTCATATCTGTAAACATCATAGACCCATAGTACTGCTTCGGATGTATAACATATTAAAAACTAGGCCAATCGGGGCGGTACTCACAGTGCTACAGCGTTCCTGCTTAAAGCCGAGATTTTTTGGAGGAAATCTCATTATGTAATTGGATCAAAAAAAAAAACGGTATTTCGTCTCAGGCAGACTTTCAATGCGAATACAACGCACCGGCTCCCAGGGCAATTGGATCAAAATTGAGCCCGTGGCGCCGATTCTGCTGGAAACCGTTGAAAAAAAAAAAAAAAAACCGACCGCGCCTTATGTTCTGCAAACGGCTGTAAGCAAGAAATCTAAATCGACAGTCCTGACTAAAATTTGCTGGCTATCGCGCAGGCCGGTTTTGGCAAAAAACCGGGTACAATTGACCCCACATATACAGTAACAAATTTGATGCTCTGTGCAGAAATCGGGACAGTATCCGGGGTGGGAAACATGTTCTGGGTGTAGCAAAACACTGTCCCGCCGGGACTCCCGTAGAAGACAGCTTGCTCATCGCTCAAGCGCTCAAGCTCGCATCCTCGCTGCTCCATAGCAACCAGAGGCCAAAATCATGCACCATTTCCAATACTGAAGAGAACAGATCGACATCTTAGACGCTAGAGTCTGCGCTCTTCAAGTTCTGCACGGCGCTGATGGGAAGAGGAAGAGGGCAGGATTGGCGTGGAATTGTGGTGCGATTTTATTTCTTTCTCTTTGTGTCTCGCGCTTCGTTGTTCCCTCCTCCCGTCTACGCATTTCTTCTCTCTTTGGGTTCGGCGGGAGGCCTTTCCCATTTGGAGCTGGTTCTTCGCTTGTTGTTGCCATTTTACATCTTTCTTGTCGATCTTTTTCTCGGTTCGCCGGATTTATTGACGCCGCCTCCATCCCTCTTAGTCCCTAACCGTTATCACCCGCCGAACTTGCCGCCGTCCACAACGTCACCACCACTAACTACCACGTATGGGATCCCTACGTAGTCTGACCTGCAGGGCGCGTGTCGTGAACGCCATCAGGCAAGCATGTTTGAGGACAGCATGCAGACCGCAAGCTCGGGAGGCGGTCACCCGTGCGTGTCGCGCCCCGGATGGCTGTCGGTGATGGTGCGGGTGATGGTGCGGGTGCGGATGCGGATACAGATATGGATGCGGATGGGGGCGATCTGCGGGTGTTGCTGAGCCGCACGCCGCTGCTCAAGTTTCTCCCGCTGAGTGCATACTTGTGGAACAGCTCTTTGACGAGGCAGGGATCGCGCGTGTCGTGCCTGCGGTAAGTGCCATTCCTTTCCTTCTTCGAGCCATCTTAGATTCTCGTAACTTACCCGATTGTAACCTGTAGCACAACCCCAGCCCTTTTGTTCAAGAGGACGCGCTCGTCTTCCCGAGCTCGAGAACGACTCGCCGCTGCACGAGCGGCGGCCCGTCGTATGCGATGCGTATCCCGTTCCTCAACATCGCGGACTATTACAGCAACAACGGCGCAGCGAATACATTACGATTAAATATCCTGTGCTGTAGTGATGTCACTTAGGTGCTTTCCGAGCCCAATCAACATCTCCGCTTTCTCTCGGTCGAGAAACAGCGAATTATAGCATGGGAAAGCCTTGTGCACGAAATTTGAGTGAGATTTAGAATTCATTGTATCTATCCCGAGCATAAAATAAAATAAGAGCATCAGAACAAAAAAAAAACACTCGAAGCTCATAGAACTGAGTGAGATATCGGGAATTCTTCGAAAATGTTCCAAAACAAGAAAATTTTACCCGCGCCTTCGGTTCCGACATTAGCTGTAAAGATGCACCAGAACTTCAGCACCCCGAGTACCGGCTACCTCTGCCAGAATCAATGATAACGTCTATTTAGACCAACTAAAGTTCGCCATACACGATTTGGACAATATCTCGGTCCCCTCATATAACGACCAAAAGACCAATGCGCTGATCCGTTCAGCTCAGCTCCTTCGTATGGGCGACATGTCATCCCTCCTTCGGCTCGAGTATTACCAACTTGCTCCTGGCGCTTTCCATGTCGAACTGAATCTGTCCTGGCTTCTGCTCAAAATCCACCGTGGGAATGGCGACGATCTCTCGAATTATCAAACCGAGTTGCTTTATTTCCTCCAAAACTTGAGAAAGGTCCCGTGGACATGCATGGCCATGCATGGCCATTGCCCCTTTTTTTGTCCAATAATGACTGTTATACTTTTATCGCGGCCAGTATTAGCAACTCCGGGTGCGTTCAAATGGCAGGCATCTTGAAAAGCATGACCTGATGCAATAGAGATGCATTCAAATGGCTGGCACAATGGAGGTCTTCAGGACTTCTGGCAGAGCCTCCATGCAATGGGACTCATCTTTGGGCGTAACAAGGTCCTCTATATTAAAAATGTAGGAGTTGATATTACTCCGCCCGACCACTTCATCGAACTACTCACTTGAACCCTTTTGAAATACTTGAACGATTTTCTTACCTTGCTTACAACACCGAAAAGCGGGTTCCCTCTCTCCCCAATATGCCAGTTGTTTCCGATTCTGACTTTTTTAAATCAACTTTATTCATTTCCAACAATCTTGCCCTTCAGATGTTTATTCCGACACAGCAAGACGGGGAAACAGGATGTGTGCAGACTCAGCGAAACGGTTCAAAGGATCACCTACAAAGGGTCGAGTTGTGCCTGTTAACTATCATTCTGTGCCTAGGATGACCCTGAGGTAGTAAAGCCGAGTATCAGATGTTCGCGTGCCTGGGCCCGAGGCAGCGTGGATCTGGTGCATAAACAACAGTCAACAACTCTAACTTTTATAAGCGCAACACCGGTTGCCTCATTTCACTTGAGCCCACTTGCACTCTCTCCCTCTTCCCAATGTCCACCCGCAAGCTAAAACCAAAAGCGAAGCGGAAAGCCGTTGATCTGGATGAACACCCTCACATGGTACCTTTCCACAACCCAACCGTCAGTCGCCTGGAATATACTGTAACCAGCGATGCGGGATCATCCAAAACAATGTCAGTGCTTGGAAGGAAGTCAACAATCCCCTCTCTGAATGTCGCTGCGGCTGGCACTGTCCCATCGTCGAGACAGTGGCACCACCAGTCAAAAAAACAAAGACCCAGGTATGACTTTGGTATTAAATCAGATCGGTTGAGTTGTGATCACATTTGAAGACACAAAGTGCAAAACTTCTGGAAGACTTTGGCGGCCACTTTGATGAACTGGCCTCAATCCTGCTTGAATCTGAAGTGGACAAACTGGCAGACCAGCCATGTCTGCGTGGCAGGTCGGGCATGATTGCGACCACCCAGTGCTATGACTGTACGGGTTATGAAATGTCGTGCCGTGCATGCTTTGTTGATGCGCATATGCAGAATCCGTTTCCTTGGGCTGAAGTCTGGGACACACTGCAGGGATTCTTTGTGGGTATGTACGAGAAACGAAAACGAAAACCAAGCAATTGCATTGCCGATTGATTGCCGAGGAAATGATGTCATTGGTCACGTTTAGTCACGTCAGTTCTGTAGGTACCAATCAAGAGACGATCCAGTAGCACTGGGTGTGCATCTGATTTCCGTAAGCTTTCAGCCTACCGACAGGAACTTGAAGACTAATCGGAAAGACCTGGATCGAATGCAGGCTGGGTTATGTTAAATATCGGTCGAGTCTTTCTTCCCTATTATTCCGTTGCCCACTTGGCTGGATGAGGCGAAGCTTTCAAGCCGGCCCAGAAAATATTTAATTTAATCCATGGTTTGTTCGAGTGCATAACCTCATGTTCCTAGCAATCTTTGTCTTCCTTGTACTGGAACACAAGGAAAGGAAACAGACCCGGTAGTGCCCGGCATGCATCTGATTTTCATAAGCTGAAGGTGCCTTGAAAGATTAATCAGACGGACCTGGTTCCATTCCAGGCTGGGTCATAAATCAATCAGTTTGCCGTTTTTCTTTTTTCGAGCGGTCGTGCTACGCAATTTTTTGAACCTATTCATACAAGGACGAGGAAGCAAAATACTGCTAAATCTGGAAATATTGCACAACTCGGTCATCTTGAGAATGCTGAGCTTTATCATAAGGTCGAGTTCAATTTGATGCCGGAGACGCTGCTCGATTAATGTCATATTCAAGCTGCAGAGCATCATCGAGGGCATGGGTTGCATCTGGACAGTATTTGACCTCGTCTTGATCTTTCGGCAACCCAGTCTTCGCACATACCACAGTCGGGATCTGCACTGAGACGACATTCGTTCTGAATTTGTCCCAGAAGACGATGGACGTCCTCAAGAAGGGAGGACACGCCGGATGAGAAGGTTGGTTGTATAAAATTATTGAATTGCTTTGACCTAGGTCAAGCCACAACTCACATGATCGACTAGACGATATCCGCAGCCCCCTGAAAGAGATGACCGTCTGATGACGCAATAGGGTCAGTCAGAGTAAGTTTTAATCAGTCGTTTCTGGACTCGTTTCTCGAGTCGTTTCTCGAAATATTAAAGCGTGGGAGAAACGAGAAACGACTGGAAGGAGTTTCTGCGTCGTTTCTGAAGTCGTTTCTCCCGCCAAATAAATCCAGGGTCGTTTCTCCCCATGTTTCTGATGCCAACAATTTACAGAAACGACTTCTGAAACGACATCAGAAACGACCCCAGAAACGACCTCAGAAACGTGGGCAACACCCACCCTTTATACTTTCGTGAAGGTGGCATTGCACGCTTTGATTTTCTTCCATATTGTTCATTTCTTCCCTATTTCGGTATGTCCTAGCTGAGCCACCTACAAAACAGAGAACAAGCAGTGTAATACAATTTCGAAGACCTAGGGCAGCTTGCCTGCCCTAGGTGTGGGTATAAGCAGTCCCAGGTAGGGTAAGGCTAGCCTTACCCTAGCTGGGAACAAAAGTGATTTATATTAACCCAGTAGTCTAGATGGTATCTCTAATGCACTGAAATATTAAACAACATTGGAAGGGTTGCAGCCATTCATTTTTGCCTCATTCAAAGAGCTAAAATACCCGAAAAATCGTAAATAATATTGACAGTTGAGTGCCACCATCCCGCCCTCGCACGCCTGGCATGCTCACTGCCCGACACGATGCCGACGATGTTGGATGAAAATTAGTCATAAAATCTGACTAAAATATCGAAAAATTCACAGGAGAGAAACTCTTGCGGAACTTAGGGCGTTTTTTTTTTTTTTTTTTGGAGGGGGGGGCGGGACATTTTCACCAAACCAGCCATCTTGGGCTCAATTCTGCGCCATTTCCCTTGAAAGTAGGACCAAGTCGATTTGGAGTGCAATTCCGGACGGCACTGGATCTTCAAAATATTTTGGGGATGTGGTAATTGCCATATATCAAGGTTTCCATGCAGAACAGCTGTAGCATTAGATATTCTTTTTTGATTGATCTGATTTTTGGATAGGGTACACTTGCATGTATCCGGGAGGGTATGTCGTCCCCAGATTGTGAAAATATCTCATGATTTAAATGTACTGAGGGGAAAGAGGTACAAGCAGAACTGTGCTGAGTTGCAATCATTTTTTCCGGGTTGCATGCAATGCAACCACTTGCAGGAAAAGATGCAGGAGATTCGGAATATGTACAATGAAAGATGCAGGATTCAATTTACCCAGACAAATTTGTTGCAGGCAGACACCTAAAGTTGTACATGAAATCGCAGAAAAAACACAAAGTTGCATGTGACTAGTTTTTACACAGTACTGTAGGATTTAACTCAATTCGTATGTCACAGGTCATAGGCCTAAAATTTTACGATTTTTTTCGTACCGGTCACAGGTCACCAACAAGTCACAAAATCGCCAGAAAACGGCCCAAAAAAATCGAATTTCCGCCTCCGCGCCGCCTGCTTGCCATCACGCGGTGCCGCAGCGTTTCTACGCAGGATAAATTATCCCTAACGTGTCAGGAAGACCAGTCTGCAGCAAAGATGTCGTGAAATTCCGATGATTATGTGACTAAATCTCCTATTTTAAATCCCAAATGAAATATGAGTACTTTGAAACATTCTACAACGACCTGGGGAGGCAGATATGCATATCTGAGGCCTGCGAACTTTCGGCCGATTTACGAAAAAAAAATGGGTGTCACGCCCGACCCGGCCCAAATACGAAATCTGGATTTCGTACGTCGCGGTCACAGGTCACAGGTGGGTACGAATTGAATTAAATGCTACAGTATATGTGCCATAAATATTAATGCCTCAGGGGGATTGCTGCCGTGAAGGAAATTGAATTTGCCATGGAACTGACAGCACTGGTAGAGCGGAAAGGGGATACTTGCATGTCAAGGGAGAGTTCACATAATCGCCCTCGCGAACAAAGCAGGCTGGAAGAGAGACCAGGCAGGGCAATGAGCGAGAAGATTTTGACGAGTTGTGGACAAGAGAAAGAGTAAAATAGGCGCCGATGTGCCGAACCGGACCATCACTGTTCCTATGTGCAGATCGGCGGAACCTTCCGCGCCGATCATCTTTTCGGCTCATTCGGCATCCTAGGGATCGCCGACGCTCGGACTCAATCTTCATTCTGGCAATTTGAAGACCGGTGGACTTGCTAATAGTATGTAGTCTCCCTAGTCAGACCAAATGATCAGATATCGTTTTTCTGAAAAAAAAAAAAAAGACAAAAAAGACCTGATATATGGTCTGATTTTATTCGCGCTATGAAAGCCGTAGGTGGCCCTTCCGGATTAGGTCGACCCAAAGTGGACGTTCCCACGATCTCTCTTGACAGCCCGTCACGACGCGTCGAGTCCCTCATCTGCGGCGCGTCGACACAGTGCGCTAGACACCACGACATGGCCGAGAACTTGTGGAATCTCAACTGGGAAGTACCCGACACGCCTGCCGCCAGAAATCGGCCTCTCTCTTCCCCTGCAAACCGCACCCCGCCACCGCAAAATCCACCGCAATTATCCGTCGGGGCGGCGTTTCCTATCCAGCTCCTATTCAATTTGGCACAATTCGGACCCCTGCTGCCCCCTAAGACCAGGAGGATGATGGTGGTCTATATGAGGACCCAGGAGGTAGCGAGGATGGGGATTGAATTGCATATTACTATAGTAATTATTTTTGTGCTATTTTCTCGGCCTTCTTGGCCGCCGCATTCGCTTTTTTTGAGATCTCGGAATGTACCCCTTAGCTCCACAATGACAGCCAACAACGCACCATGCTGGTCTCGAAGCCCCTTCAGGACGGTAATATCACCCGCAAGAACCTTGCAAATTCCGTCCATTTGGTAGTGATGCGGCTCGAAATTGGGCAAAACATCAAGGAGGATTTTACGGGCCAATTCGATGCCCTCTGAGGAGTAGAAGTGAAAGGAGAAGGTCCCATGGCATGGCAGAAGAATTAGGAGCAAAAGAGTGGGGCTGACGGGGCTCATGCGCGCAGAGATGCGCGATGTCGAAGAGACGCGGCGTTAAAAAATGGTCGTGTTTGGCATTCCCGTGCTGATGCCAAGCCATCATTTCTACGAAGGGCCACCTACGGTATGACCACCGCTCGGTGGCATAGTGATATATCATGCGCTCTCCGGGTAGATCAGTACTGATATATCCATTGCTCAGGTCGGTAGATCAGTCTGATATATCATTTGAGAGATCCTCACCTGTAGGGTACTTGCCATCAGTGTTCCAGCGAGCGCTGCCCTCACTGTCGTCGACGTTGTCCAGAGTGTAGCCTCTTGTTTGCCAAAGACCTCAGAGGCGGGCTTACTAATACGTCCTAATCAGGCAAGTCTGCCGCTCGTAACATCCCCAGCCACGCTTCCAACGCTGAGCCCGTTTCCATCTCAATCCCTCTGCAATATCGGCTAGTACATAGCAGTACTTACTGCTATGAAATAAATACATTATTCATATGCCCACCGTCCAGTCCGTCCAACAGTCACTCGTGCACCAATTCCTCCTCCAATTGCGTCTGGGGATGTGTCGCGGACGTCGACATTCCCGGCTGCTGGTCCTGCACCCCGTCAACGGTCTCGTCTTGTCCCGCCTGCTGCTCCTGCACCCCGTCAACGGTCTCGTCTTTGTCCGGCGTCATTGCCGCGTATTCCTCGCGTGCCATTCTGAGCTCCTGCGGGACGTATCGCCACAACTGCTTGAAGCGTTCCCGAAGCCCCTGCATGTATCCAGCCTGCTTCCTGGCGTAGGCTCCCTGCCCCTCTTGGGAAGCCCGGTCCACCTGCACCCTCAGCTCCGCCCGCGCGTGCCACCAATCTCTCCGCCATCTCAGAAAATGCAGCACGCGCCGCATCTCCTCTTCGACGAGGTCGATCTCCTCGGCGTACCGGATGGCCATTTGCTCGCGTCCTAGCCCACTCAATCCGCAGTGCTTGAAAAGCGTCAGCAAGGAATTGTTAACGGTGAGCGCACGACCGACTTACGCTCGCTCTTCACCACCTCCTCCGGCTTCCCCGTCCTTCCCTCCGAGTACCAGACCCATGACATCCCCTTCTTCGCTTCCGCCTGTATCTCAGCAGCTCGCGCATCCTCCGGCCCCATCGCAGACGACTGAGCCTTCTTCTTCTTCCCCCCCCCTCTCTGCCGCTCAGGGTCCCCAACGTCGTGCGCGGACGGCCCCGCACGTCCTCCGCAAGCAGTGGCCGCAGATGTTGCTGCCACTCCGTCCGTCTCAAGATCGCCCGAGCTTCACCAAGGCGGCACGCGCAGCGCGGTACTCCTCCGCCGCGCAGTCGATGCGCAGCTGAATCGCGTCCGTCCTGGATCCCGATCGCAGCTTCGCCTTCGTCCCGTGAACGCCGTCCCGGTAGATGTACTCGTGCGCACGCAATATGAGGCCGTCACGCATCACCTTCAACGCCCACACCGCCTGACCCTGCCGCAACTGGAACTCGTATTCCTGTAGCCGCAGCGGGCACTGGGCACGGGTCCCAATGGCGGAGGGGAGCCAGAGGCTCATATCCTGCGCCTTCAGCCCAGGCACTGGCTGCGTCACCCCCCACGCGCTTCCGTTCAGCGTCCTCCCGATCCCGCAGAACAGTCACCTCCGGTATGAACAGCTGCTGGATGGCCGACCACGAATCGATCTTGCGCCGTAGCTTGGTCTCGCGCCTCCAAACGTTTGGTCTCTTGATGTACTGTCTCGTGTGCGCCGATGTGCTTCATGTGAGTTGCCAAGTCGCGCCTAGGAACAATTCAGTCAGCCATCATCAATACCCTTCATGCGGTACTCACCTGCTGCTGCTCCAGCTGCAAGCCCATCGACAGCATCTCCGTCTCATGCATGTCGCCACGCACCCCCTCATGACCTACGTCTGCCGCTGCGATCGCTGCCAGCCTACGTCGGACCTCCGCGATGCCCTCGTGCTGCACCGTCGACGCGAAGGGGTTGGGATGCTTGCCATCCGCCTCCCAAGCGATGGCCATGGCCGTCCATGCCTCAATCACCGACGGCTCGAATGACGCCTCCACGTCCACCCAAGCTGCCCGCGTCTCGAGCATCATGGGCACGCACTTCTGGATCTTGTCTAGCAAAACGGTACTTGTCGTGACCATCAGTACACTCCTCGCAAAATGCGCCAAACGCCTACCCAGCTTGGTAATCTTCTTCCAGTTAGAATACTGAAAATGGGCGTCCAAAGTGTCGCGCCGTGCTCCCGGTCCCGAGATGCTAGTGCTATTCGCCAAGCGGTTTGCATCCGCCCATCCGCGCTCGGGTGCCTCGCCGTCCGTCCGACCGACGGATGGAGTCAGATTGAAGGAAAAGTTAATGTTACACTCCTCGATGTGCGCTGGGAGGTGAATTTTGGGCACCAGAAACACGAACTTCTTTTCCCCGCTCAGCTGGGCTTCCGCGGGGAAGATCGCCATGCGCCCCCATAGGTTTTTATACCATTGGCACGCTATGTCGTACGACACGACGAAGCGCAGGAGCAGCGTGCCCAGTAAACCCATGAAGAATAGGTAGTCCATATTAAGATACCTATGCCCAGACGTCCGTCAGTCCACCGTTCAGATACCGCTCGCCAGACCACTACGTACTTTTCTCCCTGCTGCAAGTCACCTACGCCATTTGGACGCTTCATGTTGTGGCGCACGTAATCCACCGTCCCGATCCCGGACGAAGCCGTCCCGCGCGATTCGCGGTCTGGCTTATCCACCGCGTCATGCGCCACACAGGTGCTTCGCTGTGGTTCCTGGTCAGCTGGGGTAGGCGTAACGGGAGGCCGGAATTATCTATTTTCCAATGGCTTAAACCGGGCTAAAGCGGATTCTTACATGGAAGGCGTAACGTGTAACGCAAAGTGACAGAAGAATCCGTCCATTCACCCTTCCATTTCGATTCCTATTCAGTTAGAGTCACAGTGTCTTTCTTATTCAAGCCCACAGATGTGATCATGTCGCGCATCCCCCTGTCGACGTCGCATTAGTTCAATTGTGGGAATTTCGATGTGCCACGCCGAACTCGAGGTTTTTAGTACAGTCGCATCTGTCCTAACCCATACCCCGGCCCTCGGTCACGCAAAAAGTTATCGGGTGCTGCAGAGTTATGGGTTTTCCCTGCCAAAAGTTGGCAAAAATGACTCGAAAAGGTATGGCTTACTGCAGAGTATGGGTTATGACAGGTATGGGTTAGGACAGAGGCAACTGTAACTATATCCCACAGAGCGCGAAATTGTCCTGTAATAGATACAAACAAGCGAAGTATGAGCTAAATATTGTTTGTAGCATCTGTCTACGAGAGACTAATCAATAGATACAAGAAGATCAACCAGAAAAATCCTGACCGCGCGGCGTTGGCGCAGGAGGCAAGTGTGCTGCTCGCGATGACTCCTTCGGGCTGCCCAAAGCCTCCAGAGCCCTCCGACTCGGAGCCAATCCACACGCTCTGGCGCTTCGTTGGGCCTCATTGGTTGACGGGCTCGCAGATGAATGATATGCTTGAGCTCTTGCGGAACAAAATTGATTTCAGCCCAGATCTGACTCGAACGACTCGCATTCAGGGGACAGCACTTGCGGAAAAAATCATCGAATCTTATCGTGCAGCGCCTACCGACAGTGCGATCGCCGCTGCCGGGGGTTACGTTTCCGACGCAGGACGAATCACAGAGCAATATCTCTTCGTTGCGACGTTCCGCGTCCCATGCGAGCAGTAGAGTTCCCGAAGGGGTAGAACCCACTCGCTGCTCCTTGATGGGCAATAGGAAGCGGGCTCTCGGACCAATCTCCTTGAGTGTCGGTTACATCGCGCAACAACCAGCGAAGCTTTAACAGCATTTCTGGATCGTTGTCCATGGCCAGAGAGTCCCCTTGCAACACAATGCGGTCGGCCATGGCCACCACACACGGCGCCCAATGAACACTGTGCTTATTGTAAACAAATGCAAGGTTCTCGGGCAGTCGGAAAGTAACTCCTCCCGCAATTTTTTGAGCTTGGGAGTAAGCTGATTTTTGCGGTAGGCATTTGTGAGTTCAACATGGAAGTAGGAGTGCGTGTGCTGTGGCGCCTTTCGCGGCCCGGGTCGTACTCATTCGGGCGCCGGTACATATTTGTACCACGGAGTTGTCAATACAAATTTAGTACAGAAATTTGGTCTTATAAACTCACGAGTCGGTGGCACAGTTGCAAACACCCCTACGCACAATCATCAATCCAAGATTCTTCCTTTCAAGAGTTCATATGTACCACAGGTGCTTACGGGTGTTGTCGGATTTGGGCATGGACGATTGACGCTTTCTGGAGTCCCCCCCTCATCTGAGCTTTGCTTATATGCATGGTGTACCCTAGACTCGTGTCCAGTCCCTACGTTGAGTAACAGACAGAGTAGTATCACAACACAAGTTATTTTAGGCAAATTGGACCAAAATTGAATGAGAAAGAAAAAATGCGTCAAAGGTTACTCGAACGTAGGGACTGGGATAACTTAGTACTGGAAACGGCCAATATAATTTGCACGTGACAATAAAACGGACTTTGAAAATTCGAGCTTCAAAATTTTGCATCTCGTCAAATCACGACTCTGAATTGCATGAAAGTTGTGCATAATCTGTGACATGCCGTACACTACATTCAAAAGATCTACAGTCAAGAACCCAGCTTACAATGCATCAAAGAGTTGGATTCCTGGTACTTTGATCCAGAGCTTTTATTGGGCAAAATAGGATTATTGGGGGGCAATTCCGACTGAAAATAACATTGGAAAATGCTATTGGAGGTATTCTAAGCTCTACAACTGACATCTGTCTTTTCATACCCTCACTATCTTCTTATATGGTGTTGGAAATACCTACATCCTGTGTGGCCTTGAGAAATAGCAAAACCACTGGTATTAACCAAGTGATGGGTGATGTGTAAGTCAAGATCCTCCAGAAAAATATTGGTGCCTCTGGTATCTGCGGACAAGGAGTAGTGGACAAGAGGAAACTACCCTGACAGGGGCTGATGTGTGGCTGTGCCTGCGGTCCGGTTACCGGGCTTGGACTATTTTGTTGTTTTCATCAAGACAAGAGCAGTTAAAAAAATTCTGAATACATTAACAAGACTCCAAACTGTGCCCGCAACTTTCATAGTATTCAGTTTTTTCCGTTGAGAAAGTTGAGAATTCCGATCGTCGAAATTTTTTTTAAGTCCGTTTATTGTCACGTGCTGATTCTATTGACCTATTTCTGTACTAAGTTCTCCCAGTCTCTATGTTCGAGTAACACTTCCGCCGCTTTTTTTCTTTCTCGCTCAATTTTCCTCCGATTGGCTTAATTCTTTTTTCATCATACTCCGCTGTCTTGTTACTCAACATAGAGACTGGTTACGAGTCTAGGTGTACCCACCTGGGACATTCATCCCCGCATTGTCATCAGGGTTTGCGGAACTTTACCGGTGGTTGGGGTACGATCATTGTCTTGGTTAGTGGGTTTTGTTCAATTCCGATCGAAACAATATTGATCGAGCTCTTGTCTCACTGATGTGGACCCACAAAGATGAAGGCCGAGACAGGGTGGGCTGATTCCGGTCCGATTTCCGATCACGGGACACGTCCGACGCTTTCAATTAATCTGAGCTTTGCTTATATGCACGGTGTATCCACCTGAGACATCCATCCCCGCATTGTCATCAGGGTTTGCGGAACTTTACCGGTGGTTGGGGTACGATCATTGTCTTGATTAGTGGGCTTTGTTCAATCCCGATCGAAACAACATTGATCGAGCTCTTGTCTCACTGATGTGGACCCACAAAGGTGAAGGCCGAGACAGAGGACATTTGTTACATATGCAGGCGCCCACATGGCACAATCACTCTCGTTCGAGTCAAGTCAATCATGGATTGCATTACAGGAGCCTGCGGGTGAAAAAAATTGCCTTGCCTCCTCCTCTTCCTTTAATCGTCAAGCAAGACTACGGAGACCTCTTTGTAAGGATCGTAGCGATACACAATCCACGTCATCGCGAAATTATTTGCATCCACAGGCGATCGAAACAGAAGGTGGACGTACTGCGAATCTTGTTTCTCAACCATCAGTGGCCGAACCAGGACATCCTTCCGAATCAGTTTGAGCAGCCCATCGAGGATGCCATAGAACAACTCCTCGACTTCGAGCGCCTCGTCTGTAAATATGGGTCCAAATCGCACAGTTGTGTACGCCTCTTTGACTTCCCCGTGCTGAACGCCGGTCGACGGGGATGATGTAGGGGGCAGGTGTCGCTCAGCAGGCGAGGATGGAAACGTTGGTACGGAAAATGGGCTCTGTACGGCCGTGAAAATCCTGGCGGGATTCGTATCCGGAGATTTTCCACCCTTAATCTCGGAGAGGATATCTGCCATAATGTCCACGGGAGGCCGTTCGGCTGCGTTGTGTTTAAAGCAACATTGAACCAACTCCCATAGTAGCTCAGGCATGGGAATTCCCGCTTTATCACGCGGTTGGTTGTATATGGAACTGTTCCAGATGATTCTGCTCCAGAAAGCGCGACGATTACGCCGCCATCTGACATCTGGGCAAATGGTATCTGGCCTTCGGTCCAAACCTTCATAACGAAAGGGTTGTCAGACCAATCGAGACGCAATAGCGTGAAGGAACGAACCTCGCAACAAACACAACCAAAGGCCCAGACATCGGAAGCAGGTGTTCGCTTGAAAGGGACGCCTGGAAGGAGGAGTTCCGGAGCCATCCAACGCGTGGATCCGCTGTGCGTCGAGCTTTTGATGGAGGTCTCCAACTCGACAAAGGCGGCCAGTCCGAAATCGGTCAGATAAGCTCGTCTCTTGTTGATGAGAATATTTCGCTGAACATCATTAAATAATTGAACGGCGTATAGCACAGATTGTACTTACACCACAAAGATCACCGTGCACAATGTTCTCCAAGTGGAGATACATCAAGCCTTGGATGACGTCGTCGAGCTGCGACGAAAGGTGAGTTTTATATGGGTAAAGAGACCGGAACGCTAACGCACAAGCGTGAGGGCATACTGAGAAACTGGTGAATGTTCCGCCATATAGGTGAGTGCGCTTCCCTGGGGCATCCAAGACGACACCATAGCCATCGTTGGACTCGGAAAGGTCGTTGAATCGACCCCGAGGAACGGTACAACGTTGGGATGCTTCAAGTGGTGCCACACAAGCGCCTCTCGGGCAAATTTCTGGCGGAGAATGTGTCGCGCTTCATCAGACTGATCTTGGAAGATCTTCAGAACTTTCAGAGCGACCTCGACTTCTTCCCCTTGAGAGTTTGTGTATTTCCCGTGGTAGATATCAGCGAAGCCGCCGTATTTGACTGGACGGTCGCTTAGCAGCATCACTCCGTCAATGGCAAGTTCCTCGGGAAGGATCTTTAGGAAATCGGCCAGGATGTTAAGTAGTCGGTGAGCACGCCGCCGAAAGAGCTTCTCGTCATTTATTTGGTCGCTCGCTGGCAGTCTACGGTTCAGAATCTGACAATGATTAGGATGGGAATTAACAGGTGGACAAAACGCACATGATGAGTTAAATTTAGGACTGAAAAGGCCTCTCGTTCTGGAATTCTTGGAATTTCGTGCTTGTAGGTTTTGTCTTGAACCAACCGTTGGAGGATCCCGGCAATCTCCGCATTGTCATTGTCGGTACAAATATTGATCTGAGATTGCTCTATCACGGGTAGATCGGAGAGGAACTGCGCGGACAAATGTATAGAAGAGGTAACAGCTTGTAATTGGGTGAAAAAAATACCTTCAGGATGTGTTTACGGTCTTCGGCCGCTTCGTGTAGCAAATGGAATATTGTGGCAGTTCGCATTCTCAAATTATGACCGAGTTCTGGCGTTTCGGATAAAGAGGGCGCGCGGCACCACAGCTCAGCCCATATGCTGGCCGATGCTTTTCAAGGAGAATCGTAAAACGCCAGCCAATGACCCACCTCTCGGAGACTTCGTCGGCGGATTTAAATATCCCTTCGAGCACAAGGAGGAAGAGGTTCTGAAAAAGTAAGCCTGTGACCTTTCATAAAATCCGGAGGGAATCATTTACCTGATTGAGCCACGGTAATGCGGGAGAATTCCCGGAGTATATGACCGTACCTGTTTCAGATACGGACAAAGTATAGACGTGGTCCATAATGCGCAAATCGCCTCCCGAAACCTCGCAGAGGAGGCTCGGTGTGCTGATCGCTACGACATCGAAGGATTCGGCGTCCTTCAGCCACTCGATCATGTCGTACAGTTCCTTCGCTTGGTAAGAATCGCGGACGCCGTGTATTATAACTACAGCACGGGTCATTTCTCCACCGCGCTGGCTCTCCGAGTCGCTGTCTCCGGCCGAATTCCTCCGGTCGTTGTTCCTCATATTCTCCAACGGTGCGAGAAGAAGGTTCTCGACACGATATCCGAATCGATACAAATACTCGTGGTTTTTATTCCTTGGTGGGTTGAGAGCAAGAGCGATGCGATCGACCTACAACATGGTTGCGCATATTGAATATGAGAGAGTAAGTAAACCTTACTTTAGGCTCATAATAATACTCGAGCGTGGTGTACCTATCACACAGCGCTGCCAATTGTTGCTTGAATTCCGGCCATGTCGTTCCTAGGGCGTGCAATAGAGGCCAGAATATGGTCTTTACGTTAGTGACGTCGACCAAGATCGTTCTTGGAACAGGGTCTGAGGCGGGAAGTAAGTCATAAATGTGGTGTGCACAGCTGGTCATCTTTGTGCGATCGACTGTGATCCACAGCGCTTTTCGCATGCTTGGGTCTCCGATAAGATGCGACCAGTGAAAGACATCATCATGCAGCTGCACGGGAAACGTCACTGGAACAAACGGTATATCGAGCGGAACATCTTCGTCGGAAAGAGCAATAGCACCTCGTTGGCGCCAACGGAGGTTTCCCTGCAGCTCCGACCAGAAATGCGATACTATGTCCTTGAAAATTTGGCCATTTGGCCTACCGGTGGCCAGAATTGAGTCGCGCAATAATTTCGACTCGAGCCATGGGATGACTGGGCGAAATCAGATGCGAAGTGCGTACCGTGACGGAGGAAAGCCACGCACCTGCTATCTCGGCTCGATACCGCAATAGAATAGGGTAACAACCCCACTCCACCAGGCAAAGGAGATCGTGAGTCCCAATGCAAACCTAACCTCGCAATTCATCAGCACGAAAGCATCGAAGGACAGAACTTACAGCGAAGAGCGCCTTCACAGGTTGGAGCAGAGAATAGTTCCACAACATAAAGCTACGAAAGCGGTGAGCGTCAGTGCTGGAAGTAGGCGACTGAATACTATGCAAGATTGACGCCTAGACCCCAAGTCTGTGGCCAAAAAGGATGAGCTCAATGGGATCACATGTATGAGATCGTACTGACCCCAGAGACAAAGAGCAAGGCAATATATAGACGGGGTGCGAACTCATGTCGGTCCATCAAGGCCACCAAGATAGAAGCACTTTGGAGTATGCGAATCAAGGTAAGGATGCCTGCGTCGGTTTCTGAGCCCAAATCTCGCGAATCTTTGAGACACTCACCAGTCACCAGGTCCAACATGAGCACACCAGTCAAAACCAGCCGGTATTCAGTGTACACCATAATACCAGTAACTATGTGCGATGAGAGCTCCCATGCATGGCTGTAGAATTTGTCCCATGGCCAGTGGCGAAACATACTAGGTGTGCCCGCGGTTTAGGTCTGGATGTAAGGTTGCCAGCAGTGCAGCGACGGGGAATACCTGACCTGCCCTTAAGTACCTAGCAACCTATCAAATGCCATATCGTAATGGGAGCTGGCATCTGACAAGCTTATGATGGCGGACCAAACCACTGCGTTCAGGGCCCATGTCCGCGTAGCGGAGCGGACATATGGAGATCAGTTGCGGATCACTGTGGATCGTGGGATTAACCGTTCTTTAAGCAAATGGCTCCTCGGCTGTGCTATTTCCCCATATATTTATGCTCTTTCCTTCCTCCTCTGCGGATCTTCTCTCGTTAACTCCTTTCATACCAACTTTTGCTCGGTTTTCTTCCCACTGCGGCCTGCCTCGTGTTCAGCCGTCGTCCCCGTTCGTCCCAAGCATTTCTCGATGCCCCATTCGTGCCCTACATCTGCACTGCTTCTCTAACCAACTCCGACGGAATTCAACAACTTTCCATCCCGATTGCGATAAAATCGTCCAGCTGACCTATCTACAACCAGACGCAGTTGTTCGCAGGACGCTGCGGTGCCAGATTAACCGTTCTGTAAGATTTGGCTCGCTTGGCGGTGCAATTGCCCCATGTGGCTCTATCTCCGTTGAGTATGCCTCATTTTTCAAGTACTTTCATGCTGTGATGACCATTTTTTCATAGCATCCAATTCCACAAAGTCGATTTTTCAGATTATGCAAATTATTTCCTATCTCGGGATAGCAAAGTAGGTATGGTATGGTTTCTTGGTGCATGGGAGCATGAAATCACTTACCGCCGTTTGCAGTATAACAGGCGCGGACCGAAATTTTTGCCTTTTTGGGCACTTTTTGGTCTTTTTTCTCAGAACACTCACTACGTTCCGCCGTCGGCTAGACTCAGCTGCCGAGGTCCGTGTAGCCGAGTCAAGATGCGGCCAGCCGATCACACAGGCTGTGCGTGGCCGGCTACACACAGCTGTGTGATCGGCTAGCCGCATCTTGACTCGGCTACACGGACCTCAGCAGACTGAGTCTAGCCGACGGCGGAACGTAGTGACTCGCCCTGCCCTCAGTTCCGGTCCGTTTGCCTTGGGAGTTAGCTCATTCGATTCGCATTCGAAATGCGCAAGGGATGGTATCCTCACATCCGTTATCTGGTCCTTAAAACTGCTGTTTGAGCGATGGATTTAGTTTTATCCTAGCAGTCGGAACGCATCCAGATTTACCTGGATTTGCCCAGACTTGGGAATCCGAGCCCGGGTGACACAGTACATCGGCGCGAGCCGCCCATCAGTTCCGCATCTGCTACGCGTACGGATTCCCTGGAGGCCGAGTCAGCAATGCTCACCGCTTCATGACACAAGTGCGTTGTTGTGGTTTCGAGTCCAAAATCGCGTTTCTAGTGCACCGATGGCTCGTACAGACTCATGGGATGAGTACTGAGATGCGGAAGAGGGATTTAAACGCGGTACAAGGCATAGGCGCGTCGATGTTGGTCGCAAATGCAGCTCATTCACGGCGGGTCTAATTTTGATGGGATTGGGTGGAAAAGCGGGCTACGAGGGACTAATATCGGATACAGAAGGCTCTCAGAATTTGGAGGGGAATGAATGCGTGGGTCTCCAGCAATGGATGCCCCGTCATCGAGTCATGGCGGTAGAGGGAAGACCATTGCGTTATGTAAGCCGCGGCGCAAAAAATCACACAAGTCTGTGTGCACGTGTCAAGGGAATATGGGGCCAATATTCGACCAATATGTGGGATATTGGCTAGATAATGGTCGTCTAATATTTGAGACAATATGCGGCCAATATGCGGCCAATACACCCTGTATTGGCCGGATATCCGCTGCCATTTATTTGGGTCAAACTCAGGTGGGAGACAAGGAGGACCTGGTGTTATTGGAATTTAACCTGATTGACGATGGATTGAGTTCTTGAGTGCATGGCTACAAGAGAAATGCGAGTGAACGTCTGGGAAAGAACCAAAGAGGATCCCGGAGTTCAACTACCATGGTATGGGGGCATCGGAGATCTCAAATGGCATTGTATCGACTGTAAGGAAACCGCGAATATTTTCTTGTCGGAGGCCGCAGGAGCAGAAGGGACGAGAGCCGAGGATTACATCCCACAGCTACGCCCGAGAAGTTAGGAGTTGAAGTGGGAATATTACAGGAAAAAGGGCAGCCTCCGTACGGCAGCAAAAACCAGAAGAATAAACATACCCCTTAATTCTAGCCTTGGGTGAGATATTGGAGATCAAGGAAGTCGAGGCGATAACCACAGTAGAGGACAGAGGAGAGCCGAAAAGTTTGAGATCCATGCTGCCGTCGTAATGTAATCGTTCGGGGTGGGATTTCGAAGGAAGAGCATAGGTTGGAGCAAGATTATTAATAATCAGCTGGAAAGAAAGACGCACATAGACCGCCATCGCGCTCGCGCTGCGCTGCATCTGCACTGGGCGCTCTTCGTGCCGCTGCTCTTGTTGCTGCTCCTCACGATGGCGCGAAACATAAACCCCATCGCGCTCGCACTGCGCTCCATCTGCATCACCGCCTGCGCCTGCGCTTCCCTCTCGCGCTGCGTCGACGACCGCGGCGGCCGGCCATGGCGCGATGTGCAGCCCGATCAGGGGGGGGGGCCTTCGCGATTGCGCGCGGCGTGCGGGCGCAGCGAGCGGATGACGTGTGCGTGGGGCTCTCCTCCCGATGAAACCGCGTCCGAGGGAGGGCGTGCCGAGCGTCGCGTTCAGATTGAGCTGCGTGATGAGCTGCGCGAGGTCGTTGGTAGCGGCATCAAGGAGGGTAAGCACCCTAGGGTTAGAGTCGTCAGATCAGCCTCAGCACGGGAGGAGCAATGCACTTACCATCCGCCGCCGTATCTTCAATGATTCCCCGGGGTCGAGTCTTCCCCCGCACATTGAGGAGGTTGTCAAAGCCGGACGCGTACGCGGAGCTCCCACTCGAAAGCACCCCAGCGTCGTCTTGCGCCCTTTGTCAGGCGTCGTACCAGGATCTTTGCAATTAGCGTCATCTGCCGAAGTAGACATCTGGTGTGGTTTTCATCGTCGTTCGCTCGTTATTGTAGGAACTTTTGCTGATTTCGAGAGAGACTATTCGCTGGCTCGGATTCCGATAAGCGAACATTGACAAACCACGGCTAACCTGCTGTTGGGATCCAACGCCCTGCGGGTGGGGTTATGCATCGAGCGAAAGCGCGGGCGCGAGAGCCTTCTGGCATGACGGTTTGGAGATCAAGTCCGAGGATGTTAAGGGCTCGCGTTCATCGGCTCGTTGATCCGCCTCACTATTTGGAGCGAAAACAAGGCCAACAAACTCTTTTCTGCTCGCCACCCACCGACACCCACTACCCTCATATTCAATCGTTTCTGTCATGAGTAAAGTTGTGTTTGGTGAGCTCTTCGTATTGTTTCCAATGTCCAGCCTGAGGCCTTTTGATTGATTCTCCACAGCCGGCAATCTGCCTTACAACATGAGCGAGGAGGAGCTCATTGATGTTTTCAAGGTTGCCGGTGAAGTCGTTGGCTTCAGGTATACGGCAATACATTCTCTTTATCCTGTGCTCAACCTTTTTTCCTAGGCTTGCTTTCAATCGGAATACGGGTCAACCACATGGCTACGGATTCTGCGAATTTGCCGGTACATGTATTCTCCCTTTTAATATTATCATTGTTCGTGTCTGACCGGAAGTTCTTCACTTTCCAATTCAACTCTCCTTGAACTTTGGCAATCTCCGGATGAAAATTTACTGATCGTCGAGATCTTCAATCCAACTCGCCGATTGTCGTTGGTGACCTTATCATTCAGATCATGAAACAGCTTCCTCTGCTGTACGCACGCTGGATGGCTACAAGATGGATGGTCGTGCATTGCGGTGCAGTCTTGCAGACTCCGATCCTTATCTTGAAGGCAAAACTACGGTGAGAGGAATTCTATGGTCAAATATTGCCTTTAGATTTTGAAAGGCATGACTTGTGCAGACTGTTGCAATTCGAACATTCCCAGCTATTGTTTCTAGAATGGATAGCCCATGACTGAACAGAGAGGTAATCATGAATTAATTATCTAGGACCAGTCTTAGGGATTTGCTGGGCAACCGTGTGAGATTTGTCCCCTGTGCAGTGATGGCATCAGGAGAGCAGAGAGGTATTGACAAGTGTGTTAGTTTTGTCCTTCCTCTGGTGATGGGCATCCGGGACACCCTGATACCAGTAGGTAGTACTCAGAAGAAATAGAGATATAAACGGACTGGTTCTATAAAATTTCGAAGAAATCGTCAAAAATTTGAGTGTTATGGCCGCTATAATGAGGACTCGGGCCGGGAAATGTCGTGCAGAACACCCCTACTAGGGTGGGCTGATTCCGGTCCGATTTCCGATCACGAGACACATCCACCTGAGCACCAATTGAACATCACCCTTGCCTACCACAATGCCCTTCAGATGTACAAGGCCAACATGACCTCGGAATATACACCGACATTGAGCGCCGAGGATCGACAGGCCATCCGCGAGCAGAGGATGCCTCGGGTTTGCTTTCTTTCTTTTGTTTGTAGGCTCGAAGCGAATGCCGACTTTGAAGAGAGCGCGGCGACCTCTCATCTTTCCCCTGCTTATCAGGCCAGGGAAAAACTCTACCAGGTGTGTGTCATCCTCTGTGGATTCCTTGTGCTCACATCGAATCTACCACGTATGTAGATATACCCACAGTGCGTGAACACGCCCCGTTTCCGCATACTCGCTACTAAAACTCTTCTAGTTTACGAGACTCGAACGTGGTGGAGTGGAACGCCGACTCTCTACTGGCGGATCCCACTGTCAGTGATTACTTGGGCAAGGAACCAATCATTTCTGCGTCCGATCATGAAGACTTCGGGAAGGAAGTTGGTGGTATGATTCGTGATCGGTGACTCTCATTCATTCATCTCTTTTAGTTGGAACAATGCCTTTCATCTTGTGGAGATCGGACCATTTGGCCCCTGGTGGAGAGGTTTTTACACATAGTCCACTTAATATGCCCTATGATTCTGATATTTCCGGTCAAGTGTGCATATCAGGGGGCCATTTCCAGTGCTATCGACCGGCATCACGCTGGTAGATTTGCCTGGTCATGGTGATGTTGATAACAGTGCGTCCTCTATTCCTTCCACATCGACAGCTGAGCTCACCGTTTCCTTAAGCGCGAGACAAGGTGGCAAATGAATACATGCGAGATGCCAGTACTGTGTTCTTGGGTCGGTGTCTCTTTTGTAATTTCTGGTAATTTCAGTCTAAGTACGTATTCCGTGGCAGTGACATCCATTGCGAGGGCAATAGATGAACGAGTAAGGCTATTATTCCTTCCCACGTGTCCTTTAATTCTCATTGAACGCAGGACACGCACCAGTACCTTGAAAAGCAGTGCGTCGATCGTTCCCTACCCACCCTGCAACCATTTTATATTCCTTCCAGTCTCTCCCAAATTATCGTAGACGGTAGGATTGGCGAGAAATCAATTGCGTTGATCCTTACCGGCACCGATGTATGTGAAACCGTCCGCGTTCGATAATTTCCAATGTGAGAGCTGTCCTAGATTCCATTTGACGAGAAGGCCGCAGGAACCACCGTAGGTGATTTTAATATGCCATCCCTGCTGCTGAATGACTTCTCCAGGAGATTGCCAAATTAACGAAAGAGATAAAACGCCTCGAAGGACGCATCGACCGGCGCCCTCAGGATGATAAAGTTAAGGGATGGAGAGATCAGGTTTCTCGAACTACTGGAAATGATGTTAGATTAATGTTGACCTATCCTTCGTAGATTACGCAAAGACGTAACGCTCGAGACCAGCTAATCTCTCAGAGACATATTGTGTTGGCGGTATGCTTCACGTCTTTTCGTTAGGGTGATGCTCATCCCTCCACAGCAACAACGATCGCACGCCGTCGCATCGGCGCTTCAGGAGAAATGCCAGCAGATATATAGTACATTGTCTCAGTTGCCGGAAGTTGAAAGCAATCCACATATTCCGATCTTCTGTGTGGGCAGCTGGGATTTTTTGTGCGCATGCCCTTCCATTTTCCGTTGCCTCATGTCCGAACCACTGCTTTCAAGGTCCTTATCGCGGCTTCTACCTGCCAACCCATTGGTTTTCTCATCGAAAGAGGATGTATGGATTTGGTTCACTTCCATGTTCTAGGAGATCTTACATCTGTTTCGTTAGACTTCTATTCCGGCCCTCCACGAGTATATTCAACTTATTGGGGGAATTTCACAACTTAACGGACGGCATCGATCTCCTCGCTGTGATGTATCAGCTGCTTAATCGGGCCTCACATGTTCCATCTGCAGACAGGGTGGGGCCCGAAATGCGGCAGGAAATCATCAATTTGGAAAAGGTTGGGAAGCCCATTTTGCACATTTGTCACTTATTGCTACCGTTCCAGCGCTGTACCGATCGAGCTCTCACCTTGGTACAATCCATCGAGGCCATTTTCAAGACGATTGCGGCGGAAGTGGCAAAGGCTGTCAGCGTCGTTCGTATCGTAATCAACTTCCGTCCTGAATGCGAACTTACCATACTTAGGCCGCGGGAAGGAGTCCGACTATTTTCGAGAATATCGCCCGGACATTGAAATGGAATCAATACCTGGCTCTGATGCGCCGCGAGGGAGAATACGGCGCTAACGATCTAAATATGGCTCTCACGGCCACGATCTTGCCCTCCGTCCAGACTCAATGGCACCTGGGCATAAACGTGGAGATCTCAAGCCTTCTTTCTGATTTTTTCCAGGTCTTTTGCTTTTTCTGAAATGGAACGAGTCGCTGAACCATAAACAGGAGATTAAAGCTGATCTGGACAAGACCATCCAGACACTCCAGGATCGCTCTTCCACCAATATTGACACGGTCCGCAAATCTCTCGGGGTGGAATCGTTTGTGAAGCAGCTGTCCCGTGCCGTCCAGCAGTCGATCGCTGTTCGGCAACGAAAAGGGAATCGTATTTGGGCACCATTAATTAAAGAGCAATTGGTTGTTCAATATGGATCAGTTGCCGCGGAAAGGGGACGCGGGATGTTTGGCAGAATGAAGGTTTGTTTGTCAATATAGCTACCCAACTCTCGCTCATCTCAGCTCAGGAGGCAAGTTGAACTTCAATTTCCACCCTATTCATGTGAACCAACTTTACTGTCCAGCTCAACATGGCCTTCATTCGAGACTCCGCACATGAGATATTCGAACCCCTGAACGATGGAACGCGCATGGCATTCGCAGGCAGTGTTGAGCAGGTCCAAATTGAGCTCCTTGGTGGAATCAAGCGTATCCTCCGAGAAATTCGCCTCCTCTTCATTGGTAAGATTCTCCAGGAACAGCTGTCTGACGCTCTGATATATTGTCAGGATTCGAAACCAATGACTTGGAGGGCCTCGCTCGGGTGGAAACAGTTCTGCACGACAATGAGGACGGTATTTTTCGTGTGATGGATGTTCTCAAGTCGCGCCGTCAGGAAATCGAGTTGCATCTTTGAGTCGATAGTAGTCTTCAATGAACACGCTCTCTGCCTTCTGTGAAGTTCCCCTTCCCTCGCTCCCTCGATGCCTTGTAAGTTACCGTGTATATCTCTCTCTTTATAAAATTGCGTTGTCCGAAGCCTTTTAGACTCCGACAGGCAATCACCGAATTTAGCGCTGAATGACGTGCCTCCTCAACATGACCACGTACTTCCACGACAACACTTCTGAATTTATCGAGAGAGGTGCAAGGCCACGTACTTCTACGACACAAAACCGGACTATTTAACAGTGCCCTCCCAAACAACCTCTCAAGACGCGAGCCGCGAATTTCTGCGCTACACTGCACATCCAGTCTGTAGTAGGCTTTTGTCAGTTGCTGCTGTCCGTTGGTTTTCCGTGTTATTTGCGACCTTTACCCAGAATGCCCGTGTTTAGCTTTCCAATAGCTGTGTTTCTTTTTGAAATGAAGTACCTCATGTTTGGTTTTCTAATAGATGTGTTTGGTTTTGAAATAGAGTGCCCAGTGTTTGGTTTTCCGATAGCTGTGTTTGGTTTTGGAATAGAATGGCCGTGTTTGGCTTTCCAATAGCTGTGTTTGGTTTTGAAATAAAGTGCCTCATGTTTGGCTTTCCAATAGCTGTGTTTGGTTTTGGAATATTGGTTTTAGCCTCCCCTACATCAGGCTCCCCTACATCTTCCTCCACCTCTGCAGAGGCATGATATACCCAAACATGTGACTAGTTCAATTATACAGCCATTCTATTCCAAAACCAAACACAGCTATTGGAAAGCCAAACATGAGGCACTTTATTTCAAAACCAAACACAGCTATTACAAAGCCAAATATGGGCATTCTATTCCAAAACACACCAAATGGGTGGGTGAATTTCTTACAGGGGCGGCGAGCGTCAGGCAGCGGCGGAAGGCGGGCAGTGGGAAGCAGGCGGGCAGTGGGAGACGGGCAGCGGGAAACGGCGGGCAGTGACGACAAGTCGAGCAGCAGCGTCGGGATGCAGACAGCGTACAGCGAACAGAATGTGGGTGAGGTTCAAGCGAGCCGGTTACCGCAGGTCCGTGTGGCTCGCAGGAGCCACGGTGCTGGTGTAAAAGTGCGGAAAAAATGCTGTGGAGAAGGCAAGAAGGACAGAACGGAGTGGTACCGCTTTTGATTTGTAGTACTACCCCAGAAAGAGCAGGAAAATTGCTGAAAGGTACCGGTAAACGGGGGGAGCACGCTGCTGCGGCTGCGTGCCGTGTAAGGCTCCAAACATTGAGTTTTTGTTTACGGAGGCAGGTAAATTAAATGGAAACGGTATCTAAATAGTTTAAAGCCGTTTCAAATTGTTTATGAATGGTATTTTTTCTACTATTTTGAATACAATTGAATGGTTTAATTTGCATTTTGAACCACATGCCTTGAAATGCCATTTTGAATCACATGCTTTGTAATGCCATTTTGAACACAATTGAATGGTTTAATTTGCATTTTGAACCACATGCCTCGAAATGGCATTTTGAATCACATGTTTCGTAATGCCATTTTGAACACAATTGAATGGTTTAATTTGCATTTTGAACCACACGAATGGCATTTTGAATGACATCCTTTGTAATAGTGGCGAGATGAATCTGCCTTTCGCAAGCGTGAGATCCGTAGGCGCAGAACCATGAACAGCCGGATTGTCTTTCTCAATCGGTGAATTTTGATTCTTGGCCATAACATCAAGGAAGATGTCCTCGATTGTCGTCCCGGGCTACAATGGGGTGCTTGGAGAACACTTTCTAGTTTTTGGCGAACAGAGCGCAAAACTGTCTCCCGAAAAACTCGAGGGCCATCAGGGTAGACGCCAGTCAGAACGAGTCGATCCGGTTCTAAAGGACTGGGGGTGGGAGCCCGGCACCATGGGTGTCCCGCACTTCTAGACGGCGCAGTCGAAAAGAAGGCAGATGGAGCCCCACTCTGCTGGAAGACGCATATCTTCATCTGCGTCATTGTCAATTTCATGCATCTAAGTTTCGCAACCAAACTGTGAAATCATTTGGTAATATGGCGGAACTCGCGAAAATCAAGATGGTATCCGAGGAGAAGAAGGCGACGGAAATGGAGGCGAAATTGGATCTAGACAAGGAGAAATTTGAGTCAGAGGAGAAGCGGGTCGAGATCGAAACTAAGAAGGGGAGGGTTGACATGGCGCGCATGGTTTTTGGGATGGATGCGGCTGCGCCAGAAGTGAAGAATGCTGCAAATGCCTACCTTCTTGCACTCTTTCAGTAATTTGCCTCACTGACGACGAGGCTTCTAGGAAATGGCGACAGCGAGTCGGAGCCGAAGAGACCGACGTAATTCAGAGAGACAGAATCATGAGAAGGAGGAGTAAATAAAATCGATCACAGCATGAGTCGGAGTAAAAGGTTGCCCGCAATTGATTCGACAGCACCGCCTCCCCGAGTATGGAGAGCTTTCACGGGCGAGAGGCTCCCGCTTCGAACAAGAAATACGCCGGCACACAGGCAGGGTACGAGGTGGTATTAATTTCAGACAGGGGCAAATTCTCGATAGACGGTACTGAGAGCGGTGTGGAACCACGTTCCACAGGGGAACACCCCAAGTGCATATGGATATAGCATATCCACAATGCACACGGAAAAGCACGGATGATTTTGAGCAGGCGCATAGCAGATGATGATGAGAGAAGACAGTAAGGCAACGCGGGATGTGACGGATGTTACAATTTGAATTGCAATATACCGATCATGACGACAGCTGCTGAAACACATTACGCACCTTGCGATATTCTTGTTTGGGACAAGATGCGGTATTTACCCAGTGGATTCGAATGCCAGGTAGGCAAAATACGGTGTATTGCGATCTAAGCTGGTGGAAATTTGTCTCGAAATTACAGGCAAAAAAGCCCCTAATGTAAATTCAAATACACTCACCCATTCGAGCACAGTGGAATGGGCCCGGAAAGAAGAAGATCTTTCTCTGCCACAAACATGGCACAAATATTCCTGGTGTGTATGCATGGTCTAAGCAGTATCTCCCCCACCAGTTCTGAGTATAGGACAACTCCGTTTGCAACAGTGATTGGAACTCTATATGTGGGCGGGTGTTTAAGAGCCAATCGCGAAAGCAGGTCATATGTGATGTGCACCCTGATTTTCTAACCAAGTTCATACTCCAACAAGACTAACGCTCTAACAATGAAGCTCGTACTTCGCTTGTTAGATTCCGTGCCCTCGTTGGTTTCATTGTTATTGAAACTTGTGCAATTCACTACAAATTTGACCCTGTGAGCCCAATCAAATGCCCTTCCCGAATATCATTGTGCTGAAAGTTTGAATACAAACCTTACCCTGGATTTAATTTGTTGTCTTGAGCTCCCCGCGAGCAGCACATTGAACGTGACTCGGGCCAAGTGCTCCGGATTACTTACATTGTTGGTGTGAATGCCTCCGACTGGGATCTGAATAGCTGTAAATGTTTGCAGTGATTAGGGCTGTGAAAGTGGCCCTGGGGCTTCATTGGCATTGAAACGGTCTGCAGGATAAGTCATGCGCTTGAAAATGTGGACCATTGAAAAGGTAATAGGATCACGGGTTTCAAAATGTGTACCAGTAATTGCGCTCTGGAAAGCGCAGTCTTGGCTGTTAGGCCATAGGTTACGAATTGGATTAAACTAGCCGGGGTGAAGTATACGTGCATGTAAGAATACTTTTTTTAGGCTTGGATCCTGTCCAGGTATTTTATATCTTCTTGCCGGAATTTCATTGAGTGATTCCTCAAAAGCAAAGATTCCGAAAGCTTGAAATTTGGATAAAGATCATGATTTGATCAGTTTCTATTGGCTGTTTATTCCATCCTTGCTCTTCATCTGTGAGAGCAAGCTCTTCACAAGTTCACATAAATCCAGATTTGGCATTGTTGGGCTCCATTTCCCATGAATACTATCTATCAAAAGTTTTGCGATATTACAGGCATGAAGAAAGTGTGTTCAAATCACTTTGAATGTGATCTTAGCAGATGGAAATGTGTGTCTCAGCATCAATACACCCCAGAGGTCAACGGGATTGAGGCTAGGGTGGCTCTATGTGCGTGGAAAATTTGTGATGGCTGGGAGATTAAATACGATTATATTATGATTATATTACATTACGGCCCGGAGGTGTATTTAATCATAATCCTCCAGCCCTAGATGCATGCATGCCCTTCGAACCTCCACCCAGGATTGAAGAAGGTGCCGGAGCAGGTGCGATAAAACTGCAGACAATACAGGCCGAAACGCGCCGAAAACGCGTGGGTATATCGGTCCACGCGATGTTCATATACAGTTCTGAAGGTTTTGTCTTTGAAAGAATAAGTGCCGACGTTACAATATTTGGTAGCCTCGGTTCACTTATATGTACTAGCTACTCGATGAAATATTTTTCTTGTCTCTCTACTCCAACTGGACTATGTAAGACCCAGAGTCCCAGACCTCCGATTGACAAACGTCAAAACCATCGATCTCTCTCAAATTGTGCAAATCGAGCGTTGAGACTTATGCCATTCGTATATGCTGTTGTTCCCTCTTAGATGAGAAATAAATAAGTACCCCTCGACATTTCAGGCAAAAGCTAGACAATTACTGACTCCATGAAATTGTTGTAGGTACTTGGCCCCCACTTAACCGGTAGGGCCTCGTAAAAGGTAACAATTTTCAACGGGAGTTTTTCGCTTTATTTGAATGGTAGTATAAGGATTTTATGAAGAACGATATACATACGTCTCTCCTCCAGTAATCCCATCATCACCAATGTATAGCATCTCATGATCTCCGTCGCAGTTGGGAAGAGACGCCTGCATCTCCTATAACAATGGTTGAAATGGATGAAGAAAAGGAAGAAAAAAAGAAAAGAAAAGGTATTATTGGGGTTGCAATAATACCCTTCTTATGCAGTGGCCGGGTGAAAGGCATTTTCTCGGCCGGTTTTTGCGTTTGGGAAGATGTGCGGCATCTCTGTGGCTGTGTACAGGGCCAAAAAAAACTCTCCGGCCAATTGGCCACTAAGTTTGGGTAGCGGCAGCTAGGTGACCCCCACCATAGGATGGTTAACAAAGTTACTTGGCAAAACTAACTTAGCCTTACAAAACTAACTTTACTTTACTTGTGGCAGACAAGTAAAGTAAAGTAAGCAAAAGTAACTTGTAAGTAACTTAAGTAACTTGTAAGTAACTTCAAGTAACTTCAAGTCAGAAAAATTACCAGCACACTAGAGTAATTTAACAACTCTAGGGGTCATAACAAGTGTCAATTCACGCTCTTGCGACTATAACTTGACGAACTTGGCGGGATTTGATGCCATCTGATGGCATAAGTTACTTTGTCTGATCGCATTGATCTAACTTGGCGGGCCAAGTTACTTCCAAGTAACTTGAAGTTACTGAAGTTATTTGAAGTAATTCGAAGTTACCCAAAGTAATTGTGATTAACTTTATCTGCAGTGAACTAAAAATGGTGCCTGTGAATGGCAACACACTCGATTTGGGTCCTTACAACGGTAGTACGGTTACGGTACTACCTGTATACCGTAATAACCGTAAAAATATGGTCTGTATACGGCATCCCACGACCGTAAAGTACTGTATGATGACCAATAAAAGTAACTTACCATATATTGTCTGAAGAGAAGGTCCCAAATAACCCGATATTCTGACGAAAGACACTGACTGACTCGGTGTTTCCCTAGATCAGCCGGCTGGCGGTAACTAGCATGGAAAACGGTGAGACGGCGCTATAAAAACAGGCACCAAAACACTCGGGCGCTAGAGAGACGACATGCACCTCAATCGGGGGTACATCGAAGCTAGTCGAGAGTATAATAACTAAGCACGTTCTCTGCAGAAACCAAGGAGTCACTGGTGTGCCGACCTCTGCAAAGCCGACGGTATCTACCTCCGGGAAACCAGTGCCAGTCAGCGACCAGGATCCCCGCAGAAATAAAATCTGGAGAGAAAGATATTCAGAAAGGTATGTATTCCACCATTTTCGTGAATATTTTTAACACTCCCACAAGACAACGAAAATATGGCCGGGGGCTTGGACGTGAAGGGGTGAAGGCAGGGGCCAAAAACTCGAGAAGTGTACTTTGAAGGGTGTACTGCTCGTGATTTGATCAAAGAAGTAACCGTTCGGCTGACGAGATGTAGTAGCCTTTGCGGGGCGCGGATGGTCAGGGAAAGATTCAGGGAAAGATGTACCATCTAGTAATCTTGAGATATCTGAGCAGAACAAGAAGAACGGAAGAGGTGGTTCACACCTTCGAGTAATATCAATTCGAATCCGAGCCGTCCGGATTTGGGAGATGAGGTAAGGAAATAATCTGTAAGTTTGTATGCTCCGGGAACCGTCAAAGGCTTGACGACAGCAACACCGTTCTGGACAATCAGGATCAAGACCTCGACAGAGCCATTAACAGAAGCTGACAATGAATTGGAGTGAAATTCCATGAACCTGAGGCCAAAAGAGATCAAGGGTACCCGACAACTACCCGGTTCTTTCCCTGGTGACAGGAAGCAATACAGAATGAGGTTGATGACAATAGATGTTGAGGGATACAAACATGTAAATACACTGAGCAGAGAGCCGAAGGCGAGCGTCGCGATGCTTGAACAAGCTCAATTGCCAGGGAGACAGAAGAGGCAATGATTGCGGGCGACCAGCGTGTGCGGTACGTCGCCAGAAGGAAGCTGACTGGCTGGAAACCATGATTTGTAGCCAGTGGAAGTTCACTCGAGAGAGGCACCTGCTGCATTGTTTTTACCTATCAATCTCATGATGTTAACACATCCGCTGCGTAGCGGTGTGCATGATTGAACTTTGGGACCACAAGCCCAAGTAGTTCACGCACACAGGGGTAGAGTGAATGTAATGTCCAGTAATGAGTGCTAAAAACACTCCTGAGGCATGAGACAGCCTCTACTGTAGTGCTTATGGACAGTGTTTTGAGCTGTATAAGTTAGCTGTCAATAAGTTAGTTTCGCCACGCGTGGGAAAAGTAAAGTAAAGTAAAGTAAAGTTAGCCCCGCCCAGCCGAAGGGGCCATCAAAGTTAAAGTTAGCTCCGATAAGTTACTTTTTTCACTCTCCCACCATAGTCGGTGAGCTGGGTTTGGGGGTGATTTTGGGGGTCAATTCAATTTATCGGCATCTAGGGATGTTCAAATGACCTATGGTGCAGGTCACCTAGCTGCTGCTACCTCGTGCTTGAGATTTTCAGGGCCGAGTTTTGCCTCTATTTCTTATCCCTCTTTAGAAAGTGATTCTTTTCACAATACAAGCTGATCCTAAAGAGGGATTTGTATTTAAATCAAAACTGAAGGAGATAAACTTTTTTCTTGCCGTCGAATTGGCCACAAGCGGGGGAAATAACGGAAATTTGCGCCGATTGTGGCTGTGTACAGGGCCAAAAAAAATTCTCCGGCCAATTGGCCACTAATTTTGGGTAGCGGCAGCTAGGTGACCCGCACCATAGATTTTTGTGAGGGAAGACTTTTATGCATTCTAAAAGTTGTGATAGAGTGGCAATCTTTATACTAGTTTATCATGCTGGCAATGACATTGAGACAATGGCAATACACTGCAATCAGGAAATATTGTGATATTTGAATTCACTGCTGAACTCTTTGCAAATCTGACTCTATCACATCTTTCAAAATGTAGCAAAGCCTTACCGAACAAAAATCCACATCATTTGGACGTGTCTGGATGCCTGTAAACTGCATTCATCCACGAAAAGGCCCTTCAAACCACTTTCTCTGAATATGCAATATTTTTACAACTTTCTTTCTATCACTAATTCCGCATAGATTAGCCGAGTATTTCTATATAGGTTTTATGAGAATGGGTGCAAAACCCACTGAGATGTTAGGAATTCTGTAAAAACATCCCAAAACAGAACATTCTCGATCCGCGCCTTCGGTACTGCCAATTTCTGTAATACGGCCGCAGATTGTGTATATATACCATGATTTAAAGGCATTGAGGAATACAATTCTATTCAACTCTCCGCTCTATACTAGATTTGAGCTATGAGGTATGCGGCTTATACGGGGATGTGGGGCCTTCTGGGACACTTGTCAGTCCATCGTATAAAAAAACTAGCTCAATCGAACCACTGTATCAAATGTCCTGCACAAAAATTCGATATTTTCCGAATAACGCAATTTTAGTCATCCAGCAAAATTTCGAACATGCAGGGCCCTCCGGAATCACAATGCAAATCTACTGGCTATGACCAAAAGTAACCGGAAATTTGATTTTGAGGGCTTCCGTCCCAAACTTTTGCATTATTGTGGCCAGATTCTCAATCTATGGTTAATTTGGCATGGATTAGTACACTTGGACCTGAGGTGCAATCTTTCAGACCTGATATATTATCAAACCCCGAAATTGTATGACCAAAAGTAACTGGAATACTGTAGGTGCTTTTCGGCAGAATATGGCAATCCTTTGGCAGATTCTTTCTCCGCAATTTGAAGGGGAACACGCCTTCACATGTGCAACCAAAAAATATCAGCTACTGCACTGTTTTTGTTGTGAAAATGGGGATCCAAATCAATTTTTGATCAAGGTGGCATTGTTTCCCTCCTTTTATTTATTCATGGAGCCATGTAGAAAGCACATAAACCCCCTAAATTTTGGGTGCATATTTTTATAGGTCCACACTTAATTATCAGCTCTTGATGTACCCAGAAATACCATCAAGACAATCAGAAGGAGGGAAACATCATCAATTTTCGATCAATTTAGAAATTTCATAATATATTAGATGTGAGAGGTTCCACCTCAGGTCCAAATGCGTCAATCTACGCCGAATTAATCATAAGGTGGAGGCCGTGGGAAACCAGCACTCTTATGTAAGCAGAGTGTGACAACTCTTATTCCGGTGAAAGGAGGGGATGTAAAAAAAATCTAGCCCCCAAGAGATGTTCTAATAAGTAATATAACAAATTCCTGGGAGAGATTTTCATCAAAATCTTCATCATGAAGGTGGAATAACATGTTCTTTCCTTTTTTGGAAATAATGCACCAATTGCATTTTAGTTGCATTTGGCGCTATGTTCACTTTGTTTCAAGCTAAAATTGAAATGATTACATAATCAAACACGTGACATTCACACGGCCTGGGAAACACGTTGTAGGCACATTGCAGCCTCGTTTTTGCTGCACAAACATCTCTTTCCACTACCACATCCAAGACCAATGGACAAACACTCAAAAAAGAAGAGAGCAAGTATTGCTAATGCCTGAAAAGGGACTGCAGCACTCAGAAGTGTGTACATTCTTATAAATCCATTCTTTTATTGATCTTAGTCTCTAGAGAATGTATCTGGCAGAGAAACTACCCCAGAATAGCCAGAGACTGGGAGCTTGGACACAGGAAACACAGAATATTTAGCAATGAACAAATTCTGAAAGAATGTAACCTTTGGAAATTGGCTCAATGCCCTGGTTTCAAATGTCAAACAGGAGTAGCTGACTGCTGCTGTCGTCGGATTCTCTTCAACCAACCAGATTTTGCAAACCAGAAATCTGCACTTGAGGAACTTATTGAAAGTCAGGGACATATTTGTGATTTCTATCCCAAATACCACTGTGAACTCAATTTCATTGAGATGTATTGGGGTGCAGTAAAGTTCAGATATCGCAAGAGTCCCCGGACCAGTAAAATGGAAGAGATGAGAGCAAATGTCAAAAGATGCCTTGATGGTGTGCCAAACTTGTCCATTCTTCGATATGCAAATCGAGCAGCACGGTTCATCTCAGCATATGCACAAGGGCTGAATGGATCACACATATCTCTTGTTGACAAGAAGTACAAGAGCTTTGGAAAGGTCACAGGACTCACTCAGTTGCAACTTCAGAGTCTGAAGAGGGAGTACAAGAGCCATAGGATGTTGCCACCTGATGTAGTTAGAGATATCAAGGCTGAAGTTGATAGATAATTTTTGTTTTTTTGTGTCTTTGGCTGCATTTTAATTGATTTTTTTTTTCAACATCCGAAATTTGAAACTGTGACACATGATGTAACGCGTTACAGTCACGACTTACAAAGAGTGCTGGGTTCCCACGGCCTCCACCTTAGATTGATAAATTGACCACAGAAATGCGAAAAGTTTGAGACAGAAACTCTCAAAACCAAATTTCCGGTTACTTTTGGTCACAGCGAGTATTGGCTATATTTTCAGGGTAAGAACTAAGCTTGTAGTAGCCGTTCTGGTGAAAACGTCAAAATTCGATGAAAAATCACCCACGCCTTAAGTTCCGCCCTTAGCTGTAAATCCCATGATAAATCAGCCTTAGGGCTTTTGAACCGCCACTATACCTGCGCGACGTAAGTCATTGCTGGCGCTCGACTTTCATCGCAGACCCAGACAAAAGTATCAGCGGATCAAAAATAGCCAGACGACTGACAAAAATACAATTTCTCGCGGCTCTCGACCACATCTGGCCAGCCAGCAATTCTGCCCGGGTTATCCCGTAAGAGCGTTGAAATCGAACGTATTCCATGAGCAGAACCGTGGCAGCATCCATTAGCCCGAAGCCGAGCGGCAACCCATTAACAATGTTGATCTCTTCCAAACAATGGGACCTAGAGTACGTATATTCCCGAAAGCCGAAGCGGGGCGGGAATGACTGTCTGAAAACGTATATAAGGGCTCGGTTTTGCAGGACAATTTAGCATCTCGCGCTGCTTCATTCCATGCCTCACCTGCAGCGTCAATCCAGTGGCACCACCATCACCGGGCGCCTCGGGCAGGAGAGAGATCAAGGTGCAGGAGCAGAAAGCTGCCATCAAGGCTAGAGATCAGCGCAGGAAGCAGCGGAAAAAGGCGAACAGAGAAGCGAGTAATGATACTAAATGAAGAGTGAGTAATGATACTACCTGTACAATGAAAAGACATCGCTGGCACGACATTCCTTCTCATCCCATGACGACAGCAAGACTCAATTGCATCAAAATCTCCGAAGCAGAAGTGTTTCTTGAGTGCACTTGGAACACAACGGTCACCGGGTGGGTCGGCGCGAGGTGCGCCACTTTCGTTGACGCCGCATTTTGCGCCTTCCAAGATGCCTTGGAGAGTTTCTTGGTTTGGAAGGTCTGCGCAAGCGCGGCAGTTGGAACGTCCTTTGTGGGATGTCTTCTTGCGAGAGGTCGATCACAAGATGAGAGTCCCGTCGATATTGCTGCGATACGTTCCTGGGAGACTGAGGGTGTCCGGCGGTTTTCCCGGGGCCACTGAATGGAACGCTAAACCCGGCGCAGGGCGCGGAAGTTTGTGAGGCAGACGAGGCCGCAGTTGGGAGTTCTGTAGGTGAGTTGTCCATAATTTTCACTTTGTCGTCAATCTCGATAATCACGCAGGCCAGGCCCCGTAATTGCATTGCTTTGCAATCTGTGTATCTTTGTCAAGTAATGAAACTCGCGGGGCAAGGTGTTTTGAGTGGCCTCGATGAGTTGCTCAATTTTGAGCTCGACCATGCCTCCTGCCAAACTACACCCACGGACGAAATATTCCAGGAAACACATTGCATCATCTAATCCCAGAGCCCCTCGAGCTCGTTGGACCAGGTGGATCCTCCCTTCGAGTCCCGTGTTATATGCAAACGTTGAGTGAGAAGTTATTTAGTGCCTCCCAGAGCTCGTGTATAGCTCGAGGAATTTGTATTATGTTATGTATCTTGATGCTGCACTGCTGGAGAGTTGTCTCCCATTATAGTTTGCGGGAAACCTTCTAATAATGCAGTTTATGGACGCGATCGAACATATTGTTCCTAATACGACCTTGAAAAGATGTATGGCGATGTTGTGGTTTTCTGTGAGCTGCGAATGCCAAGATTTTGCGAGCCAATAAATCCTCGCAAGTCTATCCATTTTGATACTCTTCTGAGCGTTTAAATTTGGATTCCAACATGATGAGCCCGGATCTATCTATTCATTGCTCAAGTTGGAGGCAAGCATGGAAGACAACCGTAGGTCCCAGCATACGACACATTTACAATGAGCGATAGGTCGAATTCTTGCTCGCCGGGGTATATACCTTTCTTGCATTTCGCGAGAATAAGAGTTGGATATTAAGCAAATAAACCTGGTATTCGACTGAATGCCGGCGCCTACGTTGCGATCCGCTGAAGCAAGAGGTGGGCACAACACAAATTTTTGAAATCAACCTCTTTTTGGATTCTATGGTGCTAGAAAGCATGTTTTGAGTATAAAAAGATTTTTTGCAATCCCGGTTCCCCTGGGAAAATGGATATATTTTTCAGTACACCTGGATCTCGAGAACGGCTCATTCGAAAAATACCGTGAAATTTGCCAATAAATAGCCAATACCCACTAACACCCTCCTTCATAAGACCAAATTTGGTGTGGGGGATCTTCTTCGTGAGATATTGAGGTTCCATCATTCGTGACTCAAAAAGGGAAGTTGTCCAGTTCAAGGCGGTTTCACCTAGGCTTATAGGGAGCATACAAAAACGGGGGGGGGGGGTTATATATGTTGGATTTTCCATTGGGAGAGCCATGAGGGAGCAAAATGCAAAAGACGAAGTCTTCCGGAGGCTCGGACCGGCAGTGAGAAACCTGGTCGGCTCATCGGCTTTTTCGGCCGCCCACCTCTTGCGCTGAAGAACTCTGTTATTCACACTATATTCAAGTGGCCTCAACTTTGTTACCGGTGGCCTAGGAAAATTGTATTGTTCCTGTACCTGCAAGGGTGAAGATTATTCGTGGCCCCCCCATCGGCGGCCTCGAGGCTGCACATCCAAGGATATGTCCGTCCAAGAGCACGTCCAGTGGAGTCACATCAGCACGTGCCGTGACACGATGTGGTGCTCTCCCATTTTGCTCCCGAAAGTCCAGAACGTGAACGCCTGAAAACCGAAAAGCACCCAACGCAGTATCCTGCAGGTCCTCTTACCTTAGAAATTTGTCATTGGATCGAGACAAGCATGCTCATTGGGAATGAAATATCAAGCAGACCCGGACCACGCGCTCTGCCTACAAGCACTTCGGCCCCGCGACCCTGAAACAGCGCCACCACCCACCCCTGTCTGCGCATAGCGCCACTCTCCGCGCCAGGTCGCTCAGCGGTTCCTAGGACGTACAAAACGACCTGCAGAACCACCCCACCCCCCAACACCGCACGACGAGGATAGCGCGAGTTTCACTCGCTCCATGAACCCAAGCGTCGAGCTCCCCGGGCGCCGGGAAGTGCATCATCACAGGTCGATAGCTGCCTCTCAGCGCGGAACACGTCCGTCCGGGCATCCCGTCGCCGTTGCACTGGTGCACACCCGCAGCACCACGCAGGCGCAAGACCACCTCTGCGTGCCTGGGTCGCCGTACACAGGCACTTACTTCATTTCGCGGCGTGCGACGTGCGCCCGCACCGTGAACGCGCACCCGGAGCGTCACACACCCGCTCCTGACTCCGTGCTCCCGTACCCCAGCGTGACTCCCGCACCCCCACGGGTGTGCCTCGAAGCCGCGCTATACACGACGAGTGGAGTGGATCTGCGCACCCGGAGCACCCGACAGAAACACATTGCCACCGGCGGAGAAACGCGTGCCTGCAGGCACGACCGACGCCTCCATCTCGCGTCTGGTGTGGGGCTACTGCACGCCTACGCATCACACGCATTGCCACGCGCAAACTGGACCGCTGCACCTCGACCCCGCGCTGCATGATGCCTCCACGCGCACCTCAACACCGTGGTACTCCTCGTCTTCCCCAGGCGTCCGCGGTAGGCTTGCGCGACGCACAATAGGTGGAGCGACCCACTCGCCACCCTCGCAGGACTTCGCCTCCAGGCCCCACGGCGGCATAACGCGTAAGCCCAGGGTTCGTACGCTCCCACCCCAGAGTCTCTTCGCTCGCCAGCGGCCCGGCCGCACTCTATGCAGCCGCGACTCCACACTCCTGTCGATTCGCCCCGCATGATTGCTGCCCAACAATGACAGCAACGCGACGCAGGACGTGAAAATCTCTGCCGCGAACTTGTAAAAGCCTCTCCGAGGACTTGAGGAGCTTCTCCGCGAACTTGGGGGCCATAGCGCTGACACTGGGGGCGCATATTTCTGTGGAGCAACGGAGCTTAGTATTGGCGTAGTAAAGTGAACGAGGACGTGGGGCGGAGGGACGGAGCGGTCGCGGACCAGAATGGAGGGAAAGAGGAAAAAAGAAGGGGTGGGGGTGGAGGGGAGAGGGATCGAGAAATTCACGGTGTAGGACATGTGCGCAGAAGGTCGGTGGAGCGGTGGCGATCAGCAGTACTGAGAATCGGGATACTGAGATGTCTGGAGAAGTACGTTAACATCGGGACTCGGATTTGGAGTGGCAGGGAGTGTACCTTGAAGGAAGTGGCGAGCGACGCTGAGCACTTATACATGGTGGAGAGGGACGTCGACGGCGCGAACTGCGCACCATGGTGCACGGGCCCAGGCGGCGAGCTCGGAGTGGCGCTGCCTGTGGAGGACATGAATATGACGGCAATGGCGAAAACTGGTGAATGAAGGTTAACCTGAAGTCGGACACGATTGCTGTGAGCCACGGATTTCATGGAAGATATGATGTCCACGGTGGACCGTGTATTGTGGAGGCGAAGATGGTTCGTTGTCGCAGACACATGGCCACGCACATAAAACGTCGGTCGAGGGCGGCGCTCGGGCCATCAGCAGTGCTCTGCGCTCGAAGTGGTTTGCGATAGACCGATGTCGGAGACTGTAGATGTAGGTCAACATTGGGATTCGGATTCGGAGGCGAGGGGGGGATACCTTGGAACAGGTGTCCACTGGCGCAGGCGGCCAAAAAAAAAGGAAAAGAATAGACCAAGAGGCGCACGTACCACGTGAGTAAGCGCACCGCCCGTAGACCGCCGTCGACGCATTGTAGAACTGCGTAGGCCCGTTCTCAGCGCTGAACGACGGCCTCCTGGTAACGCGCCGGCGTACCTTCGGAGACGAGTGTGCTGGCATCAGGCTGTATATGGTGTACTACTTGTGGGCGGCGAGTCAGTGGCAGGCTAGATGGAGCATGGGTGAGACGTACATGTATGGCCCAGCCAGCATACACACTAGCCTCCGCTCGTCCAAGTGACGTGACAACGAGCGCCCAACCGCCAGTCTTATGGACAACGCCCTTGGGCAAAGCCTGCAATCTCGTCAATGATACAGCACACTCACGGTCTGGTTCCTAGTGGAGCTGCTCTTGTTTCTGGTTCTGTCTGCATCGGTGAGCGGTCGTGAGCGATAGCGATGGATTCCGAGGCACCTTCGAGTATTAATTAGAACCAGAGACGTGTGTAACGGGTCCGGGGTGAGGTTTTCCATTTTTCGGGTAGGCCCAAAAAGACCGTCTGCAGCGTCGCCCCGTACATGATGATGGGGTTGTCGAAATTTGGTTGCCCAGCGCATTGCAACACTAACGCGCCGCGAGCCCCCTGCCATACCCTCACCACATGGCCTGTGCATCACCGCTGATGTCTTTTGAATGTTCCTCTGCCAACGATGAATCCACTGGAACGACAGCCACATTCGCTCCAGCGCACGGTCCTTTCCTTTCTCTTTTTTGGCAGACTTTACCGGGTTGTACTACACCGGAGTCGGTCCCTTAGCCCAGGATTACAAACAACCGAGGTACGAGGTAAGTTATGTTTGTAGCGTCTGTCTACAAGAGACTAGCCCAGGATGGACATCACATCGAGAGCCCGGGCACCAGGATCGACCGAATGTTGTCAACCATCGGGGTCTGCATGCCAATTTCAAGCCATATGCATTGTCCGGAAAGAGTGTCGTACGATGAGACTTTCTCTCCCTTGGGTTCTTAGCTAAGCATTGCCTTAGTCAGAAGTGCGAGTCTCGGCACCTCTTCGGCTCCGCTCCGTTACGCGTCAAACACGCACCTCTCTTTCTCTCACCACTGCGAGTTCGTTCCTCCACCCGCGTTCCCGCCCCAAATGTACGGCTTCGAAACTTCTCACGCCTCTCACCGGTATGGTTCAGTAACGTGCGGGCCCGGGCTTTCTGAGTCCCATCGCCACTTCGTGACACTTCCGCCAGCTCGGAAGCCACACTGGAGCAGGGAATTTCTCCACAGTATCCGGGGAAAAGAATTCTTAAACAAATATATTTGATTAACCGTTCTTTAACGAGATCCTACGAAACCTGCGCCAATTCCCCATGTGGTTCTATCTCCATTATATTTCCTGTCCTCTCGTTCTTCAAGGACGAGCTCCCTTTCTCCATTTGCACTAGCACGGGGCGCTGTTTTCTGTCACTATGGCCTGACGATAAGTCCTGGAATGGCGATAGCCGATGCGAGTCCCCGGCGGCCACATAAAAACCTCGAGCACGGAGAGGCTGAGCATTCGCCAAGGGTTCCCAAAGCGAAGAGATAACCGACACACTATCGGATCTGCCTGTCACAAAGCAAGGTCCCACCGAATGAAGAAAGGACGATGTCGCTGTGGCGTTTTTTCATACGGTTGCTTCCGGCAACGGCGCCCAATTAGCCGCCGCATTTAGAGTCTAAGTTTCTTCCCTTTCCTTAAAAAAATTCCTGCTTCCTCAGATCTGGCTAGTTCTACCGCGGTGAGTTGGTCCGGATCACCCGACAATCCACTGCGACCGTGAGCTCGGCTAGAGGCATTTGAGGAGACCCAGGGGCAATGATTTAAATAGCGTGTACACATCGGGATACCCTCTGGAAACCGGCGTTCCTGAGCGGGACCGTGCCGTGTAATACTACCTACCTACCTACCTACCTTTTTTGCTCACGCAATTACGGTCGACGCTATCCAGACAAAGCCGGCACCTCCTCAGCGGCTACTCCAATCCAAAGTCTCTCCGAGAATAACTGCAATTTTTCGACCTTGTTTTCAACCGTTGATACCCTCTTCGACGTCACACCATGCAGATAAGATAAGGCCACGGAGTTTGCCGAACGAGATCGAAAACTTTTTTCCTTCCGCTTCTTCCGCATCATCTGGATGTCCCGAGAATACGTCGGGCATGCGATTTATGCTCATGAGGGGCTGACGGCTTCTCTCAGGAGGAGTGCTTATATATGCTTGAACCATTCCGCAGCGGCAACGCGGCAGCTAATTCAGGACGCCAAGAGTCTAAGACACGAAAATCTTGCTTGCACGTTCCGAAATGGAACTCCGCTGGTATAATTTACTGAGTGTTATCCTACATGGAGATCTTTTCCCACTTGCGCAAGGCGACGGGCCGTTTCCCCCACAGAATACCCATCATCATTCCTACACGTTGCGAAATGGGACCCCGCTGATATAATCTATCCTGAGTCTCATCCTACATGGAGATCTTTTCCCTGGGAAACATGACCCTGGAATGGAGAATTTCGCATCCAAGTACCGTTTATTGGCGATCCAGTCTGAGCTTGTCCAGCTACGTTGTCTCCACAGACTACTGGGTCTCTTAGAAGCCAATTCCCAAATCCATGCGATCTGGATGATAAGAAAATCGTATTTGAATGGGTGGCATTTTACAGTACCCCATTATTCCTTCTCAAGTCTCTTAAAGACACTCAATATGGTTATGGAGTATGCTTCAATTTCTTTATCCCTCCCTCTATGTTCTGACGAGTCGACTCCAGAACAGACCCCTCAACCAAATACGTGCCCTATCGTGCGGTGCCGTTTCCAATAGGGTATACCCGCCAGTGGCCCAACAAACGCAATACCTCGGCGCCACGATGGCTCTCCACTGACCTCCGCGACGGAAACCAGGCCCTCGTGAATCCCATGAGCAACACTGCCAAACTAGAGCTCTTCAAGTAAGGGACTTGCTAGTCATCTTGTACACCGCCCTAATTCGCGTTCCAGGATTCTGTTGCAGATTGGCTTCAAAGAGATCGAAGTCGCATATGTGAGTCTTCCTCTCAACAGATCTAGTATGAACTGACACATCTATCTAGCCCTCTGCATCTGAGCTCGAATATCAATTCGTGCGCTCCCTCATCGAGAACAACGAAGTTCCCGACGACAGTCAGAGTACGCGCTTCAGATGCGCTTAACACATGTGCTTCAGATGTGCTTCAAGGATTTTCAAAGCATGGGAAAAGCACATAAATCTTTAAGCACATCTGAAGCGTTGAAGCGCCTCCAGAGGCGCTTCACGCACGCTTCAAAAAATGTGCTTAAAGCGTTCATTTCTTTCTTGACTCCTATGTCTACTATCCTACTGCGCTGACTAATATATCAATAAAATCTGAAATTTGTTTCCCCCATCCAAGCTGTCGCCAGAGGAAAGCGATGAGAGGCTGTCGGTAGTTGCATGGTACGAATAGCGGAGACATTCTACATGGTTTTGGCATCGAAGGCGGGCTGCAGCGCGCCGACGTAAGAAGATGCGACGTTGTCGGCCTTTGTTATAGCGCACATATGCCTTCAAAAGCGCCTTCTCCCGGGCTGCGCGACGAAGTGCAGGAGGCATCCGGCAAGATATGATCTCCGAACTGCCACTGTGGTGAGATGATCATATTTGAAGCACATCTGAAGTACATCTGAAAAAGGGACGGTCAGAACAAACCGGTGCTTATCACACGCTTATGATGCCAAATTAAATCTTTAAGCACTTGTGAAGCACACCTAAAGCACCAGGTTAAGCGCATCTGAAGCGCGTACTCTGACTGTCCCTATTGTCACCCTTTATTAAAATTAAGCCCGTCTGTCACACTCAAATACCGATTGCTTCCTCGCTTCTTCCTCGCTTCCACCAGAAAATCGTAGAAAATAATGGATTGTCGGCGCACCTGCATGACCGGGCAGAGGTCGGCGTCGACACCCAGTCGGCGGTGGCGGTGAGGAAACATTCGCCGCCCACCAGAACTTGGAGCTAATCGGTAATTGATGGATTGATCTGTGCGGATTTCAGAGTGTCCCCCCGTCCCCGTTGACGCGGCCAGAGTCACCCTGGGAAGTCATGTTGAGGCTTATGTTAAATAATGGTCTTGTTGTGTAGCTGATTTCATCTGTTTGATATGGCTGGTGCTCGCTGGGATACGCGAGGGTGAATAACTCGCATCTCCAAAGATACGAAGATTGCGAAATACAATCTCAAAGTTCAGAAGGCTTACGCTACCTATTCATGTCCTTAGCTTCTTGTAAGCGCAGATAAATTCTGGATAGTGACAGAATTTGAGGTCGGGATTAAATTTAGGCATTCGGACAGTCATCCCAACCAAATTTCGGGGGGTCTCCATGTAGTGGCCCCGAGTCGCGCACAGACCAGGTATTTGCTTCGTCCTTCGGAGCCGAGGTCCAGTTCTCTATATAAACGGCCCATAAATTTCTCTTTAGTTGTGCGGGGCACTGTTGCGCTAGATTGGAAAGGATGGAAAGAGAACACCATTGCCTGGGCAAAAACGAAAAGAAACGCGCCGGAAAGAGCCGATCTGAACAAGTCAACATTCTGTGCACTTCATGAAAACATTGCACCTTTAGCACTCAGGTCCACTTAAAAATCAGAGAAGTGTCTCAAATTCTTGTACATGTATATGAAACCAACCCACATCGACTCGGCGTTTGTTCGACAGCCGGTTGAATAGTTGAATTGTGGCCCAAGGTACGTTCATACGAGTTAAAATTACGGGGAGACGGGCCGTAAAAACGGTTACGCCCCCGTCCCGTTTGGCCAATCCTCAGCTCAAATTACGGCCGTTTGGAGACGGATTTTTCACAGGTTGGTCCTGTTGATTAGACTCTCGAACTCAGCGTAGCTTGACCGAGCACATCTCTGTATCCACTCACTGGTCGATATTCACACCATGCGGCGATCGGCCTCCCGGAAACTCCACTCCACTCCTCATCTCACATCTAAGAACACACGAACAAAACAGGTATGATACGAACCACAGCAGTTACAAGGCCAGTGGCGCTGTGCGTATCCGCATTCCGTGGTATGATCATCATACGATGCATTCTCTGCGGAGAACCCGTTCGATTCGGGGGCGGGCCATGGAAAATTTCAGGAATTTCTTTTTTCAATTTCCATTTACTCGAACTCTCATCCTCAAACACAAATTGACTGGCTTCATGTTCCATCGGAGAGCGTAATGCGGTCGGGCATGTCGGCTTTTTCAGAAAACCTGTCGCATCAATCCGAACATGTGTGTCTGGAACAACTTTCAATTGACCTCAGTACATCCAGCACACCGATACATCGTGGTTGAGCCCTTTATTACTTTACTTCCTGTGTACACCTGTCGCTTGGTAGAATAATCTCAGACTGCATTTGTGGATGCGTCAGTCAATGTCAGTGCAACATTGACGCACAGTGGCCGTGCATTGACGCAGACCAGCGCACGAAGTTGTGAGGGCTCGACATGAGCCAACTTGACTCCCTTTGAGGATCTACATTCATGAGGACCCTATTAGAGTGGGATGAGACCGAAATTTCTCAAAAATAACACATTTGAGAATCATTCAACCAGCCGCAAGGAGACCGCAGAGGCGGCGTGAATTGCTGGAACATTGGTTAGGGTTCCATTTTTGAGATTGACAGGGAACAGACAATTATCGAGCTAAGTAGGTTGCAAAGTCTCCGAGGACCGCGGCATAGTCAGAACTTGAAGTTCAACTATGGATTTGTGCCGCTGAGGCGGCGCAGAGGACCTCAAGTGGGAAACATGGCTGGTTAGAGAGGTGGAAGTGTTTGGTATAACGGAGTAGTCATGCAAGACAGTGGACAGTGGATACTTCAATGGCCCTATGGCACGGCAGTGAACAATGAAAAGTGGCGCAACACTAGCGCGGAGGCGGGCATGTTGGAATTGACGTTGAAGTGACGCAGATCAGTCACACTGACACTGCGTCGAGGCGCAAGACCGGCGCTGATTGACATTAGTCAAATTCCGACTGACCCTGCAAGGCGCTAAATTGACGTTGGAGATCGGCGCAAACTGACGTTGTGACGCTTGTTGACTGACACTGCGCCGACTTTTGTGGTGTGTTTTTAACGAGCTCAACGCCAGATATTCGCAGTAACTCGAATGCCAAACAATGTATTGAGGGTATGCTAAGATGTCTACAGAATATCGGAGCCTAAGGATACCATCATCCATAAAATTCTGAACTGGATAAACTTCTACCATCATATTTACAATGCGGGGTGAATCCGAATTTCCTCAGATTTCTGACAGTTCACACCCCCCAACCCAATTTAGGTGCTGTGCATTTCGAGAAGCTGCACGACATCTGGGTGATTCCTCTGCAATGCAAGAGACAGCACAGTCTTGCCATCTTCGTGGCTAGGTTGACAGATGCATTGCAATCAAGAAGCAGCTGTGCAATGTCAAGGTGACCCTCCTCTGCTGCAAGATGCAGCGCAGTCCTGCCATCTTTGGTGGCTTGGTCAACAGATGCTTTATACTTGATGAGCAGCTGTGCAACATTGAGGTGACCCTCCTCCGATGCGAGATGCAGCGCAGTCCTGCCCCTGTTGGTGACTCGGTTGGCAGATGCATGGTGCTCAAGGAGCAGCTGTGCAATGTCAAGGTGACCCTCCTTCAATGCGAGATGCAACGCAGTCCTACCATCTTCAGTGGCTTGGTAAACAGATGCTTTATGCTTGATGACCAGCTGCGCGACATTGAGGCGACCCTCCTCTGATGCGAGATGCAGCACAGTCTTGCCCCTGTTGGTGACTCGGTCAGCAGATGCATTGTGCTCAAGGAGCAGCGGTGCAACATCAAGGTGACCCTCCTCCAATGCGAGATGCAGCGCAGTCCTGCCATCTTTGGTGGCTTGGTCAACAGATGCTTTATGCTTGATGAGCAGCTGTGCAACATTGAAGCGACCCTCCTCCGATGCAAGATGCAGTACAGTCCTGCCACTGTTGGTGACTCGGTCAGCAGATGCATTGTGCTCAAGGAGCAGCTGTGCAATGTCAAGGTGACCCTCCTCCAATGCGAGATGCAGCGCAGTCCTGCCATCTTTGGTGGCTTGGTCAACAGATGCTTTATGCTTGATGAACAGCTGTGCAACATTGAAGTGACCCTCCTCCTATGCAAGATGCAGTGCAGTCCTGCCCCTGTTGGTGACTCGGTCAGCAGATGCATTGTGCTCAAGGAGCGACCCTCCTCCGATGCAAGATGCAGTGCAGTCAAACCATCTTTGGTGACTAGGCCAACAGATGCATTGTGCTCAATAAGCAGCTTTGCAGGGTCGAGGTGACCCTTCTCCGATGCGAGATGTAGTGCAGTTTTGCCTTCTTTGGTTGCCTGGTCAACAGATGCATTGTGCTCAATGAGCAGAGAGCGCACCACCTCCGTGTAGCCCATTTCAGAACACGTACACAGTGTGGGTGGTATGGGTGCATCCCAAACCCGGGTCTCATACCGAGGGAGGGGACGCAATTGGTACAAAGCAGCATGTTGGCTGCTTCCATCCTCCATGAGACGCATTGTTAATGGAAGTAGCACCTTCTGGTCCTGGTCATCACAGAGCTGCAGGTGATGGTACCAATATTCTGCTGCATACAAGGAGATTGGGTAGTCTGGGAGTGTGTCCTTGGTCATCGAATGATTGGCATCTGCAAAAAGGAGGAGATAGCGGACACAGGTTTAGGTAATAAATTTGTGGGAGACATTCTCCTTCAGGTCAATGATTGAGCCAAATGCCTGTTGGAATTGGTCCACAAAAGTCTGTATCCCTTTATCCCCATGATCTCCAGCGCCGCTGTCACTGGTTCGAAGTCAGATCTGGCCGGTGTGGATTATTGACATGGAACATACCCAGTGAGTGTGTGGGACATGAGATCAAAAAGGATCGATGATTTCTGGGATGCATCGTGGCTTTCAGACGCTGTGTGAGATTCATGAGCTCAGCAGGTAAAAAATCACGGGCAAATCTCATATTGAATATCAGCCAGGACCAAGGCTTTGTTCGAATTGATGTGGATGAAATGCTGAAAAACATTGATAGTGGCTCCTTGCTTGTCAGTGTATCGTGGGTGTTCAAGTGTTCCCGAAAACTTCCTAAATTGAACATTTCCTCTCTCCCGTTCGAGAAGCCAAGTGACAGAGGATATGGACCCATTGCTGATATTGAGCTCGCCTTTTTCGTTGTCCGACAGCTCCGCATAGCCAGATTTAGTGAGGCCCGATGCCAGAGAAGGACTGAACGGTTCAGTTGATCCGAGAACACCTTCACGAGCAAGAATGAAATCTGTGATCTCAAAGTCTAAGGCACATTAGCACACAGGAAATGATGCAGACAAGGTTGACTTGCCTGAGACATCCATTTCGCCTGCATCACATTCCTCCTTGAAGTTATTCAGAAAGAACTTTGCACGACCAAGGGTTGTTCCCTCTTTGACAGGCTCATCACGATTGGAAATGACTGATACAAGCTGGCCATGGCCAAGAGTATAGCATCGTTTCGCAACATAGGCCATATTGTTGTATTTAACCTGTGTCTGGAATAAGCAAGGATTTAACACCAGCCTACAAAGAGTAACTGGCCTTGAAGACAAGCTTGGATCTTCCTTTTCCGAAGGAATTATCCTCGAGCATTGCAGGATGCGCAGTCGGATCGTCCGTGCACCAATTGAAAGATTGGACACCTGTCTCTGGGTATGAAGTGTGTTCCGCAAAGAACAGTGTCACGGGGGTCGCAGTGCTCGCAAGGGAGGCCAAAGCAAATGACGACTTCAAAGAGTGGGGCCCAGCAGAAGCTGTAAATTTTGCAGATTAGAGAAATCAGTTGCGAGAATATATTACTTGACGTACCAAGTCGTGTGCGCTTGAGAACTGAACTACCAAGAGAAATGCTCCTGTTCTCGGCCCAAATTCGCTTTTTGGATCTGAAAAGTCCGGGGGGCGGTGGAACTCCGGTCCGAGCGTGGAACTATATTTAAACATCAGTTTTGAATGCAGGCCCTTTCTACGTCAATGTGTGCTTCCATCCATTAAATTTTATCCGGGGGGAAAGCTAGAAACCCCGGAATTTTGGAACACCACTGAGGAAATGCCTTACGCACTGAGTGTGGGACTCCTACATATATAGTTAACGCTTGTGGATGCAGACCTGATAAGTACCTGTAAATTTGTCGTCGTGAAGATCTCCAGGTTGAATTCACGGAGATTTGGCGCGCTTTCGAGGATTTCTGCATCGAAATGATAAGCCCCCGAGACTATAATAAGAATAGGCCACTTAGTCTGATCTGCCTCAAATCGAGTTGGTGGGGCCTGCACTCGAGCACTGCTTCGATCTTGGAGCAGCGTCGTTTCATTGTAGAGGCAAGGTCCAATACAGAGCCCTGACTGCAGATTACACGTTTTACGTTAGGACAGTAGCTAACGACCTTGCGCGCAAATGAGGGGAGGACAATGCGGTCAACCGTGGTAAAATCGCAATTGAAACCTGGGAGCAATTTCTTCTCCATGTGCACTGTGCGGTGAGCTATTATCTGCCAGGAATGCATCAGTATGGTAAGGGGGAGAGGATATGGGTGGCTGACCTGCAGAGTATGCAAGTTTGACATCTCGGCCAAGCATTTAGCAAAGGCCGGAAACACTTCCACCCCGGCGTGATGTGGGAGTAAATCATCGAGGAGGGGAATGCAACCACGGTGTACCAGAACATGTGGCTGAGGAGGATGAATGAGGCCCTTCACCAGCAAGAAGAAAAGGCGCCAACTGACCGTGCGCGACTGTTCAAAAGGAAGGCGCAATGCCTGTCTTCTGATGAGTTCTTCGAGGCTTCAAAGGAGATCGAGACGAATCGGAGCGCGAGGGAGGCTGGGAAAGAGGCGAAGAAGGTGGAAAGACAGCGAAAGAAGGAGGCAAGGGAGGAGGTTGAGAAAGAATGGGCGGAAATGAGGCGGAAGCACGCTGTGCTTGTCGAGGCGTGGGAGAAGGAGTGTGCTGGGTTGACGGAATTGGGCACCAAGAAGGACCTGCCTTCCAAGCCAAAGCTGGGTAAAAATCTGCAGCTCCCAGCCGTAGATGACGAGGAAGACGACGTCGAGAAGGAGCCGATGGAGGAGAATGATGGGTGACATCACGCTGTCCAAGGAACCCGAAGTGTGACTCTTCGGCCGTCAAGAGCAACTTTTTTATCTGGATACATTCAACACCCTTAATTCGTAAAATTCTACAGCAGTATAGCTCATTATATGTTCTAGTATCTAAAAACTTAAATTCAGATTTTATTTCTTTGCATTGCGGACACGGTAGTGGAAACATCAAAGTGGGTATCCAAGGAACCCTACTATACTGTAGTCTGCTGAGACAAAATTGGAGACCATCAGAGATGCTCCTTCTCCCTTTTTTCGCGGTTCCGCCTTTTCCGTATGGTGCACCCAACACGTGAGTCTTCGGTCATGAGCATAGAAAGTAGACTCGTCATGGAACCAGACCACAATGACCTGATTCTGTGGCAGGTCCCGAATCAACTCGAGATTTTCTAGCGTCCATTGCCTTGTGGCGAGGGTAGAGGGAGAGAGGGCGATAGCAAGAATTCAGGTGATAATTGAAATTGTTTATTTCAATGATTGGCGGCCCGATCAAGATTTTCATCCTGAGTTGAACACATTTAGTTGGGCCTAAGTGAAATTGACGAGAAGGAGGTGGAAAGGGATATACTTAACTTAGATCATCCGTCTAGATCTACAGTTGGTTTCGGTCTTTTCGACTGGAGAGATAAGATCATGGACACCCGGTCCAGTCCCGTAGGGTTGTAAAATAGCGATCGGTTATTTAGCAACCCCATGTTCCTGACAAGGGGGGTTGAAAATTAGATTCATTCTAAATGCGGACCCAAACCCCGCTTTTAAGGGCTTAAGGTCGATCACTGGTTTCAATCCTGCTTGAAATTCCGCAGGCTATCATTCAGCAAACACCAGCCGCAAAATTGCTTCAAACAGGGCACCAAATGTGAATTTGTTTGTCTGGTGCCGCTGTGCCAATTGGATTGGATCTGTTGGATTAGTAAGCACGAAACCATTGCAAGGGTTCGCATTCAGCGAGGAGTGCATGGGTAAAAAATCTGAATTGATAGTCCTGCTTGAAACTCCGCTGGCTGTCATCCAGCAAAAACCGGCCACAAAATTGCTTCAGACAGGGCACCTAATGTGGATTTGTTTGTCTGGTGCCGGTCTCGGCACAAACCCCAGGTGCAATCGAATTGGCACAGCATCGGGGCGCCCCGCGAGCACCTGCAATTTAAATGGGTCTCGGCTGTTTTTGGGGACCGGCAACGTAAAGGGTTTTGATGTTTGGACGTGTTTGCTGCATATTCCCCTCGTCACGTGTTGGAGTAGAATTGCTTCGCTTCGCTCGCAATTATACTGGAGCTGTGTCAGTGACAGAGCTCAAAGGATGAAGGGAAGAAGTGCGGAGAAAGAGAGAGGACAAGGGAGGACTTATCTCATTATACAGAGATTCAAGGGGCCACGGTGGTGTAGTGGTCTACTGTGCGCGTTTCGTACACAGCCAAGCGGAAATATTGTGAAATCCTAGTCTAGTCATTCTGAATTCTACACGGGACTAAATTTGATGGATTTGGACGAGTAGAGAGAGAGCACATAGCAAGGAGATGATGGGGCAAAGGAAGAACTTCAAAAGACGATGTTCGGATTCGAAAGGGCTCCCACCTTTTGAACGGATGTTGAGGGGCTGATCGGCGAGGTCGAAAATAAACGCCTCGTTTTCAATCTTTGATTTCGTGGGATGCCCAGTCCAAGTCTTTCTCCGCCCGATCTGAGCTTTCTTCAGAGTCTGACACTTCCGACCAACTTTGTGGACCAGCTGAATAATTTGAACAGCCAGCTTCCCACACTGAATGAACTGAGACAGATTGTGCACAATATGTGAGTGCACAATATGTGAGCGTTCATTCATGTCTATATTAGAGAGGTTGTGCAAAAGCCACACGCGGAAATATCCTTTTTTTTGCTCCGGAGCATCACTGGGACTCTCAAATAGCCTCTTTTGACCACCAGAGCAAAGAAAAAAAAAAAGCCGCATGCGGCTTTGCGCAACCTCTCTATTGTTTATATCACGCTCATATACATAAGTTAGCATCGATACACCTTTCTCTGACCTGAGGGCAGATATAAATGCAACATTTCATTTCTTTCCACCGATCCTTCCATTTTCCCGATCCCGGATCCTGCGACTCTAACTTTCTGCGACCACTTCGATACCTCAATGATCGACGACCTCAGTCTTGACCTAAAGAAGTTTGCGACATGGTGTACGGTGGCAATGATAGTGGTTGCCCTGCTCATTATCATGGCAAACTGTACATGGTTCTGGTACCGGAACCGGCGGCTCACAAAACATCTGCAAAAAATCCGCAGGAAATGGAACATTGATGTGACTTCGGATGGAACAGTTGCTGAGACCGAGCTTCTCTCCATGCATTCCAAAATATCCCATCCAGCTTTGTGCCATCAGCATGAGGGATCGGACCTTCGAACGCGACATTCAGTCAGCAACAACTTACATTTTTAGTTGAACCTCGTCGACACCACATTCTCTCGCACCTCTTGTTCATCCTCCGGCGCACCTGGGAGACTTCATAAGAACTTTTCAACACATTGTGGGCTGGCGAGCTAACTTGTTGGCCGTCGAGGTCTGTTCTTTGCACCAAGTGATGGATCGGACCTTGCCTCCGACCGGCCATCTCCGTCCGCGCTTTCGATCGGACATCGCGCCTTTTTTCGCCGGATTTGTCCGCATTCGTATCGGACCTCAAGGGCATTTTCGGTGCGTTTGCGTCCGCATCTGGATCGGACCTCCAAAGGCATAAGCCACCCTCCTGTCGTGACACGCGCCACACACGAAGTTTACGTGTCTGCTGAGAGGATGTCAAGCAAGGTCCGGGGTAATGGCTCGCCTGACCATTACCCTATAGTGTTTTCACGCTCTGAAATTTGAAATTTCCTTTGTGCGTCGCCTTTGAGCTCACCTCCAGTCCCTCCGGTCCTCTCCGCTGCTTACCTCGGTCTTTTTAAACCGCCACGCTGTTACCGAGATTTCCCAAATTGCTGTGGGATCCAATGCCTCGTAGATCAGGCATAGTGGCGCTTGCGCATGTTTCCCATCAGGAAAATCTGACCTTAGCCCGATATAGTAGCCACAGACGATATGGCAGATAAGATGGAGAGCGTGGGAAGCCCGCACCTTTATGTCAGTAGTCACAAGTGACCCGAGTCACACTTTTATACCACCCCCGCCCAGCACTGACACTCAAAATTTTAGAAATGTTAGATCTGAGCTATAGGAAGAGGTTCTATGATGTACATTAGAGAGGTTGTGCACAAGCCGCACGCGGCTTTTGGGCATTGTGCAAAGCCGCAGGGTTTTTCCGAGTTCATCTAGGAAGAGTGGAGCTTTCAATGAACCCGCTGATCGGCGGGGAGAATTTTAGACCATGGGATGGTTGTCCCATTTGTCATTCAATTTGTAGGCGCTGTGGAATCAATGCGGAAACTCAAGGACAAACCATCGTATTCGCTGGATGTGATTTGATAGCCGCATGGATGGAACATTCAAAAAGGTATTCATGTGAGTCATTTACGGCGGGTTTATGAGTTCGGGATATTGAAATCCTCCCCACGGCTTTGCACAATGCCAAAAAGCCGCGTGAAGCCGCATGCGGCTTGAGCGGCTTTTGCACAACTTGTCTATTTACTCCAAGTACATTGACAAAAAAGTTATGAGGGATCCAATTTTTTGGGGGTGACAATTTCTGAATATTTCTTCAGACTCGGATATTTGTTCCCACACTGCTATTCCAGTCGACCAGCGCGTAGCTCCGGCCGTCACCGCCCCAACGACAACCGCGCTCCTCTTGACGTCAGGCTCTGTATGAACGCCTCCGTCAGCGCTCACTCACAGCTTCGCCAACCAAGGCTGCGAGCTCGGAGGTTGCAGGTGGAACGCTGACCCGATACCAGATGTTGAAAATGGGCCGAGACGAAGTGCGACAGAGATGCCTATTAGGCCGCCTGGAAGGGATCTCGGAAAGGAGTCGTAATATACCTCGTCACTTCGTCAGATGAGCAAGTCCGTCAGTTGATGGGGGATCTTCATCACTTGATGGCGGAAGCTCGCCAGATCAGAACTAAGCGAAGGAAAGATCGTCGGATGTCGTCCGAAGTTAGCACGCAAGTCAAGCACCTTCTGGGGTGCTTGACATTCGATGAGTGCATGTTCTGGGCTTTCCACTTCCGTTTTACAGAAACGGCAAACGCGCTCATGACGGGGGAGAGGCTGGTGTGCGTGGTCAGTGTACCGCCACGTTTCTAAGGCTAGTAAGTGGGTCGACACCATAATCGAAGTCAGGGCTTCGCGATGGCTTGGGGTCTTGACCATAGAGAGGTAGTGCCTTAGGTAAAGGGTTTTTCGGGCGGCAGGTTTGTCCTTCTGAGGTTCTCGTCTTCCGTGCAACATATAGAGTTTGTCTGATTGGTCGACTTCTTGCTGTAGCCAGTTCTCGGCAGTTTCTTCGCGGCGTTGAGTACCTCTCCAGCCCAAGATTTTTTCCCCGCGGTCGCAAGTTCAATTGAGTTATTGAGAGCGGCACGAGCAAGGTGAGATGTGTTGAGAGCGAGGAGGTACTGTAGATAGCCAAGAAGGAGCAAGAAGCGGCGAATTCGAATCGGCATGATTCCGGTTTCAGTGAAGAGCGAGCATAGATCGGGAGTGAACATTCACAACTTGCCGCAAAAAATCGGAATTCCGTCCACAGAATACGGCCATCCCCTGGACCCAGGCCGTGTACCCTCACCCCGTCATCACCTGTGACGACCTGCTTGACAGTCTCGACCCTCAGCAGCGTGCCAAAATCGAGGCAAACCCTAGCGACTTCCTCGCCGTAATCCCCATTTGTGCGAGGAAGGTGTTCTACCAGAAGAACCCCAGCATCCACCACGACGCGCTGAAGTTCATCTTATCACTCGGTTTCACCTACGACGGCATCAACGATGTGGACGACAACACCATGGACCTCAGCCTCCCGAAACGAGCAGGCCCGGCGAACGGAAACTACGCTAAGCCGTGGGCGGTGATCCTGTCGGACGCACACCCCACCGCCACGGAGTTCTTGGTGTGGTTCCAGACCTTCGGCGTCCACACCTCCCTCGCTTTCCACGTCCTCCCCTTCGACTTCTCCCTTCAATCTTGGGTGATCATGAACATATCGGGCGACGCGGTCAAAAGTCGGGCAAGGCCCCTGCCGAGGTGCTAGCGACGATTAAAAAAGGCTGCTGGGCTGACGTCGCGTGGGTTAACCAAATAGACAACTGCCTTTCGCAAGCGGGCGTCCCGGGCTCTGCGCGCGAGCATGCCGTCCTCGAAAAAATACTGTACAATTTCGATCAATTCGGCACCAATTTCGAATTTTTTTAGTACAATTAAAATCCAAAAGAAATCCCGTAATTTGAGAAAAAATTATTGCTGCAATTAAAAAAAAAATGGGCGTGACACGTGACCGCCGAATTGAACGAAATTGTACAGTACCCTGAAACACATGACATGGGAAAAGCGCCACAAATCAAGAACACTGCAAACAGATACAATGTGATATGAACCATCTGCTTAAGATCCAAGTCATCTACCAGATCCAAGAATGACAGTATTTGCGAGGTGTAAGGTCCCTGGAGGTAGTCTTATACCCAACAATGGTCACGGCGCCGCCAGAGCATTAGGATGGTGTTGCGGTCTTGCGCGGGCGGTGGTAGACAGGACGTTAATCAAGGTACAAGATTATATAGTATTTGTGGGTCCAAATTTGCCATACAGTATCCTCTACGTGCGGTACCATCCCAATGGGATATGAACGGGCCGATGAACACCGTCAGTGAACAGGGGATCTATAAGCTCAGCCAACCAGTGCTGTCAGGGGTTGAGCTCACCTTTTCGAGTCAAAATGCAAACCAGGGATCAGGCGGGCGAAAATAAGCTTGGACTCATGGTCGGCAACACTTCTAGTACTGGTATGAGTATTTCTACAAAGAGAAAAAATCCTCACAGCCGACCAGTGCTGTCGGGGCTTGAGCTCACCTTTTCAAGTCAAAATGCAAACCTGATCCTGAATCCAACACCGACTCTACTTCACTTATGTCGTGGATAGTTGGGTACACAACTTTGAGCATCTCAGAATCTTTTGCGGAAAATACTGGTCTTGGTACCTCTCCAGGTCCCGAAGATTCCAAATATTGTTCGACAGGATCTGGGACTAGAACTGATCCTACTGGAAGTCCAGGTTTCGCAATTTTAGTTACGAATACATGTTCGACACGGGGTAGATCTGCCACATCGAGTGCGTGCTTCTGGATTTCCCATTTCTGAGATACCAATTTACCCCTATTTTGTTTTAAAGAGCGAGGACTTCAGGGTAAAAAGTCTAACTCTGTTCAAGTTTGTGTTTCTGACTCTGCGGTAGGAGGCACGTGCATACTGTTGGAGGTTGAGGTCACACGAGATGCAGCAAGCGAAGATATATTCGAGGCCGAGGGAGTGGGCGTCGGGGGGGATACAGGCAAGCCACAGAATAAGTCGACAGGAGGCATATATAAGTAGGGATGTAAGTCATAGATGGTGTAGTTAGGATATGGAATTGGAAATGGCGGAGAAGGCGGAGTAAGTACCGGAGCAGGCGGCGCAGTGCGATCACCATTTCGACACATACATGGACTCCGTTTTCGGTCGATGGCCGGTGAGTCCAGTTTGAATGACTGCGCTCCTTACAAACGGTTCCAGGAGTCGCAGGAATGCACATTGTGGATTCGTCGTTCTAGTGGTCGGCTCTGCGTGGACTTCCTCCAAGCCACCAATGACCTCATCTCAATCCCCCACTGGAGGAGGACGCAGACAATACTATCTCAACTCTCTCTCCTATTTACTGCGGTCGTGCTACCGGTACGTCATGAAATATTATTCACAATTCTCTGGCCGAAGTTTGTTTACCTGGGAGTTCAACAGTTATTTTTAACACTCTGTCGACACCCATTTCTCAATCCAAATTGTGCAGGTTGCTCGTTCGTTCCACCTACTGTACCGTCCTTATTCTCTTGAGGCTGCCGTGATGCGTGACCTCGACCAAATTTCGAAATCGACAAGGGGGTGTGTGACGTGTGACTGTCGATTTGAATGGAAAAATACAGTATATGTATTTACAGCTAATTGCAGTACCGAGGGAGCGAACCCGTTTTAGGCAGAGCCCCGCAACCGATTTTCTCATTTCTCGGTGAGTTCTGCATGGATTGAGATAAAACATAGCTAGATAATTCATAGTAATTGCAATTAGTGATAGAAAAAATTCAAAAAGATATCATATTTTTGCATCCTCCAGCATTTCATAAATCTAGCTTCTTTGGACAAGATCTCAGTGCACTAGGTCGAATTTACTCTTAGTCTCTCACAGCCAGCCTTCAACACGGTATGATTTCGTACCTCGATCGTGTTGAAGTCTGTTATTAAGTGATGGATCCCGATTGGGGTTGGCCCTTGGTACATAATCTTCGCTTAACTGCCCTGGTGTGGTTTTCGCTGTGCGGCACCTCTTTCTCTGGTATCTTGGGGTGGAACTCAATATTAGAGCATATTGGAGACGATATGCCTCTTCAGAATTTTTTGAATGGTGCTTGAATGACTGCAGGAGCTCATCCTTCAATGTGATGGGAGATGAAGGTGCCAAAAACCCATCAATTTTACTCGTCAATAGCTTCGTCCCATGGTACTGAAAAAAATATGGAAATATTTGGGCACACAGAAAACATCTGTGACTTTCCGATGTAGATATATCCAAGGTTCAAGAGCTGGGGCAAGGGTTTCAAAACGTGATTATGTAATAAGGTTCTACCCCGATCGGGCACCTGACCCTAAATTTACTCCCCGAAAAGCCTCAAATGCTGGAGGATGCAAAAATACGATATCTTTTTGAATTTTTTCTATCACTAATTGCGCATGAATTACCACGAACTATCTAGCTATGTTTCATCTCAATCCGTGCAGAACTCACCGAGAAATGAGCAAATCGGTCACGGGCTCAAAATCTGCCCAAAACGGGTTCGCGCCTTCGGTACTGCAATTCTGTAAGTGCAATACAGCATTACATATCCAAAAATCTTGTTTACCTGTCATGGCGCTATCGCGGGAACGATTTGGCCAATTGTTTGCATGATAGATCCGGTTGGTTGTGGGCTGTGTGACATCAGCCATTTGACAAATAACTTGTGGCTTGTTTGACCTTTTGAGCTTGTCGACAAGCTCACAAGGTCAAAAAAGTCCAAACATGAAAAATCACCCCACGGAAATCGGCAATCAAGCCCTTGGCAACCCTTGAAAAAAAAAAAAAAAGCAGAATTTTGCAAATTTTCTGAGCTTGTCGAGATTTGGGACTCAGCTTGTCGCCTTGTGAGCTTGCGAGCTTGATTGACCTTGAATGGCCTTGTTTGGCCTTGTACAAGCTCACAAGCTATTTGTCAAAAGTCTGATGGACCCACCTGATGAGTTCAAAAGAACGAAACCAACCAACCTCAATCCAGATTATCCCAGTACGCGGGTTCGACTACAGACAGTTTTGTAGTGTATGGAAAGATCACTCAGTAATCAGATATCTTCACGCAGTTACTGTTTGGTACCAGTTAGCTCACTTGGGGTGAACGTCCCGGCTGGAAACTCAATCCTTTTTTATTCTTTTTTTTTGGCGCTTTTTCTAGGTCTGAATCTGTTGGCATCGGCCTTACCTTACCCCGATTTGATGTGAAACCTGACTACTGGTTGTGTTAGCATCCGCGGCGGTAGATCAGCCAAACATCCCTTCTTGGCTTCATCCCGCCGCAGACGCGTTGTCATCCCGCCGTTCTCCTGCCTGCCGATTTCAGCCGACCAGACGGAGATCCTACAGATCTCACGTCTCCAGCACCGCTTGCATACTTGTGTTGATTCACATTATAAAACTCTGGGTCACTGTTTAGCTTCGTAAAGTGTGGCACTTTGTTGACGAAATGAAGATCCGGCTGGAGCTGAAATGAGTGGATGTGAGTCCCGCAACAAAAGGAACCTGGGACGCCTGGGAAGAACCCCAAGGCTGCCAGTTTCGGCAATGAGGGGTGGCCCTACTATGATCTCATGGCACCCCTCATGCCCCAGAAGGCGAAGGGAGGCCACGTTTTTCGGGGGAGCATGTAATGGTAGACATCAACCTAGCGTAGGGAAAGGAAGCGGGTAAAATACCGGAATCCGATGTCTGTTTGGATGTCTTTTTCTTAGGCTTGGGAGTCGGCTCTGCTTCGTCATGGCGTACGGATTTCCAGGGTTTGCGTGTCGATTGAGCTGGAACCTCGTCAGCTGCCTCTATATCCGTGCCAGGGTCAAGAACACCGGATTGCTCCGACTCATCCGTAGACTGATAAACTGGCTGTAATAAAGATCTCCACTTCGCATCGAGCAGCACGCCGGCCTTTTGCAGAACAAGTATGCGGTTATCACATTTCTGTCGAGCACAACTAGTTACAGCTGTTTGCGGGCGGAGGGAGTGTTCTATTGAAAACGATCGAAAAACGCCCGAAATGGAAAAAAAAAAAAAAAACGTCCGCGCCTGTTGTACTGCAAAGAGCTGTAGGGTTCTATCCGCCACAATCTGTCTTCTCGAAGAGTCGAGTCTGAATCCACATACGTAGAGTGGGGAAATTTATTGAGCAATTCCTCCACATAATATTCAACAAGTTAAGAAGGTAACTATTCTGAGCAGTCCTGTCTCTTTGAAATTGTCCACACTGCTTTGATCATTGAACCAGAGGTCACGGAACTCTCCATATCGAGTGTGGCAGTGCAGGAATCACGGTTCAAATCAAAAGTGATATTCTCGCTCATGGGAAGTCCACAGCAACAATTTGAACCCTGGCTGTGCTGCAAAGGTTCGGCTTCAGCAACAAAGCCTCGACCCACACCTCAGAAAGAAACCGGATCGTCCGGCTCCTTACACCGACGATCTTTTCATGGAGGCTGCACTGGAATGGTTAATTGCAACAGATCAGGTAAATTCCGTTTGAATTCCAGGTTCACTCGGCTTACGGTATTCTTCACAGCCTGTCGACGCATTAACACATCCAAAATTCAAGATCATGATCGACACTGCTGCTCGTGCGACGGAGGGTGTCACTTTGCCGAATCGATTTCAGACGAGAGACAAGATCAAGAGTCTCTTCTTTGAGCAAATGAACCTCCTCAAGATTCGTCTCCACGCGAGTGACAAGTTTTGTCCCAATTTGGAAATCACTACTGACACCCCAGTTTTTGTTGAGATACAATGTTATTGTGTGAATAGCACTATAAGAAGGTCCTCTATGGATCCCTCAGAGCAAAACTATAAAAAGTGGAAAAAATGTTTTTCGTCAGGAAGATTTTGCGTTTTCAGTCCGGGCCGGTAGTAGCCGGTGGCTATACCTCGCATCAATTTCCTTTTTCGGTTCATAGGTATGCCCATGGCGACCTCAATGGCTGTCAAGGAGCATGGAGAGCAATTCAATGCACTTTTTACATGGAAATGCCATACCAGAGGATTTCTAATGCACTAGAGGTACACAATTTTTTTGGTCAGCCGGCCAAATTTTGCGTTTTATTTTCCCACGGTACAACAAGGCTCGAAACGAAAATTTTGTTGATAAAACAAGGTTCTGGGGTTCTGAATCTTCAATCCCAAGTGGAAACAATCAAAACTGCAGCTTGTCATGAAGTTCTGTCTGCAACCATAATCCATCCCATTTCTTTTATGCAATTAACATTTCATTTTGCAGAGCGACGCCGTTAAGGGGCTTATCCATGTCACCTGCGATGCTTGGCAGGCTGACAACACTGACGGTTATTACGCTGTTACTGGCCACTGGATTGAGGAGTCTTCTCCTGGAGTTTGGGTACTACAAGAAGCGCTTTTGGGGTTCACACGCCTCAATAATGCCCATCATGGGGTCCGGCTGGGCCAGGCGTTGTACAAAATCGTGAAGCGATTGGATATTGAGAAGCGGGTCAGTTTGCTCACGCTTCCATGTAACCTAAACTCATCCCGAACTTCAGCTAGGTTATGTTACGTGCGACAATGCCTACAACAATGGCACCATGCTTGATGAGTTTGCCCGAGTACTCCTGCGTGAATCCAACACAAAGTGGGACCCTACGGAGCGTCGCATAAAGTATGTCAAATGCCTCCAGTCCGGATTGACTTGAATAATAGTTTCATTTCCTAACTTAGCTGCCTCGCCCATGTCATTAATCTGGCGACCCAAAAGTTGATCTCGACATACAGCAAGGCATCTCATTTCAATACCCATGATCCCAACACCCATATTCCGGACACGACCCATTCCCTTGGTCAAAGACGCGATGAAATTGGTCTTCTTCGTGCAATTGCCGTCAAGGTATGTTCATTTGTTTAGTCATGGTGAAGAATGTCCATCTTCAGATTTTATTTATAGGAGCGCTCTTCAGCTAAACGAAAGGAGCTTTTTCGGGGGAATACAGCTCCGAGATCGCGCCAATCCCGCCGATGCCGCGCGGCAGATGATTCTCGACATGAAAGTCCGCTGGTCATCAACATATGCTATGCTCGATCGTGTTACTTTGATCTAACTTGGCGGGCAAGTTAGTTACTCGCAGTCGACTTGTGCTACCTTCAGTTCACTTCTTAACTTATAGGTCAAGACAACAGTCGAATGGGTAGCATGTTTTGAAGGTCATTTAAGTTGAGGCGAGACGGACCTAGGGGCATTATTTGATTGGTAGCTAGCTTCTCAATACCTCCGAAATGTTTGGTAAAGTAGATTCCAAGTACTTCCCCAGACTTGACTTCGTTTAACTTGAAGAAACCGGTGAACCTGGCGGTAACTGATGCCATCTGATGGCATAAGTTAGTTTGCTTGTGTTAACTTCGTCTAACTTGGCCCGGAAGTTAGGGTTTCTTTGGTGCTTTATTTCAGTATCCTAATCACGGCTGTCGTGTAAGCCCCGTCAATCAAGGTAAATACTTACGTGAGATCCCCGAGATCCCCGAGATTCACGTGCAATATTTTAGTTTCTTTTTTCTTACTTTTTGAATTTTGCCCACCAACACCAGTATCGAGCCCGGAATCAGGGCAACATTCCTTGCTTTTGAATCTTCCGAATGCAGAACACGACCGCAGATTGGATCATAGGCTGGCAGGAGGAAATCGGAGGAGACAGTTTTATTCAGAATCGCGCTGGCTGTCACCTCGAATTCGAACCGAAGGAAATCGCCCTCCATAAAATGTCACGTTTTGTGGGTGCAATGCCAATAATGCGCAGTCTGTTGCGTGAACTCCCGACGCCATTGAGTCGGCCCGGCCGAAATACAGCACCGCCTCTGTCAAGAATGAAGAGCTGCCATGTCCCTGGAGTAACGGCCACATAAAATGCCACGTTTTGCCGGCACAATGCCAAAAAAAGCGCAGCGTGTCGCATGAAATCCCCACGTCATTGAGTCGGCCCGGTCGAAATACAGCACCGCCTCTGTCAAGAATCAAGAGCTGCCAAGTCCCTGGATTAACGACCAGGCCAGCAGGAGGAAATCGGTGGGGACCGTTTTGTTCGTAATCGCGCAGACTCTCACCTCAAATAGACTTTGTGTTTACTCAGGGTGGCAAAAATTGTGTCTGAGCACATTTCCTATTTATGCACCCTTTGAACAGGCCTTCTAGTGACTCACCGCGCCTCCGGATCCCAGAAAATTCAACCGTGGTAAAATCGGAGCGTTGACCGGCGAAATAGAGGGGAATAGCATCAAGAGTGAAGAGATGGTGATGGTAGATGGAAAGACGCGTCGTGTCACATGTGACAGTCACCAATTACGTGGAGACAGGCTTTTGTCTCTTATATCAATTTAGATAGTTATTCTGTTGACATTTTCAAGCTCAGATTCGCTTATGTGGATGATCCGCACGCGATGTCACGCCAGAACGAAGAACAAGTGGCTTGCGATCTGACAAATCGCTAAGTTGCAACGATACATTAATTATAGACGACAAGTTGATCACTCCCTGGAACTTCAAGCTCAAATTGAATGTCTTTCTCTCTGTTTTGGATTATAATTTCATCCAAATTCGAGTCGCGTGCATTGATCGCAAAATAACCATCAAGTACAAATACAGCCGATTGGGATGCACATTTCATACAGCAGAGCTAGGATTCAAACAGAGGGAGAGCCAGAATGGCGGAGAGCAGATATTGACACGTCTTTGATTAAGTTCCGTGGTTCGGCTTGACTGCATTCGTCTTTGCGGACTTCAAGTTACGTACAACTCATTTAAATGATCTAGACAGACACTCACTTTCTCCGTCGGGCTGTTAGGTGTATGTTTTATCCTCACTTTCTAGTTGTGTTTGCCTTCAGAGCCTGTTCAATATATTAATTGAAGATAAAAGCCACTGTACGAGCAGTCATTTACGAAAAATCATCAAGTGTTAGTATGCCCCCCTTCGACTTGCGCGGTAAGTGAGAGGGTTTCTAGTTTGGACGCAGAAAGGAAAAACCCCATGGGCTTCTTCAAGTACCGAGCGTCGTTCTGCAATCATAAATATTTCCTTCTTGGACATATACAATTGAATGAGGGCACCTTGGTTTTTGACGACGCGGTGGTGGGGAAGACATTGGGTGTCCCTTTCATTGGGTCCATGCGCCAAGGAAGGGTGGGTTGGAAAGAGACCGGACTAAATAGGGAGATTGTGAATATGCGTAGCGGCGTGTCAATTGGCAAAGAAGCGATGGTGGCGAAAGCACGCGCAAGCTGTGCATCATCTTCTGCTGAATAGATTGCGAGATGCGCGAGTTGTGGCTCGAGGGGGAGGATGTATGGGGTGTATGCCGCCGCGGTGCACAGTGTTGTTATTCGTCCAGGATGCGCTGGCAGCTCGAGCGCAACCGTAAGCGATGCGAAGTCGATGGCCCCGGAATGAAGATTGAGGTTGCGGACGGATGAATCTCGGAGGATAAAGTCCCGCAGAATGGGTAGGCGTATGCCACACTGTGGTCCGAATGTGAGGCTTCGTACATGGTCCTCGAGAACGAGGGTAGCCAAAAGGGTGGTGAGCTGTGCAGGGGACAGGCCGGGCAGGTAGGGGATAGAAAATAGCCCCCATTCGTCGGGAAACGTTGCCACGATGAACGGAGGAGCATTATGGGCAGATATAATCTGAACGTGCATAGAGTTCCCCGACATTCCCCTCAAGGCTCTTGCGATGCGGAGTGTCTGGTATTGCGCCTGAGTGAATTTGCGATTTGGAGATATTGTATCGTTCCTGAAAAACAGCTTGAAGTCGGCGTTCTCCGCAGCCGGGAAAGGGTCACATCGTTGAGCCTCGAAATTGGTACAGAATGGAGAATTGAGATCGCACCTACAAATGCAGTCGCCACCCGGTCAACCTCGTAGTCGGCAAGAGCGATATTCAACGCTTTTCGCGCATGAATCGGAAGTAGAATGCGAGTAAATTTAGAGGGAGATCTTACCAAACTGCATTTGTTAGGTGACACCCTGTATTTGTTTGGATTGACATGGAGAGCCCTGAGCTCCTTTTCAAAAGCACCAGGGCCGTCAAAATAAATCTGAAGAGACAGTCTGAACCAGAATTTCGCTGGCTATCCTCCCAGGACGACCCCGTCAAAATCCGGCTTGAAATGATTGCACAGTGGCCAAAATACTGTTTTGGTGCAAAACCTCGGCACATTGTTTGGTGATGGCCTGCATTTGTTTGGATTGGCATGGAGAGCCCTGAGCTCCTTTTCAAAGCACCAGGGCCGTCAAAATAAATCTGAAGAGACAGTCTGAACTGGAATTTCGCTGGCTATCCTCCCAGGATGACCCTGTCAAAATCCAGCTTGAAATGATTGCACAGTGGCCAAAATAGGGTAGGGCCGCAGGTAGTGAGCTCGCATTACAATATTGTAGCACCCTTCGGCCGAGCCTACAGCTCTAGGTGGCATAATATTAGGTTCATACGCATTTATTTGCATCGACATACAGAGCCCTCAGCTGTTGTGTAAAAGTACCAGAACTGTCAAAACAAATCCAAGAGACAGTTCGAACCCATCATGTCGAGGTTCACGTGCATTTGTTTGCATCGACATGCAGAGCCCTCAGCTCTCGTGTAAAAGCACCAGGGCCGTCAAAACAAATCAAAAGAGACAGTTCAAACCCAATTTCACTGGCTATCATGCCAGCAGCTCCCGGTGTCCTTTGGCCCAGCACACAATTACCGGCGGCGGCGGCAGCCTATCCAAGTCCCCAAGATGTTTCCACAAAAGCTCGTCCCCTTGTCGTCCCCCCACCCCCTTGGTCCTCCCAGCTCTCTCTCATGCCCCTTTGGACGTGCGTGGCATGTTAGCCCTCAAGATTGTCAATCAACTCAAGCATCAATGGATTCCAGGTGTTCAAACTTCCAAGTCATCAAGCCTCCCACCTTCAAGTCTTCAAGTTTCTTGTGTTCAAAATGGGCCTCATTCAGTTTCAAGCACCACCACAGGTGGGTCGCCGAGCAAGGCGTGGACATCAGCCTCATCTATCGGGAATCAAAAACAACAGTACGTCAATACCAACCTCGATGATTTTAGCCGAGCTGACGACGTACATCGATCCCCGCCCCCTCATTGTGTCCATGACAAGGCGTGAGAGCCAGGTGCCGGTACGTCCCAGATTATTCAAACCGCTGCTTTACCTGTCTTCTAGTCCTTAGCACAGACACTCGCCGCGCTGGCAATAGAATTGAAACGGTTTCTGTGGTTTCTGTACCTGTACTTGTACACGCCCACACTACATTGAATAAAAATGCGATTTTGGGAGGAATAAATTGATACATTTAAAATACTGGAACGGAATGGCACACAGAACTGCAGATCTCCTGGGATCAGCAAATATAATGGGCGGGAAAGGCGCCAGAATATATTCTGGCGGATTGTGGCATTATGAAGCCGAAAATGTACCCACATGACCCCCCCAGTAACCACGGTGTCTGTTGCCGGGCATTGTAGTAGCAGTCGAAGAGCGAGACACACCGTGGAGTTGAGCCATTGAATGTGACATTTGTTTGGCAATATGCTGTGCTCGGCCCGAACTTTACTCGCAAATGATTTGTGTCTATCGTTTTTCGTTTAGCTGGAAACAGAGCAGTGCTAGAGCGCTGATGGTGGAGTTTCAAAAGGCTTCGGACAGACAGGCTTAAGTAATTTTCAAAAAGAGGAAAATATTCGGACATACTTAAGCGTGGAAAATGAGGAGTGGGAATGCGGGAGTGTCCGGGCGGAGTTTGAAGGTTTCGGACAGACAAACAGGCTAATCTTATAAAGAGGGTAACTCGAGAGTAGCGGTTACTGCGACTTGGAGTGAAGTTATGGCTCAAACAATGCCACCCATTAAAATCGGTCACGCGTTTCAAAATGCGGGCCATTTCAATGGACTGTCAATGCTCCAGATTACGCCTTTCAAAATGCAAAGCTATTTCAATGTGCCCCGGATCACACTTTTCAAAAGGCAAGCTATTTCAATGTGCCCCAGATCGCGCTTTTCAAAATGCAGGATATTTCAATGGACTCTGAATACCCCAGATCACGCCTTTCAAAATGCAAGCTATTTCAATGTGAGATCACGCTTTTCAAAATGCAAGCTATTTCAATGTGCTCCAGATCGCACTTTTCAAAATGCAGGCCATTTCAATGGACTCTGAATGCCCCAGATCACGCTTTTCAAAATGCAGGCCATTTCAATGGCCCCACATGCAAATCCCGTGGCGCTGGCCTTTTTCCGCTGGCGCGGAGCCTTTTTTTCTGGTGATATTGAATTTGTTAGCTCCATTTTTTCACTGCCCCACTTGACCCACATGAAGATTGCTAAACTCATTGCCTTTCTGCGGAGCCCCACTTTGTGGAGCATCCGCGCGATGGGTTCGCAATTTTCCTGTGGGTCTGCGTGTGGTAGTCGTATTTACCCAGTACGACAGACTCATCCGGCCTGCATTTTGAAAGCGTGATCTGGGGCATTCAAAGGCCATTGAAATGGCCCGCATTTTGAAACGCTTGACCGATTTGAATGGGTGGAGAATTTAACGCACAATTGAACTTTTTCAGTGTGCAAATAATGCTCGACTTTTGCAATGTCGAGTTCAATCTAATGCTCATTATCGTCACTGCGGCTAAGGAAATGACCAAGAAGTGAAAGCACCCCTGCACATATACGTGAGCGATCCGTTGCGGTTACACTAATCGCGACTTCTCCCCGTCATCCCAGCTGAAAGCCCTGGAGAAGCTGGAGCGTGTACGGTGCATCGTGCGGATAAGTTTCTGGAGGAATTATTCGAGGGCAGAGCTTTGTAGCCGTCGTCCCAGTTGAAAGCCGAGGATTCCTTGGAGAAGCTGGAGCGCGTAAAGACGTCGGTGTATCGACCGAATAAGTGTCTGGAAGAATTATTGGAGGTAGAGCTGCACCCGAGTGTGTCGTCAGTGATTAATTGTGGACTGGATTCTGCAGCGATTCCCTCGAAGACATGGCTGCGCCCAGAGGAGTCTCGTCGATGTCCCAGCGGGTGGCCAAGGTTCTCGCCGAAGAACTACGCAGGTGAGGGCTGCATCGAAGTAATTATCACCAGAAAGACGTCAGCGGGTGGCCGAGGATTTAGCCGAAAAACTAGGCAAGTATATGAATTTGAGGGATGTACTGGAGTGGTTGTCACTTGACTGAGCCTCGTGGTCCTCTAGAGAATTTCCCCGGAAGAACTCGGCAAGTCTGTGAATCACTTATGCCATCTTCAGTTGCTGGCTCTAAATACCATAACTCCTCAATAATCCCATCTCGCATTGCCACTCCAAAAGGCGCTTCTCAAGACCCCGCTTCCTAGTCATGGATGGGCTCTACCCAAAACAAATCTTTTCCATCACTCCGCGGCGCCGCCATCATAAGTTCGTCAAGGATCCGGCCCGTCAGTAATCCCGTGGCGCAATCATCGAAAGGCCTTTAACTGCACCGCAGTATGGTCAAAAAATATCGAACGCATTTTTCTCTTAGGTGCGAATACTCTAGTCGGAATATTCACGAAGGCCCATAACGTTTGAGTGCTGTTTTGGCGAAGCCAGAGCGAGGCTATTGACCGGTTCGCACCTAAGAGAAACATGCGTTCGATATTTTCCGACCATTGACTAAAACAGCGAATCACGGCGACGCCCTTGCATAAATGCCGCCATTCGGGCTCGTGAAGTATGCCATCAAGGAGGGCGGGCGCAAGGCCGATGTGTACTTGCGGTCGAAATAAGTCTTGGCGTATGACAATGAATAAGGGTTCATTTCGCTGTTTTTAGCCAAGGAGAGGACAATTCACCTTGGAAAAACACAGGAGGATAATCGAAGATGTTCAAAAAGTATGATAACAGTGCTGATGCCATCAAGTATTACTGATATGCCATCGTTTTTAGCCAAATAAGGAAATTCCTTAACTGACGCTGTCAACTGTTGGTGTATCACTTTGGTTCATTTTACCATGTAAGATGTGTTTAATAGTCAAGGTCTATATTTTGGTGACATTAGGTCTTGACCCATGTGATTATGGGGGCCAGGAAGTGTGTGTCATTTTGCACATCAAATTTGGGCCGATCCTGATGGCGCATCACTTGAGTTTGATCCGTGCAGTATGACGAGTCCGTTGCAGGCATTATATCCATCCCAGTGACATTTTGGTTTGAATCAAAATGTGATGTACTTGTCTCAAAAAACACAAATTACTAGGCGCCAACACTTATGGCAACCGCAAGTAACAGAGACTCCCAGGCCTTGTAGCCGTTGGAGAGCTTTTCTGCTGGATTGCGAGGGGGTCGGTCGAATGAACCAGGGAGATAGGGAGTGGCGTCCATCAGAGTGCTTCATACTACGATTCAACTGCGCACTCGTGACCTAGGGATCTGCAACCTGCCATCTTGAGGAACCTCTCCACCGGAAGATCACCGCTTGACACCGCCTCCCTCAGGACGGAATTGTCTTTGTCCTGGAGGTACCCGAACAATGTTTGTGTCGCCTTGAGGTAGAGCCCACTGCCTCCACGATACTCCTTGTGCACTTCAGCCTCGATTTCTGTCGCCTTCAGAAGGATCAACTCGAAAGCTGGCTGCGATGAGTGAATGAAACAGCGGCAAGTGGAGTCACTCACGAGCACCGGAGTCAAAGAGTATCGTACACCATCTCGATGCAGCTATTCCGTGTTTTGTCGCCCGTGAGACCGCTGTACACGGTACTTGATCTCATCTTCCCCCCTCCCTGTTTGGATGTTTGTTTCTGCGGGGACGTCGCGGTGCCTACAATCGGTGTAGGGGCTCGGTCGCGAAACCGCGCCACTCTCTTCCTCGCTCTTTCCTCTTCAACGACCACCTTCCAGTCCTTGACTATTTCTTTCGCGAGGCTTGATATGCTTGGCGAAGCATGGTATCGTAGCCTTCCAACTGTTAGGCTGCCCTGGCAGTCCTTAACAAACAAAGTGTGAGATGAATACAAATATAAAACATCAAGTGAGCCAACCCTCAAAATGGTCTCGTTTACTTGAAAATTCTGTTGCAGGGCAGTCAAAATAGCAAGGATTTCACGCTCCTGCCGAAATTGAGGGTGATTTATCTTTTACTCGTCAAACAAATATATCATACCGATTCATTGGGTGTGCCCTGTAATTGTCTGACGAGGGGTTTGAAGCTCAGCATCTCCTGAAGGCAAGATGGTGGGTCGGGAATGAATACAGGGTTTCAAGAGTCCAGTGCCGGTCCCATCCGTAATTTAAATGTTCATCGGAACCATGGCAATCGAACGTCCATCATCACATCATGATTCTGATTGGCAGCTGTCCATCGACATTGATGGCATCGTCAAGCGCGTTTACAGACGTGTCAATAAGCTCGAAAAGGATGCGCCATTCCCACCTAGTCTTTTCCAGGAGTGTTTGGCTTATTACAACGGTATCAAGATCTATACCGCGGAGAAGATGAGTCTCGAGGAATTTCGGGAGATGTTTGAGAACAGGGTATGTCTCGCTGCTACTGAAGAACACGGGATTGATCTATGTACTGGATAGGACTGTATTGAATTAATGACCTCGGTGTGGGAGTCAATCAATAACGACTTCGCGCGTCTCGCCCTTCGCATCCTCAGCACTGTGGCCAACTCCGGGGCCAATGAGAGGGCTTTCAGCGTCATGGGGAGGACCTACAGCGATAAAACTCGAAACCAGCTGAGCCCGGAGCGCGCTCACAAGTCTCTCATTACCCGGAAGCATGTGAACGAGACGTACCCGTATCCCAAAACTCGTAAACGCCGCCGTCTGATTCCCTACCACGAGCTCCTTGGTGGGGTTGGGAAGGCGAAGGACAGCGCCGAGGTGGACGAGGTGGACAAGGATGCAGATGAAGAGGTTAGCACGAAAAATGTAGGGAGGGTAGCTGACGCACTGGACGACATCCCCGACGACGACATCATCATCCCAGATGAGACCAGAAACAATCCCGCCCGCGAGGGTGTTCCAGCCGAGCTTGGGGAGGAGGTGGCCGCTGCAGTGAGGACGACTCGGACTGCACTTCGGGAGGGCTGCCGAGGTCTTCAAGCTGGAAGAAATCTTCGACATGCAGCGGCTGGAGGAGAAGTCACCGTGGGGTGGTTCGTTGATGTCGCATGCGCTGGATGGCAAGAGAACTCTTGACGACCTTCTGGCGGAGTTTGAGGAAGACGCTCCTGGCGCACCGGACGAGGACGTGGTAATGGTAAATATGATTTCCTTTTTTTGACATGTACCAAATCTACGCAAATAAACCTGACCTCTCTTGCATTGTGGTCAAGGTCGGGTCAACCTCCGTCTGCCTGCCCCTTGACCCTTGACCTTGGGTCGGCGATCGACGCAGCTTGCCGAGCTGCACCGCCATGAGGCACTCTGAGGCGTCGCGACAAGAGTCTGCTGATGATGTCGGCAGACCTACATCGCGCTATACCGCCATGAGTCGAGGCGGGGTTGGCAGACCCTGCCAATCATGCCCTACCTGCACCTGCAGATTTTGTAAAATGTCTACTCCGACTGGTTAGGAATTCTTAAGACAACAGAATCGTAAGATTTTGTTAAGAGTTGATGTGGCCCTTCGGGACATGTCGCCGGCACTCCCAAGGCCGAATTTACTGGTCTCGAGAAACTCCTGACTAACCGAGTGCGCGAGTCCAAAGGTTAGATACGGTGTGGGTCATAATGTCCCCAGCAGCGCTGCCCAAGTCATATCTGATGCTCCATGGCTTCTGTGTTATTGACAAAAGAGTTCAACTCTTTACTGCTGAGGAAGGTGCGATTTCCCTGCACAACATGAGAAAGTGCAGAACACCAAATAGAGACATCTGTACACACCCACTACTGTTCGCATAATTGGGATCAGGCGGTTGAGTTTGGTGCACCGGAGCCCGGGATTTGTCCTTCCGTGAAGTCCATCTGTTTAGTTGAGAATGACAAGCTCTGGGTTAACGAGGGGTGCGGGACAATTTGAGCGCCCGACCCGGGCAACACTATTTCGGCGACCACTATATCCGCTCTCAAATAAATAACACCCATTTGCGCAAGAGATTCAGATCTGCCGAATAATAATATCAAATGGATCCAGTAAGAGGACTTCCTGACATTGCTGCCAGCATCGAGGTGCGTTTTATCACCCTCAATGTGCCTAATCTCCTCTGACAAGGGGGACCCCACAGAATGGCTCCAAGAACGAGGATGTGTCAGAAGCCAATGCAGATGTCCTTGACAAAGATGAGCCAATCGTGGATTCTGCTTCGGTATGTACATCAACCCGCTCGCTCCCAGTCAAGATTACATATACTAACGACTATATTTAGACCGGTTTTGATGACCTGCAACCAACCAGAGTCTTCGTCAATAATGTTCCGTACAACCTCGATGAGGCTGGCCTTGCTAAACACACGCTTCTCTCCAGTGAAGCTGCCAAAATTGAATTGAACCTTGGCAGCTCAAACTTAGTTGAAATCTGACTGGAGCGTTTTCTGGTCATTTTTTCATCCATCCGTGGTGTCCTACTTGACGGCTTAGCATCTCAAGCGCTTGTTCAAAGCTGACCTTGAAATTCTGCCAACAATGCTACAACGCAATTTGTAGCAAGACTCTGTTGCACAATCAGAGACTTGAATGTTCCAAAATCCACCCAAGATGTCTGTTTATCCAATCCTCGACACCCCACTTGGAATTCAGACTCCAAGTATTTTTTTTGTGAAGTTCCTTCCGACTGCTGGATAAAATGGCATAATGTAAACATGGGCCGCTGATCTTTTCTGGTCACTTGAGAGCAAGACTGGGTCGATTCTCCCAAAACAAGTTATGTGGTCTTTAGCTAATATCTGTAGGTGTTCGGTGGTAAGGTCTGGTTGAGCTCCCTCACCAGCCCTCGGTTCTGGCTGCGGAGCGAACTTCATCGGTTTGTTGCATCCTCCATAATTGACTTCTGTTTCTGATGATTCACACAGAGTCCTGGAGCAGTGGCGCTGAAACATGGGCCCACTATGTATTAAATTGCTCCTCCTGACGTTGGCGATTTCATTGGGCTCTACACAAAACTACCATGCCAACATCGCTCCCATCCACCTCCGCCTCAACCGCTCGGTCTACAACGCCACCACCCGCCTAGCCCCCCCTTCCTCAGGACTCCCTGCGTCCAATCCCGTCCACGGTACTTTCGCCCGCTGCCAACGCGTTCCACGATTCCACCGCTCGCCCATCCATCATCTCATCGCAACCTTCCCCATCTTCCGCAGCAACTTCGAGACCATCGACCCACTCCGCCGATTTACGCCGCTCCCGGAATCTGCGCTCACCACGGAAAATCAATTATTGAAGACTTACTGTGAGTCTATTGAGTCGAAGCAAAAGACACAGATCTAGCCCTCTTGCAGCATTCTTCCCATGGATCCAGAGACGGAGAGCCACTGCGGCTGCGCTTGTGTGAAGCCAAACCGATTTGAGTCGGAACTGAGATCAAAAGTGACAGAAGCTCACTCGCATCGTAGTCTTTCTGCGAAATCTCCTCGAACTCCGGATCCATACCCCGATAGGAGCAGCGAGGAAGACCAGAGTGAGCCTGGGCTGTGTGGCACCAGTATACGTAGCAGTTTCGGACTTGAAGCGAGAGCTGCGGCGCGGAGAAGCATCAGGAATTTTGGGCTTGACATCCTCAACTTCGAGCTCGGTGGTTACCGGTTACTTCTCAAGTTTTCCAGCCCCGAACTCCGACCAGCCCGATGGTACTTTGGGGAAGGGTTGCGCGGCGGCAACAAATATGCGGACATCGGCCATAGTTGGATTCTCGCGGCGCTAGGCATATTCCGTAGTTGATGCTGTGGGGCTCGGCAATAAGTACAATATAATTCGAGGCGCGTGGTACGGGTTTTTCTCCCGGGTTATGCTGCGGCGACGTGAATGGATTAACGCCCATACCATGACCCGGTGACCATACCTGAAGCAATTGGAGCAAGTGTCGAAGCCTGCGCATTTCTAGTGCAACAATAAGCAGCAGCGATCACTGCAATTCCAGGCTGCGTCCTTTCGCAAATCACAGTGAATAACTAATGTTACAAGAAAAGACGTGGGAAAAGTGAAGCAAGGTGGAATGGGTCCGACAGTATGTGTCCTTGGCACCAAGGCCAGTTTAGTTGAGTGCATTCTATACCCATGCCCAACTGTCAACTGCGCCTACGAACTCCGAAACTTGACTATCGATCGCAAGTCCGTTATGTGATGGGAAAATTCGGTTCAGTTCATGTTCGGGGTGCTTTGCCCCGAATGCTGAACCTGAACTTCGATTCGGTTCGGTAATTTATCTAAACTGGAGCCTGAACGCCAGGGTTCAGGTTCGGTTCCGTGTTCGAACCTGAACTGAACCCTAAAGAACCTCTCCACTGTAAGACACCATTTCGTGGAGGTTAAACCGACACATGGTCCGCAGCGACTCCGCCGTTCACATTGCGTGTGACGCTAATCTATGTACGCTTGCCCGCTTTCTTTCGGTTCGGCTGGGCAATTTCTCTGAAATTGAGCCTGAACGCCAGGGCTCAGGTTCGGTTCCGTGTTCGAACCGGAACTGAACCCTAAAGAATCTCTCCACTGTAAGACACTATTTCTGACTCTGAAAATGTGTAATTTACCATCATAAACCTATCGAAAATCATTGCCTGCATAAAATCTCATTGAATAGAAGTGTACGACATTTCTTTCATGTTGGTCGACATTTGTAATGTCTGTGAGGGGTCAGGAGATTTGGCACCGTGAGCTTCGGCGCAGCAAACCCGATATACTCAGAATTCAAGGTGATTTTGTTTCGTGTTTCTTTTCTTGTGCTCACCTCGCAGATATTTCATTCTAGGATTGTACACGGCGCGCGTCGATCGGCGGTTCCCGAGGTTCTGAACGGTTTTTAAGAAAGGTATCTGTGCACGCGCGTCCATCGGAACTTACCTCCTCGGAAGGCCGAAACTATTATTGAAGGAACTGTGTACGAATGGCGTGCGCCGAGGAATGCTCATTATTATTACATTTAATCTCTTGCTGACCCGCATTTTTAGTTCTACCATGTCTTCCCGAGTCACCTTGAATGCATTTCGCCGCAGGGAAATGAATTGGTTGATTTGTTTCGTATTTCTTGTCTTCTTGTGTTCACTGACTTGCTTTCAGATGTTTCATTCAGCGGCCCGCCTTTCTGAATTCCTTCAATCCGAAGGGTTTAAGATCTTGTTGCTTCTTTATCTCTTGACGAGGGTATGGCCGACGTCGTCGTCGCTGGTTGCCCCGCCGGCGCCACACTTATACTCAGCAGGGGGCGCGGGGCACGCCACCGCCAGCGTTTTCATCGCCGTGGCTG